>VRYO01002114.1:3813379-3842240 GCA_009812075.1 Sialia sialis | reverse complement strand
CCGGCTACTCGGATGTGCGGGCTTATAATCAGGTGCAGCTTATAATTGTGAATTTACTGTAATCTTACAGCCATAAAGTGAATTGGATTATAAGGCGCACTTCTGAACTTTGTCCACATGTAAGGCGCAGCGGACTGTAAGGTGCACTTTTTTTTTTTTGCAGGGAGGATCCACACACAACAAAGTAACAAATTTGTAACAGAATCGTGCGATCGCGGGTTTTACTGGCAGGTGCTCAATTTGCAAACATTTTTTTCACGGATCGGTGTAGCCTTCAAATGCAGCCCCTGTGCTGCGAGCCCTGGCACTTCCGCCAGCTTGTGGTGTGCAGCTTGGCTCTGCGGCTGCCGTGGCTCTGCAGCTCAGCTCGCACTTCCAGTTTGGCAAATTTCTGAACTTTGTCCATATATAAGGCGCACTGGATTATAAGGTGCACTTCCAGGTTTCAATCGAATTTTAGTCAAAAGAGTGTGCCTTATAGTCGTGAAATTACTGTAAATATAGATCAGGCAGTGCTCACTTCACTTAAAAGCAGAGTTCATGCCTTCCGCGGCCGTGTCCCCGCTGTGACTTTGTCACCCTCTCCCTGAACTCACCCCTGAGGCTGCAGAAATGGTGTTGACTGATGGTGCAGAGGGGAGGGAAGGAGGTCTCAGGGAAACACAACCTGAGGGGAACCAGAACCTGCACAAAGTGAGGCACAACCTCAGGCTGGTTTGTGCTTCAGCCTCTGTGAAGATGTGGTGGCACAGAAAACACAAACCACAAAGGCATCCAGGAAGAGATGGGCTGCACCCCACTCTCACTGCAAGCACCTCCAGGATCCAGAGGGCCTGAGGAATCTCTGCTTGATTAGGTGTCCCATTAAAGCAAAACATACAGTTTTCATGTATTTAAATTAAGGAATTTATTAAAAAAAAAAAAAAAAAGCCAAAAAACCCAATCAAAACAGTGGTTTGATCTAAATACAGCAGCACTGTGACATTACTAGGACATTATGTACGAAGAATCCAAGCAGCCATAGAACACAGAAGCCTTTATCTTCAGAAACAATCCCAAAATGAAACTAGCTTCATCAAACAATGTTTAAGATCTCCCTGGAAAGAGAAACAAAACCAAACAGACCCTCCCCCCCTAACCCTTTGGATATTAGAATGACTTTTTTGTACAATATCAACAGCCACTAGCTCTTCTAATTCAGAACACTTGCTTTAATTTATTACAAAAATGATCTGTTGACTCAGTTATGAAAGACAACTTTTAACATTGCTTTAGAAGTGTCTGCTCCTCTTATAGACTACAGTATTAGAAGTGCTTAAAAACATTTACTCCTGGATATGCTCTTGAAATTCAATCAGAAGGATATTCTGTGTGTGTTTATATACCAAATATGATTTTTAATTTTTAAAGCAGGTGAAAAGACTAACCCTAATATGAAACTGCAATTTTACAATTTAATTATTAGTCAGATATGGGCAACCACATGATAGTTCATGAAATCTTTAGGTCTATCTACATTGCTCAGAAACACAAAATAAAGTTTTTACAGCTTTCAGCTTCAAAAGGCTAAAATGTTCAGTCTTTTAGAAGAGTGTCCAGTGTTTAAAAGAAATGCAATTAAGGGAGACCGCATTCAATACACATGAAACGACTCGTTAGAGCTTGCTAATTAACATATCTAACAGCTGCATGTGGGGAGATGAGAAAGGAAAACACATTTGCCATCCAGCCACTACCTGAGATGTTTCTTCTCTGGGAGTGAATCCTCTCCACAGGACTGCTCCAGAAAAGCTGGAGTTCCCCTTTGGAGCCCACTGAGCCCAGGTTGCCTCCTTTGCTTCCAGAGCCAGGCTGCCACAGATCCACCTCTGGGGCTTCACACAGCACCTCACTCAGTGGGCACCTGGGGAATCCTGTGCAGGCTTGGCCAAAACAGCTGAACTAATGAATGGTGTTATTTTGTTCCCTTCCTCATAACTATTTACCTCCTTTCTAAAAGCAGAGGAGGTGTTTTCATGCGAGTGCCACAATTACTGGCCAGCTCTTCAGCAAGAAATGAATACTTAAACATTTGCACTGTCACCTCTTTGTCTGCTGGAGATGTCTTACAGAAGTGCAGTTTGTTCTGTTTCAGTATCTCTAAGGAACGAAGACAAACCAATAATAAAAAGAGTCCTAATTTAGGAGAGTCCTCTCACTAGTCATGTAAATAAAGAGCAGCTATACTAAGCCTATTTCATTTAAATAATAATACAAAGAGTTGATACTGATCTGGTTTATGCACAGACTCCGAAGTGTTTTCCATTGACAGACAGAGAGCATCCCTCCATGTTTGGGAAAGGGAAAACAAAATTTCACAGAGGTTTGCCCAGGGCAGTGAAGAAAACACAGTCAGAATAGGAATATAAACCATCACTCCTGGCTCCAGTACATAAAGCAAGGAGAATACATATGTGCCAGCAGTAATATTCATGTTAATGAATAGGCAGCAATCTGTTTAAAATTGTTTCTTTCATAAAGCCCATTTGTCAGTACACCAGCTTAGCTGATCCAACTGCAGCAGATTGTATTTGTATTATCACAGAGACGTTTGGGGGAGGTCAGCCCATAATACTGTAGCATATTGTTGGCTTTCACCTTCTTTGATGAGATTTTTTATTTTCCCTAAGGGAAATAATTAAAAAATTCTCTGAACCAATTTCTTTATCTTTTTGGTTTTTGCATATAAGGAAAGACAATTATTACCAGCCAGTACTCTTATATTATTTAGCATAAAAGGAAGTGTGTCCTGCCCAGCACACAAAAGAGATGTTTTAAACTGCAGACTTTCTCTGAACTTTAGCATGAGGGTGTTAGCAATTATTCCTTACTCTAAATCTTAGTAGTATTTTTAGTTAAAGGTCACGTTTGTGAAAGGCTTGAGATAGATTCAACTCTGGAGTCTCCTGATTTCCATGAGCCACTGGACAGACTGATTCTTCCAAAAATCACTGCCAAATGAACCTCCCTGCGTTCTGAGACTGACTGGGACCATCCTTGGGTGGCAGAACATTTAATTATGGACTTCTAGACTCCTGCAGGCTTCCACATGATGGGAGATGGTCCACATGCCAAGAGACAGAAAAGGATCCTCCAAAGAAAAATCCAGTCTTTCCAAAAATTGTATAGAAATGCCTGACAAATGATCACCTGTGCACTGAGTAACTGAAGTGAAAATGACAACTATTAACTGAACAAGACAACGATCACCACTGATTGTGGAACAGGGGTGAGAACACCCACATGTTGTTCACAAAGGAGCCAGTTCCTGCAGCCACCCTCTCCAGGGATGTTGGTGAGAAGCAGCAGCAGCTCTGCTGTAGGTTGTGCATTTATTGCTCCTCCAGAAAAGCCTGTGCAGGGAGCTCCTGCCTGAGGCTGGGATGCACACACCTGGGTGATGCTGTCCATGCAGGCTGGGGGGATTCCTGCTTGCTTCATCCAGCTGTCCCCTCTGACCCTCACAGGGACAACATTCCATGGGCCAGATGCTGTGTGTGCAATTCCCAGGGCACTGCAGGAACTGTGACCAACACAGGATGAGTTCAAGGAAGAAGGTGCAGAGTGGGACCAGCTGCCACTGCACCCTTGCTGAGGATTCACTGGGGATTTCACACTGTCCCCCAGAGCTCACAGCTTGTTGTCTTTCCTCTTTCCACCCTGCCCGTGGTTTTACCACTACTGCAGGGTGATTCCCTGTTGGTTTTTTCAGATGAGGCACGGCCACTGAAAAAAGATAACTGGATTTGAAATGCGAGCAAAGAATTCAAGCTGGATCCTGAGGTTTGGGTGAATGACCTTAAGAATCAATGTCTTCAAATCAGGTGCTTTACTGGGTCAGCCTGGTTTGATTCCCACTCTCAGCCATAGTTTCTGGGGTGACTGCAAATTGAGGTGGTGTCAAGCTGTGTTTATGGAGAGCTGTTATGTCTCTCAACTGGCAGGAACCAGGAGTCTCTAATCAGCAGGGCCAGGTGGGTGCTGCAGTATTGAATTCTGCAGCTCCCTAATGCTCAGTTTGATCTGCACTACCTGTTTGGTTTGATTATCTTCACACCTTTCCAAGCTCCACAAGCAGGTTTTTGTTCAGAAATGACATCTGAGTCATGGCCATTCTTGTGAAAAACCTCTTTTTAGATAATCCAGGTCAAGAGTGCACATTAAGAGTCTGTTATTTTTTTTTCCTTCATTATTCCTTTGTTTAAAAAAAGCCTCTCATCCAACAGTGAGAAAAATTGTTACAAGACTCAGGTGAACCGTGAGACACTGTAGAAAATGAAAAGCAAACACCTGACTCATGAAAGTCTGTCAAGCAATTAGCGTTCATCCGACTACTCAACAAAGATTTAAAAATAAAAGGCATGCTTGCATAATTCAGGATCAGATTACAAAAGATTTCTGATTCTTAAAAAGAGCTAAGTTTGCTCATCTCTGTATTTAAAACAAGCAACCAGATCTGAGCATATGCACTTTTATGGTAACTGAAGAGGAGATAAAGAAAATTAATCTGGAAAGCTATTGCAGAAATACTCCTTTCTACTCATTAGTTACTTGCAAACCCATCTCAAAATTCACCTGGAATCAAAATACTAATTGCAAATGCTCTCCAAAGTTGTTTGACAAAACTGTAAGTTTATTTTTCAGAGTTCCCAGTGGTTTTTAGATTTGACTCCGTGGAGCCAATGGCCAAATGCCTGTGGAAGCCTGGCTGTGCAGGGCACTGAGTTCTGGACCCAAACTGCACCTGGTTCACACAATGGAAGTGCAAGGACTGTGCTCTTACTCCAGCTTTGAGTGCAAGGTAAGCTGAAGGAAAAAAAACAAAACAACAAGAAAACCTAACAAAATAAGAAGCAATAAAAAAGAAATCCTGCAGGTTTTGTTGTTGTAGGCAAACCATGACAAGAAAATCTCTAGGACTGGTCATCAGCACTTCTGATGGATTTTATGTCTTCCAGGGCTGGGTGCTGAAAGTTCTGCTGCCCCAGCATGGAAATACTGTTTGTAGTTTGACAGAGACACTCAAGGGATGTGGCATGAAATCTCCCTGTCCTGGTGGTGATCTCTGTCTCTGCCCCAGGCTTGGTGCCTTCAGTTGCACATAAGCATCCTTTTTTCCTGCCACCTCGAGAATGCAGGATATCCAAGCCTAGCACAACATCCTCCAGGTATCCAGGGGAATGATTGAATGAATGGATGAATGAATGCTCTCATCCTTCCAGAACTTTGCATTGTCCCTCAGTCCCCACTGCCAGCGTCCCAGAGCTGCTGAGTGAGGATGTCCTGGCTGAAAGGAGAGCAGGACAAGGCACAAATGATGTCATTCACTGCTGTCCCTAAAATGTCATCCACCACTAGTTAAGGCTAGTGGCATCTAAAAAGTGTAAGACCACCTATAATCAACATTTGCAATTTGTTCACCAGCTTTCAGTAAGGGATTTGCTGGTGTTTCTCAATACTGGGAGATGGTGAAGAACGAAAATTTTTGTCTTTGCAAGCCAAATTAGCAACATCTCTGAAATCCTCTGTAAGATCTGCAATGCCACCATCTGTTGTGGGAGAATGGCTGAAGCCTCACCTCCCTGCCTTGACTTTTCTCTGTCAGCTGCTCTAGGCAAGTCCCTGTTCTGTCTCTCTGTCTCACAACTTCAGGCTGCTTTACTGTGTCATTCCTCTGTGTTTCTCACTCAGGGATTTGCCACTACCAACCTTCATCCTTTTCCCCCCCAGCACTGGCCACACAGAACATACACATGGCAGTTTAATGAATTTTGGCTGGAACATTGCTTCCTTGGGCCCTGGGGTAGCTCCATTACTGCCTAACAGGATTGTTAGGGTGGTTTTCAGATGTTCCTGAAGACCCAAAGATTTTAAAAAATCGGTGTAGTCTAGCCAACACTATAAAGAGTTTGAGGAAACAACACATTCTACAGAACACTTCGGGCTGTAGAAACCCTGCCTGTGGTTAGGGGCACAAAGGTTTTCCAGTTCCTGTGGAAGGAAAGTATTTTTCATCTGGTGTTCTTAACAAGAATAGTGAAATATTTGAGAAGAGCCTGATTCTGATGCCTGAGGTACTGCTACTGATCCTGCCTGATCCTGCTCGTCCTAGTGGGGACAGAGTTTTTGCCAATGGTTAAAGAGACAAAGAATGATGGAGCTGGGAGTTATTATTTCCTACTGGCATTTCATTCAGCTGAGGATCTAACTGAGGGGATGTGTCAGGGGTGTTTGCATCACACATGGAAGTATTTTCAGTGCAGGCACAGCCTGCAGGTTCTGCTACTGCCCAAAAGCAGCTCAGATCCCACTCAGAACCTCCACAGCTCAGTCCACAAAGCTGTCACAAATCTCATGGCTGGCACAAGCCAGATTGCTGGACTTCTCCTGCTGCCTCTTTGGCATGGGCAGCTGTGGAAACACCTTGGGCTTTTCACTGCAGCATGAGGAATACTTTGAGTTTGCTCTCATTTCAGCAGGTGCAGGTTTGAAGTCCTAGAAAAATAAATGGACATTTGCTTTCCTGGCCACCTCTCCCTCCGCTTTGTTCTATCTGTCGTTAGAAACAGCACAAACGCCAGTGAAGGAAAAGAGCTTAAAACAGGGCGCCCTTTCTAACTAAAAAGCTTTGATGGAATAACAACAGAAGTGCAAATCTCAGCTGTGCTGGTCCCAAGACATCACAAACCTTCAGCATAGCAAGTAACATTCTTGAATGCATCAAAATCTTGTCTTTTAGCATTTAATGCGAGACATTACAAACTAATGAAGAGGAGAAATGGATGCAGTGTTGCTGTAAACCAAATATACAGATGTAAAATAATTAAGAAGAAACTGTTCCATAAAAATGCATGTCAATAACCCCCCCCCGTCTGATAAAGTGATTTATGAAGAATTTTCTAGAATTGCTAAAAAGAATGGTTTCTCGTTTGAGGCTCTGGAAGTCTTGAGTCACATTTTGTTTCTTTTAAAAAAATGTCTTAAAACACATGGCTTTACAGCTGCTGCTTGGAAAATATACACCTCCAAAGTCTGACTTTCATTTAAATACAAATGTACAAAATGTAAACTGAGACAATAGAGAAATTTACAAAACTTTTCTTTAAAAATAATAAAGACAAAATTCAGTTCTAGTATGATGCTATTTAAATACGTGCAAGTAGTCATGTTCATTGAATTTCTATTGCAATGTTCTAAAGAGACAAATTTGATTCACACAGTCTTGAGTGCCACCTCCAAAAACAGACCTGAGTGGAAATTTCTTCTTAAAATGTGAGGCTCCACTGGAAGGAATGGATAGAAAATCTCCATTTTGGGAGATCCAGATTTTCTTTTTTTCACTCAATGGTGAAGGCTCTCTCATCCACAGAAGCTCCAGAGATTATAGTGGAAGGATGTAACATGTTGTTTCATAGGACTGAGCTGGAACTAGCTGCTTCCAGTGGAGTTTGAACTTACATGATTTGAATTTATGTGATGATTTAAACTGGCCTTTGAATTTGGAGAACTCTTTGAATTGTTCTGGTGCTGTAGGAAGAGGAAGAAAATGACAATTAGATTTCCATAATATGCCATGGTTTTATTTTTAATCCAACATTGCTCCTTTCATGGTATTGACTGGCCTGCAAGATTCTTGTTTGAAGATCTTTGGATGCAGAATATTTTTCACTTCCTTACCTGCAGTCTCTCTAGGTCAGCAGAACCATGGCAGTTCTTGAGGAATGCAGCAAAGAAGACTCACTGGAGCTCCAGGAGCCAAATCAATTCACTGCAAAATGTCAGTAGCTGCTAAATCTGACTAATAGAAAGCATACATGCCAGGGCTCAGGCATGGCTTTAACCCTACAGAAAGAGACCAGTCTGAAAATGTTATTGGCACTTGCAAGGGTTGCTGTGGTGCCTCATGAAAGCTGCACATCACATTTTATCTGGGTTGCTCTCTTCTTTGTTGTCTTGGTTTCCTGCCATGACTGCCTCCCTCAAAATGTGTATTTTCCTTTTTTCTTTTTCTTTTTTTTTTAAACACATAAATCAAGGATTTTCACAAGAAACTTCTTAAAACCATAGAATAGTTTCAAAAGGCATTTCAGCATAATACTGAAAAATAGGTTGGGTAAGAATTTTTCAACTGCTGGGAACAAAAGTCACAAGCACCACTGGAACTGCTGGTGGTAAAAAAAACATCACACAAGGTAGATAAAAACTTGGGATATGAGGTAAATGTGAGAGCCAGCCCTGTCTAAGATGCACTGCCTTTCTCCTAGCAGAAATATCACCAGAACAGGGCTGTGAAATCAGCCATCTACAGGAGTTTCCTGGTCTTAGTCATAAAAGATCTTACCTGTCGCTTGAATATTCTCTGTAGCAATCCTTTCTTGGGTGGCTCTGGGGGGTAGCTTTTGTTTAGGTCTGGTGAAATAGTACCATTTGGTCCAAATACATTCAGCTCCTTGAAGCACTCTGTTTCTATCATCTAGTGGAACACAGTGAGAGGGAGAAAAAAAAGGAATTATTCATCTGCGCTAAATAAACTCCAGTAGTGCTAGGTTCTTCAAAGTCAGCAGTGTGTGAGGAGAGGAACAGTTGGATTCCTGCTGGTGTCTGTAGAGGGCAAATAGAGTGTATGAAAAACAGGCTGAGTCTGCTCTCAGTGCTTGCACATCAGACTTGTCAGAAGCCGCCCCACAAGACTTCCTGTTCTTTCCTTTAGTGTTGCAGAGAATATCAGGCAAAGACAGGCACACTTACGAAATCCCAGTTATTTATTAGCACGCCTCTGCCCAATGGATCTGCTGTTTGATGCAGAGCTGGAGCCTGAAATCCACTGTTGGCTGTGTTTTGATATCAAACAGAAGCAAAGACCCAGATATGGAAATGCTGGGGGAGTTCAGGGTCCGGAGTGACTGCAGACACTGGGTGAGAGCAGGGTCTCCAGTGGAGCATCCTTCTGTTAAGGATTTCCAACTGCACCACAGAAGGTGCTGAGAGCTGTAGAAACACCTCTGTAGAAATCCAGGAGGAGGAAGTACAGAAGGATCCTTGCCAATTTACACAAACACACAGAGCCAACAGATACAGTCACCTGAACCTGACATCTGTGGTACATTACAGATCTTGAAAGAGGCCATTTGTAACTCATGAAAGCATTAGAGTCTGGCAAGTTATCCAGTAGCTATATATTACTGGAAACATAGAGCTCCTCTTAAACCATCTGTGTTATGAGGTTTATTGCAGTAATTTTGCTATGATACATCCTTACCTCATTTTGCCATGGAATAGACACTGATCCTGTGGAAAACTTGGAATAGAAATCGTCATCTGTTTGGTCCAGGTTAACTCCTTTCACTGTGGAGAACTGCTCAATATCTAACACATCCTTGCAGTACACTGCTCTGGGCTATGTTCAGCAGGGGAAAAAAAAGGAGAAATGACAAGAGGAAAAATATTTCTGAGTTGGACCATGTGCTTTCATTCACAGATTCAGTCAAGTGAGAATGTCTAACAAGTGTGTGTCTGCATCCTCCTTCTCCAGACTTGCTGTGCCCGCATGTTTATCATCAAAGGCTGACTTCACTTTAAGCACATTAAGCTCCCTATTCCGAAGTCCTCAAAGCATCAGTCAAAGCAGGTTTTAGTCATCCATGTGCTATCTGGTTAAGAAGTGAGAGGAAAAGGACAGAAAGAGCCAGAAAAGAAAAATGGAACCCTTCAGTAGTCTTTTCATTTAGAGAGGGAACAACAGAAAACCAGAATGTTTACGAGTGGCACACTGGAGAGAGCTCTGAAAAAAGGCCTCAGATAGAAGTGCCCTCCTGCCCAGATAGCTGTGGAGTTTGCAGCTTAAAAGTTTAAAGGAATGTATCCTAATTGCTAAAGAAAACAGAGGAGGTTTGGCATTTTTCCATTGTTTTTATTAATAGCTCCGCTGCTGGAAGCTGCCCAGAATCACCTCTATTAACTCTTTTAACTTAGCTGCATTTCTTCAAAGAAACAGTCAAATGTCTTTGCCTTTTTGAACAGTTTAATTTTCTGGGATGACAGAGACAAAAATCTTTGCAGTGACACAACTTTCAGCTCATATTCCAACAGCCCGCCCCAGGGAGCAGAGAGAGCCAGCAGTGGCTACCTAGAGTCAGCAGTGGCTACCTGTCAGAGGCAGTGTGTGTGCCCAGAGATTTCCTACCAAGGGCACAGCCACCCTTTGGTGTGCAGGGATAATTGAGGGGTGGTTTGTGGGACCAGCACGTGTGGAATCCTGCTGTCCATCCGTGGTCTGCACTGCCCAGGGGTCCAATGTGCAGTACCTCATTTATCTTGTTCTGAGCACTGTGACCAAGCAAAGTGACCTAATTCCTGACAGAAGTCCTATTTGCAGAAGGCTGTATCCCTCTGCATTCCTGACAGCTGCAATCCACAGCATTTTTGTGGAGATGGGAGTAATGTAGAAGAGGATGGCGAGACATGGTTTGGATAACAACTTCTGCCATTGGCACTCCAGCTTGGGGTGATTCATCTGACTTCAGTAAAGATTGGGAGATCTATGGATGAAGTGCCAAATAAATTAAATTAGGGGCAGTTCTTGAGCTCCCAATAAAGAGCCACAAAAATTGATGTGCCTTTGCTTTTGCAAGTATGTCTCTTAAGAGATGCCTTCTAGGCCTTACAGTTTTTATGCTGTCTGGTGGATCGCAAATTTGAGCCCAGAATTTTATAATTTTCTACATCAGAAAGAAATAGTAGCTTGTCTCCTATTTCTTCCCACTAAAGCAGGTTGTAACACCACGGGCTAATTGGCAGGAATAACTAGGCCACATAGTAAAATGTAAAGCAAAACCAGAGCAACTAAAGTAAACTTTTGTTGCATTCAAACCACTTTGGTTTGGTTGAGCTTGCAGCAACGGGAATGGAAGCTGCCAAGATGTTACTTTCCTTAATATGTTAAAATAGCAGTGTTTACTTAGAACCATATGGGGACTTTAAGGATAGAAGCTCCAGCCAGAAAGAGAGCCCTGCAGGAGGGAAATAATCAGATAACTCTGTGCACTGGGCTAGAAAACCATACCACAAAAGGGTGGAAAAAGTTTTGTTGTTGCCAATGCAACAAAGAATTTTCAGTATGTGTGAGCCTGGTGTGTAAATCTGAGTAAGGACTCAGTGTTGGGTTCCAAGCCCCATGAACACCAAAAAAGCTCCAAATGTTCTCTCAGGTCCAAGTCACCTTCTCTGCTAGAGGTGACACTTGATAGCTGAGGCTGGCTCAGAGTCTCCGTAGCAAACTACTGTTCTCATGATGATCCAGTTCCACAGAGCTCTGGACTTTGTATTTCTGGTTTCACTCTATAAACCTGTATGCACACATGTGGCTTTCACTGCTGATTGTCCCAAGCACCACCTGGCTCTGAGCACACTTATTTTCAGAGTAATAATGTGAATAAGGGACTACAAAGGCTCCCAGTGCCTCCAGTGTCCTGAAAGAAGGCTGTGGTAAAAGGAGTGGGAATGCATCAAGCCCCAGATTACCAGCCTGCATCCACATGCCCTCTCTCCTCTTCCTCCCAGCCTCCCCACTCCAGCCCTGCCACTTTCACACCTTCCTGGCGTAGCTACCCCTGCAGAGGGAGAAGCTATTTTAGAAACAAACCTCTTAAAAGAGGCCACTAGGGGTTCTTGCCATTGTACTTACATCAGGCACAAAGGGAGGATCCAGCATTCCTGCTTCTAACCGCTTGAAGTTCATGCTCTTGAAGAAGGGATGTCTCTTCACTTCTGCTGCACCTTCCCCTTGACACCCCAGCCGCTGCTTCACGTCTTTGGTGAGGAGCTGAAATGTGCCAACAGGAATGGTGAGGGTGGCAGAAAAGCAAGAGCTCCACATGGATATTTTTATCTCCACTTGTTTTTGAATGTGTCCATAGGGAAGTACGGAGGAGAGTTACAACTGCTGTTACTTAAAAGCTGGATTTAAATGGATTAGGACTGCACTGTTCTACATGCTGGTGAAATCCTCAGAAAGTCACCTGCTGTAAAGTATTTACAGTCAAAATAGAGACCATTTCTTTCGCCTGCCTTCAGTGAACACTTTCAAGAGGAGGGCTGACATACCCTAATAACACATAGAGATGCACATTCATAAGTCCTAAGTGCTTTTTCTCAGCTCTTTTGTTTCTGTTTTCCACATTTGTAAGAATAATTTTCCCTCAGAAGAATAGGTGCTGAGGAAAAACCAAAACCACCAAATTGTATTTCCCTCACCCATTTCATGACATTCCATCACATGGCACATGTGTAGAGTCATGGGCTTATCTCTGCTGAAATCAAGGGGAGTTCCATCCATGGAGTAATTATCAGTGCTCAGTAATTCTCCTCAGCTCTGCCTTGCTTGTTTTCAGAGAAGGGCAGTGCACAACCTCTCCCTGCTACAGCAAGTCCTGCCTGTTTCCTGGGTCCCATAATGGAGCAATGCCCACCAGCCAAACTCAGCATCTTTGGTCTACCAGATAAGCAAGTCCCTGAACAGAAACACAGTGATATTTACAGGGGAGACTCTTCAGCACCTTCTAGTGCAAGAGAGATGGAGAGACATGTCACAAACAGACAAGGGGCTTTAAACTGAAGGAGGGCAGGTTTAGATGGGATATTAGTAAGAAATTCTTCCGTGGGGGTGATGAGGTTGCCCAGAGCTGTGGCTGCACCTGTTTTCCTAGAGCTGCCCAGGTCCAGGTTGAACCTGGAGCAGTGGAAGGTGTCCGTGCCCACGGCAGAGGGTCGAACTGGGCGGTGTTTCGGTGCCCTGGACACAAAGCTCGCCGCGGCTCCAGCAGCGATGCTGAGCCCCGGGCGGTGCCGCCGGGAGGCAGCAGAGGAGCGGCAGCGCGGCGGGGCCGGGGCCGGGGCTGGCAGTGGAGCCAGCAGCTTTTCCCGGCGCACAGGGCACGGAGCGAGGCTCCCCCTGCTCCTCCGCCGCTGTCCCGGCTCTGCTGGCCGCAGTCGGGCCGGGCAGAGCGCTCGGCAGGGCTGAGCACGGCAAGGACACCGAGCATCAGCGAACGCACGGAGCTGGGCTGGGTCTGTGAGCCCGGGCACAGCATCCCCAGGAGAGTCCCCGGCACGGTCCCAGCTGAGAGGGATAGATGCAAACACCTTTGGGAAGGCTGGGGAGGAGTCTCGTGTCCCAAAGGAGCAGGACTGGGAGCCAGGCGGGATCCCAGCGGGGAAAGGATCCCTGGAGATGCTGCTGGAGTGCCCGGCTCAGGGCTTGTGTGCCCAGCTTTTGTGTGCCCAGCTTTTGTGTGCCCAGCTCAGTGTTTGTGTGCCCAGCTCAGGGTTTGTGTGCCCAGTTCAGGATTTATGTGCCCAGCTCAGTGTTTGTGTGCCCAGTTCAGGGTTTGTGTGCCCAGTTGAGGGTTTGTGTGCCCATTTCAGGGTTTGTGTGCCCAGCTCAGGGTTTATGTGCCCAGCTCAGTGTTTGTGTGCCCAGTTCAGGGTTTATGTGCCCAGTTCAGGGTTTGTGTGCCCAGTTCAGGGTTTGTGTGCCCCAGCTCAGTGTTTGTGTGCCCAGTTCAGGGTTTATGTGCCCAGTTCAGGGTTTGTGTGCCCAGTTCAGGGTTTGTGTGCCCCAGCACCTTCTACCTGGGCTGCCACCCCAGCCATGGAGGCAGCAGCCCAGCTCAAGCTGCCTCATCTCACCGGGGGGGAATTTGGAAACTGTTTGTTGCTCATGTCATGTTGTGCTCTTTCCTCAGGTGCCTGGCTAGAGCTGGGGTTTCCTGTCCTTATCAGGGATTTACAGTGTCACAGCTCTTTAGGCCTCTCTGAAAGCTCTGCTACCACTGAGCATTGGTGATTTTTTTATCTGACTTCCAACAGCCACCTCAGTGCTGCTGCTGTCTGCTGGGGGCCTCATTTCCAGCCTGAGATGGCAAATGGCTTTGGCAATCCCATGGGTACAGAGGCCACCTCCAGGCAGGCCTGGGCAAGCTGCAGTGGCAGCAGCCAAGCCAGAAATGGTGCTGAAGGGGATTGTAGATATAACAGTTTTCTGCTCAGGTCCTTCTGCCTCAGCAGCAGCAGCAAGAGCAGGAGACTGAATGGTTGGAGGAAAAGGTTTAAAGCCACCAGTGCTGGCCACAGTAGCAACTTTCAGATTCCAAATAACAACAGCTCTTTCTTCCCCTGCCTCTGATGCCGTCTAGGTGGTGACATCTGGGCTGACAAATCACAAGTGGCTCATCCATAAATGTAAAAATACTTGAGGAAACATCTGTATGCCTTGCCATTCTCTGAGCAGAGAGATTCACATGACACTGTACCACATCCATCTGGCTCACTGCAGAAGATCTGTCTCAGAGCTCTTCTCTGCACTTTGCTTTCCCTGCTAGAAGGAAACAGAGATGCCCTGCTTTCAAATAATTGCATTAGATTTTGAGTTCTCATGGTCCTGAGACAAAGATTTTTGTTGTGACAGTTATTTTTTTGTTTTGGTTTGAGTTTTTTAATCCTGACACTTTTGTGCTCTAGCCTATTTGAAGATGGTCACTTTGGAATTTCCAGTCAGGATCAGGCCTCCTCTATTCTGGATGAGCAAAGAAATCAGAAGTCCTTTTAATCTTTTATTCTCATGTCTGTAGGACTTTTCTGACAGCTGGAAAGCAGAATCTGAAAGCAGAAAGAGCAATTTTAGAACCTGTGGCTCTGATATACTTTTGGAAAGGATACCTTGGACCTTTCAGGAACAGCTGAGGAGCAAGTGGTGGTAGGAAGGGAGAGATTTGGACTTGCCTGGAGATGATACAGGAGACCTGTGCAGTCTCTGCTCTCAAGTCAGCTCTGAAGGGATAAAAAGGGGGTTATTTGCCATCTCTGCAGCCTGGATTCTGGGCTAAGTGGGGAGACCAAGCTGATCTGTGAATTTGCCCTTGTCAGGCTGTAAGATGTTTGGAGTGTGTGGTCAGAGAAAAGGGTAGCTGAGGACAGAAAATTCTGCCTGGGGATTCCTGGGTTCCTCCATGACAAACAAGGGAGTATTCAGTAACTTCAGATGGAAGAAGGAAGTTTCTGGAGCATGAATGCAGTTGGTTGTGGGTGGCTGGCCACTGCTGGCTGAAAGACACAAAGGGGAACAGGCCACTGGGAATAGGCTGGGACTGGAAGGACACAGAAAGGAGAGGATTCTCCTGCAAACCCTGCTGCAGAGGAGCAGCTGCCAGTCTCTTGAGAGTCCCAGGAGTGTCCCAATGGAGAAAAATGTAAGAAATAAATGGAATTTGAAAAGCTGTAGATGCAGCCAGCTTTAGAGATGGCAACAGGTGAAACCAAACATTCTTCCTGGCTTCTGTTGTGGACATCAAGACATAGCATGGATTAGAATATTTTCCAGAAGGGAAAATCCTTTCTTTCACCAAGGAATAAAGAGTCTTTTACCATTTCCTGCAGCCCCAGAAGCCTTCTGCAATAGTAAACCCATGCAAGAGCCTGAAATATGCATCCCATTTGGGAATCTGACATGGAAAAGAAAATGGAGATAACAATAGTATGTCATAAGTCATCTTTACACTTTTGTTTAATTCAGCTTCAAAGGGTTTATTTGATATGAATAGAGAGCAGAACAAAAGCAACACCATCAGGCTCTCCTGGGGCAGCAGTGCAAGGGACCCCACCACACATAATTTAAATGTAACTCTGCAGTAAAGCCTGCAGATAATTCACAGAGTTCCAAATCTGGAGGTGGTCGGGACACCCAACCATGCATGAAGTTAATGCCAAACAGCAGAGCTGTGTGTTCTGGTCAAAAAAAGGCTCCAGTTGACACTGGATATTTAGGGTTTGATCTACAGAGTTCATGGGCAGAGCATGACTAGAACAGGACTTTCAAAGAGAGTCTTGAGTAGCAGCAGTGAAGTTCCATCAAGATCTTTGTATAAAGAGCTCTCTGATACTTTCATGTCACTCATTTCATCCCCACTGGGGATTCCAACTCTGCAATGCCTGAGACTTTTTTTCCATGACTTTGTTTTGCTTTACAAAAAGAAACAACTGTTGTGAGGATTGCTAAAAAAAGCCAGAAGTCCCCAAAGCACTGTTTTATCTTCATGTGATCAGTCAGTTCATATCCAGATCATACCATGTAATAAATAATTTCAACTTCTAAGATGTTAGTCCTTAAGTTATAGGAGTAAGGAAGTCAAAATATTGCCACTCATGAAAGGAGGCAAGAGAAATGCTAAAACCATCTCCATTGACCCAGCTAATCGAGCAGTTTAAGGAATCACCTAGTTAAAGTTCAGTCCTGAAGTAAACATATTATTTTAAGCAATTTTTAGACATTAGAAAAGCAATATTATGGTCAATTACTAAATGAGAGAGGAGAGATGAAAGAGCAGTTACCCTTTGGCACTGATAAACTTTAAGTTGCCATAATGCTGATTTCCATAGGATGAAAGCAGAAAGGAGGGATGACAGCAGGCAGGAGTAGCTGTATGATGAATGACAGAGCTCCTGATGGTCAGTGAGGAATGGGAAAAAATTGCTTTTAAGGAAAACAGAACCCATTTTTTTTAGTTGGTTGGAGGGGGAGCTTTGAAAAGGGACTGGAGATCAGAAACATGGAAGAGCTGAGGCTGGAAGCCACATCTGGACATGGTCTAGTCCAATCCCTCTGCTCAAAGCAGCGTTTCCTAGAGCAGGCTGCTCCAGACCTTGTCCAGTTGAACTTTGGGTATCTCCAAGTGTGGAGACTACACAGCCTCTCTGGGCAACCTGTTCCATTATTTGGCTAACCTCACCATGGAAAAATGCTTCCTAATGTTGAGAGGGAACTGAGCTGCTCCTGCCCCTCAGCTTGTTTCATTTTCTGTCCTGTTAGGAGACAAACCAAGAGTTTGTCTCTGTCTTCTTTACAGCCTTCCATCAGAGATCCCTTGTATGAGATAAAATGGGAGCTGCAGGGATAAAAGGCATCAGAGAAGACAAGTCTGTGGGAAATGCAGACAAGCAGGGCACTGACAGAGTGACAGAGGAGCAATGTGGGCCCATCCAGCACTGCTGACTTGAAAGCACTTCAAGTCACATCTTTGGATGTATGACTGCACTTGTCAGGGAAAACATGCATGTACATCAATGAGGTACAGGGCAGAACAACAACAAACACAGAGCATTTCCTAGAAAGACTGGGTTTTTTCACAGAAAAAACACACCAGGAGCAGCTATGTTATATGTGAACTATGGGTTGGGGAGTTTCCCAGAAAGCCAGCTGCCCCTGTTCCTAATTATTTGTTATTCATCTCTGTTTCAGTCCAAAATGAGGTCTGATTTATGGGAAATTACTTACAAAATGAAACATGGAAATATGGGATGGATGATGATTAATGGGAGCTATGATATGTGCCTGCAAAAATGCAAAAGGGCACAAGCATGCAGGAGGGGAAGGTTGACGTGGGGTGACACCACAGGGTTTTCCTGTGAGTGAATGAATAAAGGCAATGCATTTCCTGGTGGTGATGCTCTTAGCTCATGAAGTCAGCTCTGAAGAGAAGGCTGGGCAACATGGTGGGAAACATTTCCTCACTCCTGCCCTGAAAAGTCCACCATGAGAAAGGCTTTTGTGTTGGATCTTTGAGAAGGCTCAAGTTTCATTTATGTATTGCATTGTTTTGCTTCATTTGCAGAGATGATGGGTACTTCATTACTCCTTTGTTTCCTTGTTATAAGATGCTGATGCAAAGCAACAAAGTTCTGGCTTTCAATATATAAAGCAAAAAGATTTTGAGAAAATATGTTTGAATAATGGAGTTTTTAAAAGAACATCACTTGATAAGATAAATTACTTTTGGATGGGAAACCACAAATGCCATCACAGTCAATATCAGGACTCAGACTCTTCCTGCCTCAAGATATTTATGCTCAGAAAGGAAAAGTTTATCTTTGGATCCATTAATAGTTTGCACAAACCACCTCAATAACCATGCCATGTGATTGGACAGGGAAGCAGTAGTGATGAAGTTTTCAGGAACAAGTTATATATAGTCCAAGCTTCCCTGAGGCAAGAGAAAGACCTAGATGACCTCTTGAGGTCCTGACTCCCTGAAACCAGAGTCTCCATGGGTGGAAGATGAAAATGACCACTACAGTGTGATGACTGTCTTCTCCCCTGGGAGTGTGCTAGGTCATCTACTTCACTATCCCATCAATGCCACATTGAATTCTTCTCAGCTTTACATTCTCATGGTTATTTTCAAAGTATATGTTCATTCTGTTATGCAAGGGACATAAAGAGTAACAGGAAACAGATTATGTCATTCAGAAAAGGGGGTTTGTCTATGTCATCTTTAAAAGTCTCTTTTCAACCCAAGCTATTCTGATCCTGTGCCTCAAGCAGCAAGGTAAAATCTTTGCCTCACATCTCCATTTCATACAACAGCAGGACGCTCACAAATTCTCTGCCACTCCAGCAGATGCTGCTGCTCACCTGGTGAGAGCTGAGATGCTCCCTGAGGAGGGGAGGCAGCCTGTTGGGCACATGGGATGGCCTGTGAGAGCCCAGGGCTGCCCCAGATCCTCCTGTGTCAGCTTCACTGGGGGCTCTGCATCCCCAATTAAGGACAGGGAATGGCCCTGAGCATCTATCAAGAGTGATGTCAGTTAATTACCACCCCGAGGATTCAGGAATGACTTGGTGCACTGTGAGCTAATGACTTCCAGGCATGATACTTGGCAGTGTTGTTATTTTGCAAGGAGACCTCAGTGTCTCTTCATGCAGCCAGCCAGCCAGAGTGCTGTGGATCTGCTCCCTGCTTGCCTCTTGCACAAGACACTGGTGAAACTCTCCCTACCTATTTGTTGACCTTTCCTCCCCTTTGTTCTCCCTCTACCAGCAAACACAGATAGGTCATTGTCTCCAAAGGAGTCTCCACTAGTTAGGAAACAACACCCAGAAAAAGGCCACATCCTTTTCCAAATTACAATTCAGCCTTCTAAAGATGGATGTCAACAAGACATTGATGAATTCAGACGCAGCTTTGAAATTCTCAGAGGGATTGAGGATTGCCATTGTCAGACATGGCTATTGTGCTACGAAAATGACTCCCAGCTGAAGGAGTGAGAAAACATTTTGAAGAACAGCTCAACAGTATTGAGAAAAGCTGGATACCCTGGCACCCCGGGGGAAGAGCTGCTAACGAAGTTAGTGAGATGGGCTGGGACAACATTTGAGTGTCACAATAATTTCATTGCATAATCTTTGTCCTGCTTACCCCCAGCTCTCACCAAAGACAATGGAAGCGTGGGGTTTGCAACTCCTTGCAGGAGACAATCAGATTCTTGCATCATCAAGCCCTTTTTATTTTTTTCTATGGGCTTATAAAAGACAGAAATGCATTCTTGACTGCAAACTAACATTCAAAGTCTCATGAGAATAGATACCGCTCCCTTGGCCATAAAACTTCGGCGAGGGCTCAGGATGACCATGATGAATCTCATGGAGAAACAAGCCCAAATAAACACAATTTGAAAGAATAGAGAGAGCAACCATCCCATCCAAAGATGAGCTTGGTTAGTCCTTGTTTCTGCAGCCCCTCTATGGCTCCCTGTTCCTGCTCAGACCGTGTCAGACACTGCTCATTAATGCAGCTGCCCCACTGGGCTTTCCAGCCCCTTACCATTTTACAGATGGACTTGGCCTCCTCAGAGAACTTATGGGAGTACACCTCCTCTGTCTCCAGCACTCTTCTGTCCACTTCTTCCCTCTTCACCTTCTCTTTCCTCCCACGGAACGGCGATTGCCCAGCAATCATTTCATAAATGAGACAGCCCAGCCCCCAGTAGTCAGGGCTGAGTGTGTATCTCTGGTTGTTCAACACCTCTGGAGCTGTGGAGGAGAGCGAGATGCCTTGTGGAAATGCTTGGTATTCACATTGGCAAAGCACTCAAATGCCTAGAAGTTTCGTTTTGGTGGCTGAATAGACATGCACAGAGAATGTGGGTAAAATACAAAAAACACCTCCTGATTGCAGCGGAGGGCATTGCAGGAAATGCAGCATGCTACATGCCATGGTGTTTTCTCTACGTGCTACATGCCTTGTGCATGCTGTCTTCTGACTTCTCTATCAACACAGTCCAATTAAAAAAAAAAATCACAAAAGAAGTTGGATCTAAATATTAAGCAGAGATCTAATTTTAAGAGTCCCTCCAGATTTCTCCAGTTAGGGGAAGAAATGAAATGCAAACACACATCCTGTAAACAGCCGTGACATTTCTTCAAAAGCAAATTCTGTCTCTTTGGTCAATTCATAGCTTTACTTTTCCCTCTTTAAAGAAACTCCAATCCATAAATTTTGTGTTGCAACCTCAGACAATGCTTTTTGGACAGATAGCCACTGTCTTGCACTCACACTCACCTCCATGCATGGGTACAAACACACAGCTGCACGTGCTCACCGGCACAGAGCCTTAGTGTGCACTCAAACTTACACTGGGAATTTAGACATGACAACTGATTTGCTTGCTTTCATTAAAGTCTCCATATGTTGTAACTGTGGCTCACATCAGCTAGTTTCTATTCAGTCAAATAAGCATAAGCAATTTTTACTCCAAGAAATATGCCCACCCAGAGAATGCATGAAAATAATTATACTGAGTTTAGAAAACAGATCTAGTTACATAAGGGAGTGTAGTTTTTGGTTTTTTTAACCAATGTACAAATCTCTACTTGTCTTTTGTGCAGCCTCCCCTGCACACAGAGGAAAGCTCAAGAGGAGCATCGGTGTGTATTTACCCATTTTATCATAACCATACAAATATATTGTAACAAAAAGCAGCTACTAGAAAGAAACCTCTGCTTTGTCACATAACCCTCCTAAGATAAATCTACACCAAAATCACTAGAATCCCAGTTGCTGTCTCTCCTTTCACATTGATTTGCTGATTTAAGGTTTACACCAGCCTCACTGAGAGATGTAGAGGTTCATACTTTCACCCTTTCCTGATTTTCACTGTCAGGATTTCTGTGGGAGTTGCTGCATGGAACTAGACCCAGCTGAATGTGAATTTTTAAAAATTATTTTTCTTAAGCTTACTTGGCAGAAATATCTCTAAATCTCAGCAAAATTTTAAAAAGATGAGCTGTGGAAGACTTACCCATATACCCTACTGTTCCTACTCTTCCACGGATTGATTCACCCTCGGGGATTTTAACAGCTAGACCCAAATCAGATATTCTAATATGGCCTGGAAGGAAAAAAGAAACAAAAGAACACAAAGTAGATATGATGACCTGACCCAAATTAGTCCAAAACCCACAACTGTGGTCATTGCTAAAATATTCCTGCAATTTACTGCTTGGACATTTTAAGAAAAGAGTGCTCTGAATCACTGAATTGGAGCAGTTTCATTGATATGGAAAAGAGGAATTATTAAGGGCACTACAACACAGTGAAATAAATGTTACCAGTAAGGCTGTGGACTGCAGTGGATTGTATTAGATATTTAAAAACCCATGAAAAAAAGGCAGAGAGAAGCATGCTGTGGGGAAGTATCTTGAACTGATCACTGAGGATGGATGGGCTGACACAATTCTGTAACTCTGATGGCTGAAGAGGCTACATCTGGTCTGCAAGCCAGCACGAGATTTGATTATCACTGCCTTCAGCAATGAACGGGTACCTGGGTTTGCATAAAGCCAGACTTGGCTCAGCAGAGCATGACAGCACTTTCAAAAACGGAGAGGGAAGCACAGATTTAGAAATTAGAGCTCCCTTTGTGTTGCATCAGCCTTGCAACAAGGATGGAAAAATCAGCAAGGAAAGGCAGAGGGCCCCAGCAACGCCGAGCTCTGGAGAACAGCCCCTGCTGAGGGCACGGCTGCTTCCTTCCATCTGTGCACAGAGCTCCAGCAGCTCACCCACCCCAGGACAGGAATTCGGGAGTATGCTGAGCCTCTTAATCACTGCTGAGCACTATTTGTCTTTGTGCAATATAGATCCTAAAACTAACTTAATCTACTTTACTGTGCAAGCATCTCTGTAAACCTCCGAGACTTACCATAATCATCCAGCAGGATATTTTCTGGCTTCAGATCTCTGGAAATGAAAGATAGCAGTTATGGGTATGAAGCTGGTTTTGATAACATAACCATACAACTGTGTGAGGGCATTTATTACTTGTAATAAACCAGCTGAGTGTCAACTCAAACAGCGAGGAACTCCTGAAACCAATACAACCTTTTACAACTCACTTCACAGATAGACTGAAACCATATGTCTTGTTCTAAACTGGAGTTACAATTTTTCACTAAGCCAAGCTTTTAGTTCCTAATCTACCCTATAAAGGACTCACCCCTCTGGTCCTGTAAGCCCTGTAAATGAACCCCTACAGTCCTGTGTGTAATATTTTCTGTTGTAAAATCTTATGGTAAAATATATATATATTAGGTTTTAAAATATTTTATTTACATGTGAAAATGGAAATAGCAGTCTGTAGGGCTCAAATTTTCTATGTCTGTCATCTGAGTCAGACCAAATATGTGAATGTGTGTCCATGCACTTGCACACATGTGCAATAACTTTGTTGAGTTTGGAAAATGCGGGGCAGAGGGAAGAATGCTGTGCCCAGATTAAGAATCCTCTTACAAACATTTGTGAAACTCTAGTGTCTGTGTGGTTTGGAGCAACGCCATGAAAATTGGCAAGGTGGTCAATGTGATGTCAAAGATGTGAATTTTACTGTTCCCGAAAAAATAAAAAAATAAATCCCCAAATCTGTGCAAGGTATAAACTTCAGAAGTAAATAATCTCAGTTTTCATGTATTTAGCAGAGCCTTGGCAGATCATTCTTCTGAAAGATTTGTCTGTACAAAAACTGCTCCACCAGCTGCTGCTTTGAGATGCTTCCCAGCCCAGCCACGCTGTCCCTCCTTGACCAAGGCTGTTCTCCAGACCTTTCCAAGCCCAGGACAACTATGCAGCTGCTGCTATTCCTGGGCTGCTGTTGAGGTGGGAGCCAGGCAGGCTCCTTCCCATCCTGCCTGAGTCTGGGAGATGGGAGCAGAAGTGTCAGAGATGGTATGCTGGGCAGGGAGTGTCCCAGAAGTGCCCCAGGATTGGGCTGTGCTGGCTCAGGAGCCCAAATGAGGCACCAGCAGCTGGGTGAGGCAGGGAGAGCAGCTTTGCTTCAATTCACCACATCATGCCTGTCTTGGGTTGCAGTGCAGGATGTGATCAAAGGTATCTATTCTATCACCATCTGTTGAGAGTGGGGGCAGTGATCATTATCTCCATGGGAGATATTCTGCTAATGGGCCATCCATTGAAACCAGGTGGGGCAGTGTTCTTTATCTTTTCACAACCCATCCTTCCTCCAGGGAGGTATCTTCTGCTAATGGCCATTGAGCCCCACAGTAGGAACTGATAAGATTTCTTCATCCCATTGGAAGTTGCCCCAGCCAGGGGGAAGAGCCAAATGTTTCTCACCAGGATAAAACCAGGTGTTTTGGGACACTAAAGCAGCCCTTGTTCCCCTGGACTCCAGAGGAAAACTGGACTTTTTCCACATCATCACTGGATCTTCGGAGAGAAACTGCACCTTCTACAGGAGTACTGCTTGAACTGAACCACATCTAACACTGCATAGGACTACAGCCACCATTTAATGGGACTGCTACCAGCACCCTGCCTGGCGGGGTGTCAGGTTGTACTTTGACTTTGTCAGGGTTTGGGGTTTGTTTCTTTGTAGTGCTGTATTTCTATTTTAATTTCCCTAGTAAAGAACTGTTATTCCTAATTCCTGTATCTTTGCCCGAGAGCCCCTTAATTTCAAAATTATAATAATTTGGAGGGAGGGGGATTTATATTCTCCATTTCAAAGAGAGGCTCCTGCCTTTCTTAGCAGACAACTGTCCTCCAAACTAGGACAATGCCCTGGCTTTCATCTAAAGACAGTGCTTAGGCTGCTGCAAATCCAAGCACTGCTCGGCCTCTTCTTTTTGTAAGGCCTCCTTGCATCTGTGAACCAGCTTGGTTCTGTTAACTTCCCAGCAAGAGGCATTTCTGTGCAAAGAGTAAACAGAGGGTGTGTTCAAGAGAAAGTCTTGCACCATGGAGCAGAGCACACAGCCTGTGCAGGAGCCCAGCCCACCTCCCAAGCTGGACCACTCCAGTATCAGGAATTTTCCTCTGCATGGAGAGGGGTATTTTATAGTTTTGAAAATGCCAAGATGGGAATTTTGAAACTGGCCTTGTTTTAATTTATGATTTCAAGCAAAACATGGAGCGCTGTGAGTAATCTCCCCTTCTTGCTTGCTTCAGACCTTCCTGACATCCAAGATAAATCTCACCCAGTGCCCAGGGGTACCAAGCCTACTTTTCAAATAAACAATGCTGAAATATGTGAAGGGCAGCTGAATACTGAGGAGAAGCTGTGATTTTGTTTAACATGCCACTGTGGGCTTTCCCTGCCTACCAGCAGAAGGTTTCCAATGCTGGAGCAGCACGGTCAAGGGCATCATCTATTTATTTTTGAAAATGTGTTCTAAATTCTGTAAGAATCATTTCCTTGAATAACTCATCCTTCATCAGTTACTTCATCTTCTGCTCAGCAGTTATCAGTCCCACTTAAAACTGGGGGCAATGATAAGAATCTTAGGTGCAATTTGGGAAATTTTCTCTTTGAATGAGAAAATGAGAGACTCCAACAAGGACTCTAAGAACATCATTTCAGTCCTTACAGTCCTCTTCATTCAGGGCAATTAGAGGAAGCTTTCCTCCCCTCCCAGACACCAATTGTCATTCCTGTTTTCAGACTCCAGGTTCCTCAGGATCAAGGCTGGCTTCCTTTGCATGGCCAGCACTTCCAAGGGTTCATGACTGAAATGTCCAGGAGGAATAAAACTCCCTGGGGAACACAGAGACACGTAAAGCTACATCCCAAAGGCTCAGCTTCCCATTTGTAAAGCAGCCTTGCCCAAACATTCTGAAACATCAACTGCTGGCACTGTGCCCATCCTCAAATGGCAATTGTTTGGCTGTGCAGGACAGCCTAAACAACTCAATTAATCACTGTGGACAAGGCTTTACCATGTATTTGTGCAGTGCCTGGGACAATGTGAACTTGATGCTGACTGGAGTATAAATTTAGTATATATATAGTATAGTATAAATAAGTATAAATTTTTAAAAATTACATACATTAAAAGTATTTATATAGAACAAAAATATTGCATATATACACACACAAATAAACATATAAAACATAAAATAAACATATAAATACATAATATAGATAATGCAATATAAAATTTAATATATATAAATAATCTGAGGAGAACCAGCAGCTCTTTACATTTGCTTTCCATGAACAACCAACCCCTTGACCTTTACTAACACGACGCAGTTGAGAAATGCAACCCAAGTGCCATGTTTGACAAGGGAATTCTGAATGAGATAAATCTGACTCTGAGCCTGGTTGTTCTCCCGGGTCACGTCTGCAGCGTGCGTCAGCAGCAGCCCAGGAGATGGGGATGCATTTTCCAACGCTGTGATTTACTCAGGAGCATTTTGTTTATAGAAAATGAAATTAAGTCTGAAGAATAAGTGTTTTGTGATGAATTATTCGCCTTGAGAAGGCAGTAGCATTTAGCTGCTGTATTTTATTGACCTATATAGCACTTCTCATGGGTCCCACACCGTGCTGGGCTGTTACAAATGAGAGGTCTCTGCAGATGCTCCTGAAATACTGCTAGAAAATGTCACCTACAAGGATGTAGTATCATTCATCATCGAAATGAATGTGCCATCTGAGGTGTAAAGTAGCAGCTCTTTTAAGAGTAGCATGAAAACTCCTGCTTAAGGAAGTACGGGCCATTTCTCTCAGAGCCATGGTTTTAGGTGGCCAGATCTGATTTGTTCTATTAGAAAATGGCATTAGTATGGCATTTTACCAGCCATGTTATGAATGTACCAGTCATTTTTTTTAAATAAAATATGATTGTGAAACACTATACTACCTCCTAAAACTTTTGAAAATGTGGTAGGAGGTTTTCTAAGGGAAAAGGAAGCCAGACACTTCACTTACAATTTGATTTTTCAATTGACACTAAACACTTAGTACCATTTTATTCCTTGGGGAAAGGAAAAACCTCCTTCTTGGGTGAGCACCAACTAAATCAGCATGTTATCTGTCTGCCCTCTGCGTGCCAGCTAGCAAGATGCAAGGCAACCAAGTGTCAGTTTGCTAGAGATCTCCAAGGAACAGCAATATTGCAATTTCTATGCATACAAGCACAGGCATCCTATGTATTACACACAGGCACATCAAATGATTTAAAGTGTGGCTTGGCTTTTAAAAATAGCATCTCATTGTCTATTAATCACTGTCCTTGGAAGTTCTTTCATCAATTTACAGGCCCTCTTCTGCTGTGAATGCCAGCAACGATGATTTCACAAGCGGGGATGATGAAGACAAACATGAACCGTTGTTTACAACTACAGTGGCTGCTGATTAAAAAAAATAAATCCTCGTGGAGTCACAAGAACACCGTCTGCAATCTGCTTGCTTATCCAGCCTGCCCTGGAAAAGTGCTTGTGAAGAGCTGCAAGCCAAGCTGGAAGCCGAGAAGTTGGGATCTGCCCTCCTGGAAGCGGCGGCGCCGGGCAGCGCCGTGCCCGCTGGCTGCACCCATGGATGGTGAGATGCTGCCAGCAGGATCCTCTGCTGTGTGCCTGGGAATGGGCCCCCTTCCATGGCTGGCACGCCAGGATCACTGTGATTCTATCTAGCTAATCACACTCGCACCAGTGGGAATCCCTGCTCTCTGTCTCAGACACTCTCTTGGGATTGCATGCCCTCTGCAACAGGATTTTGCCACATCGTGCAGTATAACCCAGCTAATTAAAATAGAGGCTTGGATGGAATGATCTCCATTTCATCCCAGCTAGGAAGTTGATTTCTTAATGAAATCCCTTTAAAGGAGCTTCCATCATGCTCTTATGTCACCCAGTGCATGCTGAGGCAGGGTTTGGGGAGCTTTGTGCTAGTTCTGGGTAATTTAGACAGGATGTATTTAGGGAAGCAAGTGCTTCCTTCCATGATTACTGTATCATGTTGTATTTACACAGGGCTCTGCAAAATTTCACCGAAGCATCTCAGCTGTACAGCACCACAGTAAGAAAGGAAGAAGCAGACAATTCTTTCCTACCCAGAAAAGGCATCCTAAGACTCTAGAGAGTGCTTACCTGTACACAGTATTTTCTCTGTGTAGGTCTTCCAAGCCACAAAGAATCTCTGCTGCATAAAACAAAGCTCTTTCCTCCTCAAAGCCTGGGTTTCCCATGTTGTAGATATGAAACTTCAGGTCACCTCCGTTCATTATGGTCAGAACTAAACACAGTGCATCCTTTGTTTCATAGGCATAGGCTAAATTGACCTAGAAAACACATTTGCAGCACAGTTGTGACAGTTCAGATGGCTGCTAAGAAGGAAATGCTAGCTTTTCATTAAAGGTTTTCTACAGAAAATGAAAAAAATAGTACATTGACTGAATTTGGTATGCGCTCTCTTACAATGGGGAGCATGTATTTTAAAAGCACAGAAAAATCAGATGTTAGGATTCTAGAGATTAATTTGTGGAATCCAGCCTATTTATCACCAGAAACCCTCAAGGCTCAGATGGCTTCAGAGGCTGGACAAACATACTAATTCCAGGCATATTTTCCCATGTATGAGAAATCTTAGTAATCAAGGGAATCTACACCTCCTGCTGCACAGTTTTGCATCTCAGTGAGTTCCCTGGCAGGCCCAGATATCCCAGTCCTGAGGTGATCAAATGGACTGCCACAGAGAGTGAAGGTCAGCATCATCCCTGGCAAGCTCTGGTGGGTGCCAAGGAAAAATCAGACCAGCTAAAACATATTCATCACTTTTAACTATGTGCCATCCTCTGGCAGAAGCAAGTAAATGTGTAAGCAAATACCTTGCATGCGTTGCATGCACAATGTTTCCTGAAATAAGTATAAAGAACATGGCAGATGTTGAGATAACAGTTTTAAAAAAATTTCTTTTCAATCTAAGGCAATTTTTAAAGGAGGCACAAGAGCTGGTGTGACTCAGGAGAGCCGTGTATCAGGCTGACCAGCTCCACCTCACCAGCATCCAAGCAGATGCTTCTGCAAGCCAATCTCATCTCATCTCATCTCATCTCATCTCATCTCATCTCATCTCATCTGTTTGGGTTGAATCTCCTTCAGTCTCCTCCAAGCACCTCTCCCACACCCTGCGAATTCAGGTATAAATGAATCCTGGATAAAACAGCTCATCCTGATGCAGCTGTGATGCAAGCCAAGGCTGTAAAACACATCATGATTTACAGGCACAGGTCCCTTGACTGCTGCATTTCTCACGGACCAGAGACTAAAGTGAAGCTCAGCAGAGGTACCTGGAGCAGGGCTAAGGTGCAGAGCAAAGGATTCAGCTGC
Organism: Sialia sialis; assembly: GCA_009812075.1. NCBI lineage: Eukaryota > Metazoa > Chordata > Aves > Passeriformes > Turdidae > Sialia > Sialia sialis. The sequence goes on along the minus strand of VRYO01002114.1, from coordinate 3,813,744 downwards.
TGGCACCTTTCCAGGAGCAGGAGATGGAGGAGGCACTGCATTCAACCACAACAGCGCTCAGCAGCGCGCGGGGAACACGGAGCTCAATACTCACTACAAACTGACTATTGACTTTTTCTAAAATCTGCTTCTCGTTGAGCGCCATGGATTCGCCTTTCCTCTTCTTTATCCTCTTCTTCTCTAATCTCTTGCAGGCGTACATCTTCCCTGTGGCTCGCACTTGGCAGGCGCAGACCTGTGAAGGGAGCACAACAATTGCCGGGTAATTCGAAGCAAACACTGTGTCTGGGCTGCGCTTTGCTCCACACCATCTCCTCGGGTTTACAGTAATTTCACGAATATAAGCCGCACCTTTTTCATTGAAG
>VRYO01002114.1:3607758-3801550 GCA_009812075.1 Sialia sialis | reverse complement strand
CATGGCATGGTGCATGGTGTGGCACATGGCACGGTGCATGGTATGGTGCATAGCATGGTGTATGGCATGATGCAGGATATGGTGCATGGTATGGTGCATGCTGTAGTCCATGGCATGGTGCATGGTGTGGTGCATGGCATGATGTAGGATATGGTGCATTATATGGTGCATGGCATGTTGCATGGTATGGTGCATGGCATGGTGCATGGCACCCCACTGAAGTACAGGAGAGCAGCAAAGTCTGGTTCAGATCAGATGGAAGTTTCCAGTGTGTGACTCCCCACTGTCATTCTCAATGTCATGTTGCATCACTACACTTTAAAACGTGGCCTCTCCTTTCCTGACAGCTTTGTAAGTTTTGCTGCAGGCTGTTTCACTCAGACCTCCGAGACCCAGTCTTTGCTGAGTTCACTGAACAGGACAGCCATCAAAAATCCCTTCTCCTAAAGTCATCTCTGCATGTTTGCCATGGACTCACAACATCTCTCAGTGTTTCCCTGCAGCTGCGTGGGGGATATTTTGTTGACCTATCAGCAAATCAAATTCTTTATCAAACAAGCTGAAGTGTTGGCAGTACCAAGGGAGGCATTCAGAAGACTTTCTCTTTTACTTTTTCATGAAAATATGTTATTTGTTTTGCCTTTTCTCATGAGATAACTTCCAGACTTTACTGTGCTTGGTGAAGACGTGGTGTGCTACAGGTGCTGCCTCCAAGCCTGAGGGAGTGAAAGCAGGGAAAGCAGGCAGGCAGCAAGCAGAAATTGGCATTTCCAAGGAATAGAAGCATTTTCTTGGCATCCCAGCAGCTGGGGTTCACGCTTCTGGAACAGGGGTGAGGTGAAATGCAGGTGTCCCCAGTCATTCCCAGAGCCCAGAGCAGATGCACAAACACAAACCTGCATGGGCAGAGGGGGTTCATTGTATTCCATGCTGCTGTTTCCATGGGAAAAGTGCCCAAATGACAAAGTGGACTGACACTGTGACTGCCTTTAGCTCCAGCTAAAGACATATCCAGGTGGGGTCACCACCATTTGAGAAACCTAGAGAAAGCTGACAAGAGCACCTAGAGTGTTGGGAAACATGCTTTGGAAAAAAAAGTCCAGAGGAAAGCATTGAGGAACTAGATCTGTTTGGTCTGGAGAAGCATGGGTGAAACTTGATAAAGGTCTTTTAATATAGAAATGTTTTTAATAAAGAGGGCAGGGATCAATTATTCTGCATATTCTGCTCTGCTCTGGGGGAATGATGTGAAGAAATCCACTTAATTGGATATGAAGGCTTTTTATTCTAATTTTTCACACAGGGAAGCAGAAGAACAGGCCTATGAATATTGTGGAATCTGTTCTCAGAGGTCTGAAAGACCTCCAAGGGCACTCAGACATCTGTTGATCATCTAAGTATATTTGATCTCTGTTCAATGCAAGAGGCTCTTGAGCCCTTTCCCAGTCCTTTGTACCAATGATTTTGGAAAACACTGGGCTTCATAAAGCACAGGCACACGGCATGGCCATGAGAGCAGATGAGGAAAGGAGTTTGCTGAGTGCTCAGCAAAGGAAACCTGTAGCTCTGAGTAAAGGAATAAGAATCTTTGCAAATCAACAGCCCTGTTTCAACGACTTGTCTCAATCATCACTGTCTCCTAAAAAAAATAAATGACATGGCTTGCAGATCCCTGAACCTCAGACCAGAAAAAGGGAAAGCATTGAGTTTGGCCAGACTGACTTTGTAAGAAACAGAGTAGGTCCATAGTTCAGAGGTAATTCTTCATCCTTACACAATGACTTTAATTTAATAACTTCAAAATACTAAAGCTTCATTGCAGGATTAAGTCTTCATGAGCTAGGTGGCAATCTCACAATATTTTACAGAACAGTGAACAGGAGGTTAAGGGATGTGTTTTGTAGAAGATTTGATCATCACCTGTGACTGAAATCAAAGAAGTTGCACTGAGATAAATGAAAGCTGGAGATGCTCGATTCCTCAAATCAGTCCAATTGTCTCTTGTAAAAAGTGAATAAAGAATAGAAACCTAGAAGTACAGGCTTTCATTTCATACCAGCTCCTGCCAGTGGATGTGAGTCACCAGGGTGTCTTACAGCACAACTGTTCATCACTACAGAAACTATATGAACCAGAAAGATTCCATGCTCTTTAGATTGAATAGACCTCATGCAAACTCCTGTCACAAACACAACTGCTTTCCTGGCAAGTTTCAGGCATGCAGCTGATACTGAAACATGATGAGTTATTTTCAAAGTCACTTGCGTAAAATAAATAACGTGCAGCATATGTTATGTTTCAGGTTATGAAAACATTCCACAACAAACTGGCTTAAAACAATTAAAAATGTTTCAGTCAATGGACAAAAGTTCAAGCTGTAACTTTTCTTGAGCTGCCTCTCCTTCCAAGCATTTGTCTTCATGATATGTGTATTTTCAGATGTTGACAGCAATGTTCCACATATAATCTGTTTGAAAATCTCCACGCAGATTTGCTACTAGTAGAGACCTCAAAACTATGACAGAAACAAGCTAAAATGAACTTTTTGTGTGAGATGATGCATGATCAGACAAGAAGAGTTCACACACAAAATCCTGGAAATTCTGGCTTCATCCAGCAGCCTAAGCTACAGCCAGGGAAGTTCCAGCCATGCAGCCAGGGACTGACTGAGGGAAAGTGTGAAGGGGCTGACAGGGGGAATCCAAAATGCTTTAGGTTGGGAAAGACCTTTAAGATCACAGGAAATTCAGAGGAGGAGATGGAATGTGTTGGTTGTATTTGGGTGTTGGGAAATCAAGGCTGGGCATTCCTGGTGAGGGACAGGATCCCAGCATTTCACAGCACACGCAGTCTCCTGATGGCTTTTGGAGTCACACAGAAATGTTGGAACATTCCTTTGCCTTTTCCTGTGTCTGATCTTATCTGTCCAGTTTGAGCTCTGCCTGTAGTGAGCAGCCAATTCTACATCAGGAGCAGCTGCACCACTTTAACTAATCAACTTCTGCATTTTCTTTTTACTTTTTTTGTTTTTTCCTTGCCATAGTCATTTCTGTCTGTATGAGGTGAACCAGTAAAGCAAAAGGCTCCATAATTCCAGGATATTTGCTTTGAGATGACAGATGTAGGAGCTGGCAGTGAGGTGGACGGGGAGCATGGAAGGCAGCTGTGTTATTAGTAGCAATTTATCTATTACAACAGTGTGCAGAATGACACCTAAGAATGGGGACCCATAGTGCCAGGCACTACAGACACGTCACAGGAGCCACAGCTTCCCAAGCAAACCAATCTCACCAGCCCTGGCAGGGAGACCAGGGGCCAAAGATATGAAATACCTCATCTAGGATTACAGACAGGGTCAGTGGCAGAGGAAATATTGAGCCCAATCCCAATATCCAGGGCAGGATCACTTGCTGTATCTGAGTGAAGCAAATAATCAGTGTCTGTCATCTGTGGGGTTTGTTTTGTAGCTGCAAGCTGATCTGGAGTCATGACAAATCTGTTTTCTCTCATCTGCTACTAAACTATCAAAACACATATTGACACAGAAAAATACGATGGCTGGAGACAACAGAGCCCTCAGCAAGCAGCTGAGCATGTTCTAGCCTGGAGGGGTTGTACTCACACAGTGCTGCCACCTCACTCTCGTGCTACATCTGGAGTAGCTTCAGACTCCCCCACTTGCCCTGGACTCCTCAGGTACCTCTTGTGCCTCAGCAAGCCCAGCAGCAGAAAATGGATGAGTTTCCCCCTGGGTTTCCAGCATCCTTCCTCTTTGGTGCTGTAGTCTAGAACCATGCCCCTCCTTGGAAAAACAGCAGCCTCTGAGGTTCCCTTTCTGACAAGTGCATAGGAGGGATATGAATTAATTCTGGGCTCTCCTGTAAGTCAGAACAGGGCCTGCTGTCTGTCTGTACCTTGTTTTTCCTCTTCTCAGCAGACATTTCTGCAGCTGCTCCTTTCTAGAAACCGCATTTCTGCTCCCAATGGTGGCAAACAAGCAACTGCTATGCAAATGGTGTGAGTCAACAAGTTTCCTACATAAAGCTTTTCAGTCCAGTGTGGTTTCCTTGGAATGCTGACTTATTTGATTCACAAAAATCTGGGGGCATAACCACAACAGGAGTTTCAGAGGACCAAAGGAAAGGACCGACTAGGCTCAAGAGAGAGAAAATTCTTCCTGGCTCCCATTGGTGACCAGAGCTTAAACACCCAAAGCCCCATAGAAAGTCATTTGGAAATAACAAATTGTCCCAGGGGACAAAATGTAGTTGCTTCATCATGTCCTTTTGCAAGTCCAGTGAATCAGCTGCAGACTTCAATTAAACTAGTCTTCAATTAAACAGAAACACTCACCGCAATCCCAACCAGCTACAGGGTTTTGGAACAGCTTATTTTAAGAATCTAAACTGGTCAGCACAGAAGATATGATTTTGACTTCAATTAGTGAGAAATTTGGCCTCACAAGATGTGCTTGGCAGGATATTTTTATGGATCTTCAAACCCTCATCCTTCTCTACCCATACTTTAAAATGATTCTTTAGAAACATGCTCATAGAGGTTTCTTCACCAAAGAAACACATTTTTCCTCCTTTCTGTAGACAATAGGTTTATTGGTGGAGGGGTGCTCATAAACCAACCAGCTGAAATTGTTTTAAATAAACTTGCTTTTAAAGCAGGAGAAGGGGAAGTTTTGTTTTACTTGTTTACTTGTTGTTGCCCTTTTTCCGCCTTAAAATAATTTTGCACCCAGATTACAGGATGAAAACAGTTGAAATAACCTGTAGCTGTCAGCAGGATGAGGAGGGTAGCTTAAGGAACAGAGAAGAGAAGGTTGATGTCAAGCAGGATTTTCTGTCCACCCTACAGTGAGGCTGCTCACAATACTTTAGACTGTCACAAAACCACTTTTGTTGGCAACCCAGTGGAACCATGGCTGCAGAGCATTGCACAGATATGTGATAAAGCAGAACAATGTATTCCCACTGTTACTAGCAGCAAACAGGACAGTTCTGAAAGCTTCTCTTCTCAGGAAGTTTTTTTTTTCTTGTCACATGTGCTTAATCGGTTTGGATAACATCCAGTGTCCAGCTTCTTATCAGGACCTTCCTACCTTTTAACATCCTCCTGCACTGATGGATGGCCTCAGCATTACCAAGCAACCTTATGCTGCAATAGTCATAGCTTGGCTTCCTCTGGTAAACCAAATGTCATTTGTTCCATTAAAAAAAAATAAAAAAATAAAAAAAACCCAGCAACCCCTAAACATATAAACACTCATTTACAACCCAAACGTTAGTGAATGGCTTTCTTGCAGGAAAACAACCAGATCCCTGCTTGAATTCACTCCTGAGACACAGGGCTGCAAACAGGAGTAACCCTTCCCTGAAGGCTGAAGCCTGATCCACACTGAGTGCACTCAAGGGCTGTTTGGCCATCACTTGCAGAAGGAATTCTATAGAATTTGCCTTCATATTTTTCCATTAGCAGGTCAAAATCCTGAGGTTTCATTTGAATGAAAAATGAAAATCCAAAAGAGAGTCCAGGAAGGTCTTGAAAAGAATTAGGAAACGAATTAAACAAACATCAGGCAGGGACCAGTGACCCACTCACAGAAAGACTGGAAACACCCAAGAAGGCAAACAAAATCCCAGTTGGAAACAGGGCATTCCCACATCACCTGGATCACACAATCCATTAGCAATCATTTGGCAACAGCCATCTGCAAAGAGCTGGAAGACATTTATTGTAGGGAATGACATGCTGTTTGCAGTGGCATATTCCACTCTTCCTCACTTTTGCTTGTTGGACAAACAACATCAGTGCAAGGATAATAAACTTGCTATATGCTTGATTTTTGACTCAGGTCAGAGTCTGACTTGGTTATAAAAGAATAAATTAGCATACATGCTAAAGTTCAGCAAGCAGGTTAAATGACTTTTTTTTCAGTGGTGTTGGATTACTGGGCAAAAAATATTAAACAGGAATAGCTTGAAGCATCACATATCCACAACTTAAATATGCTGATTATTTCTAAATCAATTTGTAAAAAATGGACTTTTAAAAAAATCTCACTTCTTATACTTTTCTAGCAATATTTTAAGGAAATTAATTTTTTCCCCTGTGAAATGTAAAATCCTGTGATTCCTGTTTCCAAGTTAAAATAGCACACTCTACCAGATTACTGATTTTTCTAGTTGCATCATCCCAGACAAATATGTCAGCCTCATAGAAATTTGCCTGACCCATTCGTGTGAGGCTACTCAGATGCTGAAGTCTCCAGATGTTTTTCCAGAATCCTAATTTCCTATTGCAAGGGAACCAGGTGGGAAGTAAGCTGTGATTAACTTCCATTCTCACCATTCTCTGCATTCTCCTCTTTTCTGGGATCAAGCACGGGGTTGCCTGTTAGAACTTCTGAGTCCAGCACAAGGAATCCTGAGCTCAGGGAGACATTAGCTGATCCATTATGCTTTTAGTCTCAGAAATCTGAAACTGAACCAACCAGCAAAGCTGCAGCAACTGGGGGAATGGAAGGGCTGTGGCGGTCAGGACTTCAAAGGGCTCCTGAGCTATTGAGAAATTGTGCACAGAAAGCTGTGTGGGTATGTCCTGCCAGGTAATTTAATGTATTCTGCATTACACCTAGCACGGAATTCACCTCATCAGAATTTAATAATCTAAAAGCTGAGACACTCAGAGTCTCCCCAGGCTCCCTGTGGCCAGTGGGCAGAAAGAGTCATCTCATCTCTCCAATCCAGATGCCTCCAAGGCTGAGTGCTGGGAATGCAGGAGGCTGGACTCACCAGAGGTCTATTTTAATGTCATTCTGTGCAAACACACAAAAGCCATCTCCTCCAGATTTCTGGATGTTTTGCAAGTCAGTGTTCCAGACAGCTGGAAAAGGCTGATTCCTTTTTTCCCTTGTGAGCAAAATTTTCAGGCAGAATAAGTTGTTTCTGGGAAAGCTGAATGGACCTGAAAGTCTTTTAGAATTAACTTCCCTGGCCACTGGATAATCCACACAAACCAAATACAAATCAGGAGGGACACGCAGAGGGGATAGGGAAAAGATGACCCCTGAAGCAGGGAGGAGGAAACTATAATTAGCATATTCATTAGCCAAGGGCAGGCAAGTACAGCCTTTTTGTTGCCAGATAATGCTGAGCAGATCTGCTCTGGTTTGCAGAGCCCTTTTGGATGGGCTGGCTGCTCTCTGGAGCAGCCTGGGGGGCCTGCCCTGCCTCACACACAGATGGAAGCCAGGTTTACATGTGCAGTTGACATCCATTAGTGGAAACGAGTTTCCATTTTCCAAAGGGTCAAGTCAGAGTAATTCCAGCAAGCACAGGGAAGCCAGAAGGCTTTTGCCCAATGGCCAAGGCATCCCAATGCTTTTCCTGACCAAAAATGACAAACAGTTACGAGGTATGTGCGCTGGGGAGTGCATCCTCTCTGGAAAAACAGGAAAGAGAAGCAGAGCTTCAACAGCTCTGATGAGCACAAAACCACTGGAGTGAACAACTCCAAGCCAGACCTGCTACCAGTCTGAACAAAGGGATTGCAAATCCAGCCCTCCCTGATCTAAAGGACAGGACACAGGACCACCCAAGGACCATTCTGGGCCAGCACCATCAGGACAGGGCAGGCTCCATGTGGTTTCCACAGGCTCTCCTGCAAGTTTGGCACCACTGCAAGACACAGAAGCCCTCAGTAAGTGTTTAGTTAACTAACATTTGTATTGTAAACAGTGGGTAAAGGATGAGGAAATAGGACTCTCAAACCATGAGAAAAAAGCCTTTTTGCCTGAGACCACAGCAAAGGGACTCCTAATCAAGACGAAAGTGATTTTTCAGATACCCTACATTACAGCCCAGCTTCAGTGGCAGACAAATGTTTATTAAAATAATTTCTGACTAGAAAGCATTAATTTGAGTAACACAGTTGCCGTTCTGCCACTCAGATATTTTCCCAGAACTGAACTTTGGAAAGATGAGCTTTTTCAGAAAGCCCACTGAGAAGGTACTTTCCTGGACTCAGACACAGTGATCAGCAGAGATATTGATCGCACTGTCTCTGCAACAACAACAGGAATTATCCATTGATTTCTCTGGAGACTGGATTATGTATTGATTATGCAGGCTGCAAAGCAGAGGCCTAAGTAATGCTATCATGTCTGGCTAAAATGGTGCTCGTAGAGTAGGGAAGTCAATAGAAAGGGGAGATGAGAAATCCATTGAGGCAAAGGGCAAAGTCCCAGGGTAATTAATTAAATGGCAAAATTCTCCTGGCTCAAGTGATGCCAGTATTTCTATTTAAGCATTTAGCATCCTGAAAAGTCTCCTAATAGGAGCCTAAAGGATGCAGTGAATAACACTTTGAGCAAGTAAATAATTCCTGCCCATCCTGAGTCCATGGAACACACTGTGGACAGACAGGCACTTCATTCACTGCTTTCTTCAATTGGGTCATTAATGAAATGCATGGGGTTTAGAAAAATTTGAAAACTAGCTGTGGAGATAACTCTCAGACCAAGCCTTAAGGGGCCATCCACTGCAGGCAGTGAAAAGAAACACTGTGCTGGCCTTTTATCAGCAAGATAATAAGCTTACAGGGGGACAGAGATGACTTGCTGGATATAAGTGACATAAGCTGAATTTGTAGGAGAAAGATAACAATGCAGAAAACAGTCCCTAAAGGCTCACCTTGCAAAACACAGAGCCTCTGTCTCACATTAAACTCTGCAGATTGCTTTACAGAAGCTTAATGTTTCTATCTTCCATTGCTTCCCTTAGAGTGGCACTCAACTTTTGTTCTGGCCATCCCAAAAGCTAATTATAACATGTTCCCTAGGAGGCATTTAGTAAAGCTAAACATTTAGAGAAAGAGATCTCAGGACTTGAATCTGATTCTTGGTATGGTGTGACCTGCAGGATTCAGCCAGAATCATTAAGAAGTGATAGATGAAACTTCCCCTCTGGGAGATGGAAGAGCTTCACTGATCAGTGAAGATGACTCACCCACAAGCACAAGTGCTGAAGTTTGCATTTATTTGGGGGGTTGTAAAATAGGAAGCAGGGGAAGAAATCTCAAGGAGAGAGTCAAAGGTCCTTTTTATCAAAGGAAACTACTCTGATGGTGCACAGAGATGGGAGAGGTGTCTGTGAGCAGGAGCCTGACTCAGCTGCATGCCCTGGCCCAGCAGAAGGCTTCATGTGTAATTTTAATTTCATCTCACCCATCTTTTGGAGATGCTCTCTTCTCCATAAAAACTGATTTGAGAGAGGGGCACATTTTGCAGTAGATCAGGAAGGCCAGGCACTGCTGATCACCCAGAGTCCCTTTCAAGGGACTTTATCCTCCCTTCCTTATCCTATAATTGTTCATAAAAACAAAGACAGAGTTTTGTTTACCAAAATCCCCACTGATAGCCTTAGACTGGAGTAAGGAGCTTATTGCTGTGCTCTGCTAACCTCTTGCAGCAAAGAAAGTGCAAACATGGTCTTTATTCTGTGCATTTCCTGGAGGAAAGGGTACTGGACAGGAATTCAGATAAGAAAATTAATGCTGTGCTGTTCTTCATATTCTGTGAAGTATTATAATGGGGATAACAATACACATTAGACATCCTGTTCAGTAACATTTTTAGTACCCAGCTGAGTCCAAATATAAACTATAATGGCATATGGAGACTGTCTTAAGAGCCATTTCAAATCAATTTAGTTTTATATTGCGTCTCTCCAAGTCTCTCAAGGTGATTTACAGTGAAAAAGCAAATAGTGGGATAGTGATTTAGTAGAGTAAGGCATGGCAGCTGTCAGGCAGGAAGGCAAAAAAGCTGCATGGAGATGTAAAACTCTAATTTAAAAGCAGTACAAAGGTAAATATATCTCTTTGCTCTTCCAGTACAAAAAGCAGTCTGGTAATGAAGCCAGGTTGGGTTCAGTTTAACTCAACAGTTCAATGGAGCCATTTACAGATGGAACTGGGCCTAAAGCTGAACCTTTTCCACTCAGCTGCTGAGATTAGGGAAAAAAAAAACAGGGAAGAAATATTTGTGACCAATTCATTTTAGCAGTTTTACCATCATATTTCACAACCTCAGAAATTTCAGACTTCCTGTGGGTTGGACTACTGCCCTAGGGGCTTATGAAGTCAAGAAGGCAGCTTTAAGTGCCTTTTGCATGGAAATTGTTAAAGCCTTTTTTAAAGAAGCAAGATTCTAGTCAAGAAACCTTGACCTGACTGGTGTGACAACCATCATGCTGCTCCTGTGCACGGAGAAGGAATAATTCTTCAGAGAATGTTTCCCTCAGCTACAGGACACCTTTCTGTGGGTTTTTGCCCCCCTGCTCACCCCTCAAGTGAAGCTGCTACAGAAGCCATGAAAACACTCATATTTTGGCATTCTTAGTGTGAAGATCATGTGTGCTGCTGACATTTCCCTCCCACCAAAGAGTTCACAACGGGCTGGTGGGTGTGTTATGCTGTTAAGTGAGTTTTAGGCAGGAGAGAGGGAATGTCTTCTAGGACTGAGGACACAGAATCCTGGGACAGCTCAGCATGGAAGGGACCTTTGAAGATCATCTGGTCCAACCTTTTGTGGGAAAGGGAGCCCAGATGAGATGATCTGGGCTTTCAACATCATCTTGAAAACCTCCAGTGATGAGGACTCCCCCGCATCCTTAGGGAGGCTGTTCCTGTGTACCTCTTCTTTGAGAGGTCTAAACCACCCACGTTTCCTTCTGCCAAAACCACTCATGTTCCCTTCCAGGTGCCAGGATTTGTCAGGATTTGTCACTGCTGCTGCCTGTAGGTCAGGGACACAGTGGAAGCCCTACCAGCTTGTCCAAATTCCCCAACAATTCCCCAACAGGCAGGTAGGGGCTGTTCAGGATGCCAAGGCTGTGGAGAGCCTGAGCTGTGATCACTTGAAAAGGCATCTCCTTGCTCTACTACCCTGGCAAGTGCAGGGTTTGTTCAGTGACCTCGGGTGGATGTTTTGCATACAGTGAATTTGTGACTCACATTGGGCTGGGAGTCCAGCTGGGACGTCTGCTCATCTGGGAAAGTGCCTTCTCTTCCTTTCTGCTGTGCAAGAAGTGTATGTTTTATTAAATAAAGTGCATGTTCCCTATGCAAATGAACGCCCTTTGGAGTGGTGATATACTGACATGTTGTATGTTAAATATGTATGCCCTTTAAAAACTGAAGCAAGAGCTAAAAAATCATTTATAAATATTAAAGAGCGAGAAGTCTAGTTTTTGTTTTCACTGTGCTTCTGATCCTGCACTCTGGGAAAAACACTCCTCACATTATAAGACTGAATTATCTGTCCAAGAACTGAACCTGTAATTTTATTCTATCAGTCAAGCTGTATGTCACGCTATTTTTGTATCAAGACAATCAGGTTCTTTGAAGCACAGACACACACCTACTTAAAAGAAGCTTTCAGCTGAAAGCAGAAGACTCCAGAAACTGCAGCAATTTGTACCTTTCAAGGGATTGATAATTAAATAGAGAAATGCTGATTCCAATGAAAAGAAGATTTCTTTGCTGGCCAGGATGATGTTCCATTAGGACATTTGGGTCTGGATTCATCTGTTTGGACCGCAGACATTAGTCCTTTGAACCACTGACTTCTAACAGCTTCAGATGTGTCCTCTGGAGATATTTATTTGAGAAGAAAGGACAGTAGGCCATCTGTATTCCTAACCTGACTACCTTAGTTAGGTATCTAAAATGAAATCAAATCAATCCAGGCCTTACTCTAGTTTTTTAAAGTATTTGTTGTATGGGACACCTATTAGAAAGTCCAGTATTCAACCCATTGTTACAGCACAGTCAACTTGCCTCTAGGAAGTATTTTCTGCTACACAGGGTTTCCACATCCCTCTGGGAAGAAGCAGAAGTTTCTCATTAAGGAAAAAAAGTGCAGCAAGGCCAATGCAGACATTAAAGCACCACCACCAGGGAGGCAGTTTTAGATTACAAGCGAAGGAGAGCAGCCCTGTGTTTCACAGAATCACAAAACTGGTGATGTTGGAAGGGACCACTGGAGGTCATCCAGCTTCCTTCTGCTCAGAGCTGTTAAGGTAACTTGCAAATACCAGAAAAGTCTCAGGACAGACTGTAAATATGCTGTGCCAATTTTACATACTGAGAAACCAGGTACACAGCTCCAATAAGAAGTACAGGGCACAGCAGAGAATGGAAACTCCAGCTCTGGAGCCCCAGTATTTTTCCTTCCTGTAACACCACCGTTCTTTGTTTGATGAAGAAGCAGCAGTTTTCAGTTTGGTCACTGCACATTCACTAAATTATTCCATGTGCTTCTGGCCGCACCATGGATGGCAGGAGAGCCAATGGACAGCAGTGAAGTGCTTTTGGAAACCTGAAGCAAGACTGGCTGAAGTGAAGCAATGCTATCCTTCTCTCACTTTACTAGCTCTGCTATCAGCAAAACACCTTTCTCCCTTTCCAGATGGGTGCTGGAGCAGTGGGAAATATTTTCCCCTAGAGTTTGTCACTCGTTCCTCTGTTGACGGGAATATTTAAGAAGAAAGGTAATTTTGGTGGATTTAAAAAGCAGTGGAACTTCATGCCCCTAATGAATGGGCAGCAGGAACTCATACTGGCAGTGCTCAGTGGCTGCACATGAAAGTAGCCAGGCTCAGTAAATGAAACCAGATCCCAAAATGCAGCCTGAGATAACTGAAAGTATGCATCAAAGTTTATTGTAGGAAAATGACTGAGTGGAAAAAGAGTGGTCTGCTCTGCCCCTGCACCTCCAAAACATATTGTACCATTTAAACCCTTAGAAAGACATCTGCCAAAAATGTGATTAATTCTCCTGAAGGTCAAATATATTTCTTTTGTAAAACAGTTGAAGCAGCGATTGAACGTCTTTGATTACTCTTACGAAAGCAACTTAGGAAAAATCCGAGGACTGCTCTTGTGTTTGAAGCTGGATGTTTACTGCTTACTGGCAGTGACTTGTGCAGCAAAGGTGAAATGTAGTCAGGAAACGATTGTGACCCCCCCAAAAGGGTCAGTCCCAGAGCAGCCTGTCCCAAACCCCAGCAGCACATCCGTGCCTCTGTTTGGAGTGCCGCCCTGTGGACACGGCTCTTCCAGGAGCTCCTCTCCATCCCACAGGGAGGTGACACCCAGGACCCACCCTGGGGACACAAGGATGGGTGACAGCACCTCTGAGCTCCCAGCCCCACTGTCCCCTGCCCACCCTGGTAAGGGAGGAGAGGAAATCTCTGTACCAAAACACAGCGTCTGCTATGAAAGAGCATTTTTGCTGTGCTTTCCACACAAGAGAATATGAAATGCCACCACCACTTCTGAGTGGATAAGGAACAATTGGGGCATCTGTTGGAGCTGAGGTTTCTTGTATTGCACCCCCAATGCAGAGCTTTGTACACTAAGAAGAGACCAAAGGAGCCCTCTACTCATCCACGGATGAATTAAACCCTTGGTAAGTCAAGTTCATCCTTAGAAGTCAATTTCTGGATTGCATTATAATTTTTTTTCTCTCTGACTATTTGTGCAAGACTTGCAGGTTTATTCACTGGAGATTGCCACCATAAATTTTAGGAGCCTGGCTGACAAAGCCTGTAACAACCTTGTTCAGCAAAGGTGTGCCTTGCAGCCTTCCTCCAGTAATGCCACTTTGGCTGCCCCTTACCTCTGGGGTGAGGTATTTCATCATGATTTCCTTTCCTTTCTCTCCCAGCTTTTCATCTGGAGCAATTTCATATTCTGCCTGGAACAGACATATAAAAAATAAAAGTCAATATTTGCACTCATATTTCACCATTATAACTTCATTTTGGATGTGGCCGTAACAGAACACTCTGTATGAAAAATTTGAAGGACAAAGATAATTTTCTGGTAGAAGTAAAACCTGTATACACAATCTTATTAAAAAATTTCCACTTATTTTGACCACACCCTAGTGGTGCATCTTCTGGGACTTTGTCTTTAGTTAATACCAGTGCAATTTAATTAATTTATATTTTATAACTTTGCAAAGCCATCTTTCAGAAAGCATTCAGTGACAAAAGACATCGACTTCATTTGGTTTTGCTCAAAAGGAAGGTGGGCTTAGAAGGTAAAATTATTTCTCTGAGTAGTAGAGAAAGTGAATGTTTTCAAATGCCAGGTAAATATATATACACATATATATATTCTTCAGTATAATGTCTTTTTTTGTTCTATGTGCCTCTTCTATGTATTTATGCCTTAACCTTGGTCTAACAATACCCATGCAAAGCAGAGAGACCTGCCCATCACTGCTAGTGATCCTTGGCTCAGTCCTTCCAGAAATCTGATTTCTTAGGTGGATTGCTTAAGACCAAGAGGAAACCAAAGAGACCATTTAGAGGAACAGACACATAAGCAAAATTATCTTTGGCTTTCCTAGTGCATTAAAAAAGGGAGCACCCCATCCTCACACGCAAAGTCTACCCATATTTCAAAATTCTGACTGTTCTAGGTACTGAAGCATTACTGCCTTTTGATGAGCTTTGTTTACATTAGAAACAAAAGAAGCACTACGTGTGCACCACGAAGATATTAATCACTTCAGCTGAAGTTTTGGATGCATGGCAGGCATTTGAAGGAAACATGCGCTGCAGGGGACCCCAGTGGCTAAATGACAACAAGTTCTTAGAGACATTCCTGCTTGGCACTGCCTGGATATGAAACTTTAGCCTTCAGATCAAAATATTTTCCAGAAGTAAAAAGAAGAAGAAAAAAAAAAGAAGACGACAGCTTTCATGACTGTATTAAAAAAAGGATCCCAGAAAACCCTGCCAAACCAATTAAATAACCTGGTCCAATACAAGCTGTCTGCAATGATAAATGAGGAGGAAGCTAAAAAAAAATAAAAAAGGTAAATCAGACTGAACTGGCAAACACTTGGAAGAACAAATTTCAGAACTATTGCCCACTGGAAGATGTATGTACTGCTCCAGGCTGGATGCAATAAATCTGCAGGCTGGCTGTAATGGATACCCCAGCTAAGCAAACCCAGGAATGACATGGAAACCACAATGTAGTAATAATGCTGTTCCCCTTCTCTCTGGCCAGTGCTCCTGCAGCTATTGCAGCTGAATATTTACACACAGGCATAGCAGGTTGCTTGAAAAACCTGGAATTATGATCTGATATGGTTTGGGATATGATAATGGCCACAAATACACATTATGAAAAAACAACCAAAAACTAAAATTCACAAGTACAGCACTTCTTCTTGAGCGACAGTTTTGGAGATGAAACTGATTATGTTCTCATAAAACTTAATACAAGGGTTTAAAAAATCTTTTATCTAATTTCCTGTCCTTTTAGATGGTATCTGAGTATTTCTGATATATTCTGTACTTTAAGAGCTGGAATGAGCTGGGTCGTTTCAGCTTTTAAAGTACAGAAACTCTGAAATGCTTAGAGCATCTTTCTCCATGATTTCTCTCTCCTTCATTTGCTTTCAAACACTGATAATATATTGTCTCCCTAGCAAATAAAAATTGATTATAAGTCATCATCTCCTACTTAAAGTGCACCAGGGAGCTGTCAAAAAATTTGAAGTCCTTTTTTGCCACACATAACCTGCAACAATTGCAGCTCATCTGAACTGTACAACAGGAAACAAATCTGAACAGACCAAAAGACATAAACTCAGCAAGAGCTGGATGTCTTGAAATGCAATTCCTAATGGAATCCAACAGATGCACACCTGTACATACACAGAGTATCTCAGTCTGCCTCTAGATAGATAGCAAAGAATGAAAGGAAAGTTTAATTATACTTGCATTTGACATTCCCAGGAAATGTGACATGCTGGTGGTGAAGGTGGGAAGTGACAGACAAGTGAGGATGTGAGAAGGAACCTTAAGCTCCAACTGTGATTTCACTGCAGGTCTGCACTAGAAGCCTGCTCCATTTTGTTCCCAAATTCATTATTATTTTTCCCTTCAGTGCCATTTTTGAGGTATTCAGCAACAGACCCTGGTACATTTTTAGCCATCACCTGTTATAACAGGAGGTAGACAGGGATGTCCCCATGCTCTGCCACCTGCCTGAGAAGCCACCAAGGTCCTCAACTCCTGGTCTTGTGCTTGAATCACAAGATACCTCCCCTCCTCTCCCAATACTCAAAAGTATGGCTGCAGTTTGCAAATTCCTAATTGCTAGAAATAACATCCTTACTTAAAATCTGTGTGGAACAAAATATTTTCCATTATTCCTTTGATGAATCCAGGCATGTGTTTCAAGGCTCCTGCTCTGAAGTCTAATAGCTTCTCCATGCCCTAGTTAGGTCAGACAGGGCCCTATTCATAGCCCATAAATGAGGGGAGGATTTACGATCACCCTGACTCCGTGGGACAAGCTGCAGGGAAGGCTCTTTCTGTGGGCAGGCACAGATCCTTCAGCCCAAATGGCAAGAGGATGTGGGCTGGCCACTGTCTGCTGCTAACTTTTCTTCTGGCTGCTGCTTTGGAGGTAGCAGTTACGTTGGTGGCTGCTTGTGCCATGGATGCAGGAATGGGAGGGCAAGGTATCCTTCCCTTCAGAGCTGCCCTCAGGATGGGCTGAGAGAGATCAAATGGAAAAATGCTCTTCAGCTGGAAAAGGGAGCAACATCTAGCCTGTGGGATGGACAGCTCAGGTTTGGTGGCTGGAGGCTGCCTGTGGTGGATGGAGAGCTACCAGGGCAATGACACAGGGACCCCACAGGGGCTCACATTGATTCTGACACATCTATTTATGTGGTATTTCATTTTCACCTTAATATTATTTGAGATCCTGAAACTGCGTGGCTAAAAGTATGTGAAAATGGAAAATCATTTCTGCAGATCTGGCAGGATGCTCCCCCACAGCAGGTAGCTGATGGCTGCCTGTGGCAGCACGGCATGGGCAAGGGAATCATCACCCCTTGTACCCACCAGGAGATGGAGATGGGAACAGACACTCCCACCAAAACAGCTTTGGCTTCTTGGTAAAAGTCAGCAGCAGTGGAATCACCTTTTGAGCATCTGCAGGAGGCTGCTGGCATTCCAGACCAAATTTTTCACCTCCACTTTCTCAGCTCCCTCCTCTGTTATCTGAGAATATCTCCCTGCTCAGTCCTTTCTCAGACTCCAGGCTCTGCCCTGTTATTGCTCTGTCCTCAGTGCTTGTCCTTGTGTCTGCTGGAGATTTAAAATCTGTGACTGAAAATTGGAAGGCAAACCCCAAACAGCTGGGATTCATAATAACTCACATTTCTAAATGAAAAATGAACTTGAAACCATATTTTTCATATTTAAAGGCAGGGCAAGAAGAGCCCTTTCAACTGTTTGAAAACACGTTTTGAGTTAATGAGTTTGTTGATACCAACAAACTGGCATTTCTGATGGGAAAAGCCTTGAACAGCTTTAAGACACACACACACAGATGGTTTATATACCACAAAAGGGACTTAACCAAAGGAAATCTCCCTAACAGCAAGGCAGGGTTTTTGCAAATGGCATTAAATGGATGCTCACTCATCCTTTCACCCCAGATAAGTCCAGTGTCTATCTAGTGAAGCATTCAGCTGAAAAATCCATGCCAGGCTCCTGAGCCCAAATATCACAAGCAGAAACAACCTGGAGAGGCAGCAGGGCTATTTTCCTCCTTGTATGACTTCAGTGCAGAAAAAGTAACCTTGTTCACATTAGAGAGAAAATACTGACCAAAATTGTCCACATTCTCCTCCAGTCAACCTAAATCTGGTCCACATTAAATTGTTAAAAGCTCTCCCTTGGACAAAAACATTACAAATGTGAGTAGATGAGGCAGGAAAGGGAAGGTAAAGCCTTCATTTTAATGACACATAAAAATCAGAGAGGAGAAGGACATGTCAGGAGCTGAGAATGTGCTGGTGAGAAGGGGACAGGAGGTCCCTGCCGAACTGAGCTGCCACCTTCTTGTGCTGGAGGCACTGGCTGTGGGGAAGGAAAGACGTCTTGCTAGCACCCTGCCTGCCCACTGATCTGCCTTTTAACACAGGAAACATTTCCCCTCACACTTTATTTTAGTGGCTCTCTTTCAACAGCTCCAAAGTTGAACGATGTTGCTAAAATATTTGTAAGCAGAGCAAAGTGTGCTTCAGGGCAGTGCATGATTCCTGGGGTGAGGGCTTCCAGAGGAGCCTTGTTTAATCACAAACCATCTCCATCTGATGATAATAGTTTATGTTCACATAGTTCCACCATCTGAGTGGCTCCATCAGGGTTTGCTGAGCCATTCAGGGGACATCTCTGTGGCTCCATGCGCCCAGAGAAGCACGCACAGCCTTCAGAGCCACATGGCTGCTGGGTGGGTATTTTATCTCAGCAATCAGGACCTCTGTCATGAGTTTTTTTGCACAATATCTGCAGTAAGAGATGGTTGTCTGTCCTTACAGCCCTTTGTGCCAGCTGGGACAAGGGCTTGCTGTTGCTCCATTTCCCAGACAGACAGACAGACAGACTGACAGGCACTCACTGGTCCCACAGCAGCAGTGGGAACCAAACACCCACATCTCCACCAGAGCTGAGCTGCAGAGCTCTGAGTCTCTTTGTTCTTATCACTGTTATCATCTCCTGTTGGGGCCCACTGCTTACAAACCACAGGTCCTGTTATTCCGGGCCACAGTCGATTGTGACTAATTACCCAAACACTGCTCTCAGAAAACATCTACAGACTTCATGCCTCTGAGCACTTTCATCTCAGTTACTGGTTGAAATTGGCCAAGGTATTCACAGGTTTCAGAGGGAACTGACAGCTACACCCCTGCATGCATGCAGAATTTAGTGACACAAATCCTTTTTCTTCAGAAAGCAGATTAACAACTGTACAAAAGGCAAAAATCCCCAAATGCTGCCATAATTACATTTGCAGGAGACTACATCAGACCAGGTTAGTTACTTCACACAACAGCTGACATAAATACCCAGTCAGGAGAGGATTTTTCTCGTCTCTTTACATATTTGGGTCTGTAAGGTCTGGATGATTCTACCAGCCCTTGGAAGCAAAGGTGTGAGAGAGCTTAGTCTCTCATAAGGATGTTGGTAGATTGTTGAATGTCTGACTCAGCTTCTGGTTTTCTCCCAGAAGCCCCAGTCACTTCTTTCCTTGCAGACAGCTGAGTGCATGAGTTGAAAAACTGTATAAAATATTGGGAGGCATCAAGTACTGGCTTCTGCCACTGACTTACTGTGTCACCTTAAAGTCACTTAGATGGGTTCTGAAAAAGAGAGGTGGTCCTCCCTTTCAGTGTGCAAAAAGCTCTGTGAGTCCCTGATGAACAACTAAATATTATCCCATCTTTCTTTTCCCTTTATTTGGCATTACACAAAAGCTAATTTTTGCATCTTGTGTTAGAAAAATGACTGTGAAGAAAAAAAAAAGAAAATGAAGGTTCTTAGCTTTTCCTGCTTGCTACAGCAGGTGGTCTTGAAAAGGTTTCACATTCCTGGTGGTCTCAGATTAGGGCTGTAAAGTCAGAGACCTGGTCTCATTATAGGGATTTTTTTTGCATAACATAGGGCTTGGCTTGAATCCCACTACTCACTAAACACAGTGTGACCCCGCTGGGCAAATTTGAGTAGCAATCATCCAATTTAAAGGCAAAGGGCTGGGTTGCTTGACCTTCATATTCTTTAATACGGGGATTTTCATGGGCTGGGAGAAAGTTCATACAGAAATTATAAACATATTGATTTCATATTGAAATCAATAAACAAAGGAGACTGCTGTTAATTAGTGTTAAAAAGAAGATAAGGTTCAGATCTCCACCCAGACAGGCATTTCGTTTATCAAATCCTCATAGTGCCAGTCTGAGCCTAGCTGGGAACAGACCACTGGTCCAGCCAAGATGCACAGGGCAGCTCCAGCCTGCAAAACCAGCTTGGGGTGGGTGCAGAGCACACTTTTGTGAAAGGATTTGGGAATATTAGTTCGGGATTTCTCGGAGACAGGGCTTTAAAACAAAGTGCCCTGGGGGGGACAGATGTTTCAGTGCGCCCAGATGTTGTTCTCGCTGTCAGAGACGTGCCCTGAGGGCATGCAGGGCTCACACAACGGGAGTGAGAGAATGGAACAGAAGAGAGAATGGAACAGAGCAAACTGAGCCCCCTCCAAACTGAGCGCAACACTGCTGTGCTTCTGTCTGAAATTAAAACCACTCACAGCAGTCTTCTGTGGCTGGGATTTCTGCAGGTGCCACTGCCCATCTCCTCGGGGTGCAGGTGCCCAGGTGATGTGACATTTCTCTCCCCCAGATGGGTGTGTGGTGTTTCATCAGGGGCAGACACCCTGCTGGACAATGCTGGTTCAGGGCAGGACAAACATTCAGGGTACCCAAAGTGTCCTGCTGCCTGCTGGCCTTGAGCACAGCTGCACAGAGTGTTTGCAGATGTACCTCGATAGCTACACCCTTCACCAGAGAAAATCACAAGCAGTGCAAGGAATAATAGGTGGAAGTCATGACCAGCTAAAACCGATTCAGACACAGCTTTATGCAACACTTTTTGTGATGCTGTAGATTTGCTGTGGTTACTGCAGGGGTTATACAAATGTCCTCTCCAGACTGTTACTTTTACAGTTTCAGCGCAATCCTCGTATTTCCCTGTACAGTTTTATTCCTGTTGGTATGCACTGTTTTGCTTCTGACTGTCAGTGTTAGCCAGGGACTGAGACCCTGTGGGCACTCACAAGTGACAAGTTCATCCTTCTCTTTGGTACCATTTCACCTTTCGGCTGATCAACACCCTCCCCTTTCACAGGTTCCCAGCAAAAAAGTCATTGAGAGACTTTTCCACTGTGAACAGCTGGCAGGACACATGGCCAAGAGCTGCCAGACTGGGAAAGAGCGTCAGGTCCCCCAGGGCTTGGGGGTGATGCTCAGTGTCTGGGTTAACTGATGGCTCACTGGCGTGGAAAATGGAGCACATTTGTTTCTCAGTGACCTCAATCAAGTTATTTCTGTACCTTATGGCTCTGTTCTCCTATTTGAAAAATCAGGGTGATTATCAGGATGTGCTTTGTAAATCATCCCAACCTCTTTGGATGAAAAGGCTTGGTAAGAGATATTAGGATTATTACACTCCCCACCCTCTCTTGTCAGTCCATTCTCAACTTCCCTTTTCTCCAGTGCCTCCCAGCACTGCAGGCTTCCCCCCATCAGCAGACATCACTCACAGCAGCTCAGCTGCCTGGGTGTTGGATGAAGAGAGGCCACAGCAGCACTGTGGGGTGACTGTCCTTGTCCCTCTCTGGTGGCCCATGTCCCCCCAGGCTGGCTCTTGTACCCTGCCTGCTGCAGCACTTCAGACACAAAACCTCATGAAACAGTGACTTCTTGGGGTCAGAGGAGTCTCCTCTGTCAGGGGAACATTGCAACCCCAAAATGCCACAAGAATTGACTTACCACCGAGTCAAGGAACCTAATGCAGCACTCGAGCTCGGGCCGAGTTTCACAGAACTGCCGGAACAAAAGCCTTCCAATGGGCTGCTTTTCACATATGCTGCAGTAATCTCTCTCTGGAGGCAATAAAGAGAAGAACAGAAGCATGAAAATGAGAAGAGCTCTGCCTTTTGGGTTCTTCATGAGTTTAAAGTATTGCAAGTGAGTGCAGAACTACAACCCCAAATCAAAACATCCTCCCTTTCCCTGCCACCACATTTCAGGTATCCAAATACAAATATAATGGCTTTAAGACTCAATTAAGACAGGCTGAATTTCATAGGGCTGATGTTGGCAAAGGTCAAGCAAAAGCCATTGAGCTATTATGAAAAAATAATTTCATATTTTTCTGTGGTGGAAATGTATGCAAAAGTACAGCTCAGACTGGTGGCATTGGTGGGAATGTGGGGAGCAAATTACAAGTCCTTGAAATATGAGTCATCCATTAAAGAGTAGAAAAAGCTGGAACTTGTGGAGTACTTCCTGGATGCTTCCTAGATGTGCACCAAAGTGCCCTGTCTCTGGAAGTGCTTAGCCTACTTTCTATTAAACTATTATAGTAAACTACACATTTTCAAAGGTTTTAAAATCTGTGCTATTTAATTGCTGAACATTACGGAATGGATACAGCATATGGCATCTGGCTCATTTCAGTTTCACACAGCACTCCTTACAGAACTGTATTTCCCCCTAAAAGCCATGTTTAAATGCCATTCCCATGTGCTGGGGCATGCACAACCATCATTCACAGAGAAACAAAAGGTTCTTTGCCCATCACAAGCACTATCAGCAGGAGAATATGGATGAAGGGCAGGCATCATTAACTGGCATGGCCCCAGCACAAATGCCAAGGGCTTTCGATATTTTTCTGGTGAGAGCAGAAAATTCCCCCCAGCCTGCTTGAAGCAGCAATACTTGCTTGAGACACGTTATTCCTCTACAAGTACACACATGTCAAACAACATACTGTGTTTCCTTAGGCATTCTTCTCACCACCCTCCTCGCTGCCATATGGCACTTGCTGTTATTATGGAAACAACCAGCTTCTAAACACATAACACAGCACTGCAAACAGACATATGAAACCCACACAAGTTGTCAGTGCCTCAGTTACTTCTCTTTGGGCCTGCAGTGGCTCCTGCAGTGTCTTGGGTTCCCCCTCTGCTTTGGCCCCCACGTCCTCCAGCTCCTCGCACTCCATGGAAGCAGGCACACGTCTGTGATGGAGCTGCCCTTTGAGGCACCCAGCTGAAGGACCTGCTCAACTCAGCTTGTGCCCTGGAGACCATGTTCTGCAAAACCAGGACTTCACAGAATCATCATGGAATGGTTTGGTTGGAAGGGATCCTCAAGATCACCTAGTTACAGATCCCTTGCCATGGGCAGAGACACCTCCCACTGTCCCAGGTTGCTCCCAGCCTCATCCAACCTGGTCTTGGACACTTACAAGGATGAGGCATCCACAGCTTCTCTGGGAAACACATGCCAGGGCCTCAGCACGCTCTGGGTACATTTGTTCTGAACTGAAAATGCTGTATGAAGGGCTGGACTACTGCCCTGTAGCTGGGTGACAGTGGGCAGGAGCAGCCAAGGCTGCCTCTTGTAAGAGGAAGGAGGGAGCCTGCCCAGAGCTGCACCTGGCTGTGCTTCAGGAACTGATTCCTGAAGCACTTCCAGGGTGGTCACTGGAGACATGGGATGGGGATAGCTGAAATGTGCTTTTAATTCAGTGTGGTCCTGCTGTGCTCTGGTCTTCTGAAGCAGTTGGGTGCAACACTCCAGCAGCATCTTTTCACTGGCACTGCCATTCCAATTTGGATCAGGATATCACTCAATCTGTAGAGAAGATTGCAATGTTTTGATGTTTTCTCACAAGTAAAACTGGATCAAAATCACTGTGTAAATCCTAACCTGACCTCCAGTCAATCTGATTATCAGCAGCCACCCCCCTGGCACTGGTTAGTTTGCCAGAGCTGGAGCCTTCAGCATGGAACATCATGGCATTGATCCGTGCGGTGGGAAACCCAGTGGGGTCACTGGGACATGGGGCAGCCTTGGGGTGTCCTTGTGGGGGTGCCAGCTTGTGCTGCTTGACCAAGTGGCATTTTCAGTGAGTAATTGCTGAAGGGATGTGCAGACATGTCCAGGGCTAAGGGAAGGGAAGGAGTCAGGAGACTGGATCAAAACAGCCACTCACAACATCCCAGAGGCTCAGGTGAGCTCTCCTGGGAGGTGTGAAGGTTTGTCTACATCTGCCTGATGGTGTTTCCTGCTGCTTTCACTAATGAACTCTTGTGGGGGCATGAATAAAACATACACCCTGAATACCAGCAGCACACAGCCTGGTGTGTCAGTCCCTGCAGAAGCCCAGACCCACAGCAAGCCCCCCATGCACTGCAAAGAATCAGACTGGATTCATAACAGAGTAAACCAAAGTGGAACAAACACAATAATCAGTTGGTTTGCCCCGTATTTTCTCTTGTACAACATTTTTGATGGGCAATAATAATGTACAAAATCCAGTTAGTTTATCCAAGTTTTTATTACATGGTGACAGCCAGTGTAGCAGAGGATGATCTTCTATCAAAAGGGGCAGTGAGAGCAGCTAAATTAGTGTGCAAATTGCACAGCCATGACTGTACTCCATAGCAGAGCAGGGAAAGAAAACAAGCAGCTAAACACTACGACATATGTGGATAAACAAAACATAAATAAGACATGAGCACTGACTTCCTCCTACTCTACAGAACTTGGCCAACACATGAGAAGGGTGGCCCATTCGTAACGAGGAAAAAGGAAATACCAGAAATAATCTCTGAAAACAGCCAGAGCAGCTCCCTGGAGCCATCCACTCCTCTGTCATCTGCATTTAGCTGCTGGATATACCAACACAGACAATAAATACACGACAAAAATGCTTTCATTCCTTGCAGGTGACACAAACTATTTTCTTAGGCCCTGATCTTGCCGTTGGCCTCACTAAGCCAGCTGAAGGAATCTGCACTCAACTAATTCTTGGGATGCACAGGTCTGGAGTGGACTAAGAAAGAAAAACACGTCTCTCAGCTAAAGCTGCAGAAGGAGTGGATGGTTTTATTAAGGCAAGGAGTGTTTTAACAGCATGCTGCACCCCAGGAGCTGCTGCAGAGGGAAGGGAAGGGAAGGGAAGGGAAGGGAAGGGAAGGGAAGGGAAGGGAAGGGAAGGGAAGGGAAGGGAAGGGAAGGGAAGGGAAGGGAAGGGAAGGGAAGGGAAGGGAAGATTGAAGGGATGGAGAGGCAGGAGGGGAGGGAAGGGATGGGAAGGCAGGATTGAAGGGATGGGGAGGCAGGACTGAAGGGATGGGGAGGCAGGCAGGCACTGCAGCCAGGGGCTCTCCTGGGCTGAGCCCTGTGTCGCTCTTGCTCCGCCTGCCAGTGAAAATATCCATCCAGTTTCAAAAGTTTAAAAAATAGAAGGAATGATTTCCTGAGGAAATGGAAATGTTAAACACTTGGAAGTGAAACCATATGCTTATGATGATGAAGTGTAACTAAAACAGCTCTGAGAGTGATATCTTTGGTAGTCAGACCCTCCTGCCTCAGCGCCATCCTGTTTAACACCTGCAAAGTCACTCAAAACGGGGGTGAAAAGCTGGGTGGGTCAAAGTCTTGGGAAGCAGACACTTCTCACTGACGCCAAACTCTGTGTGTAGAAAATATCACAGGCAAACAACACACACAAGTGAATTCTCCATCTTCCTAACAGAACAACAACACAGATTAATATAGAAAAGGTATTATATAAAACGCCATAATTAGCATTCATAAGGTAAATAAAGATAAATGATGTTTATTCATAATTCTACTGACTCATTTTTCCTGTTACTTCATAGCTTATCTATTGAAATACTAATTTCAAGACCACCCAGAACAAAGAACATACCAAAATAGTTGCACCTGCACACGTCATGCTGTCACCATTCAAAGCTTATGGCCCAATTTGTTCCCAAACAGTTATTCTGGAAAGGTTCTGAAAAATATCTGAGCCCATGCCTAAGAAAAATAGTCCTACTAACAAAATTTCATACCAGTCAAAACATACCATTGATGAAGTGAAAAGCTCAACACAAGTTAATAGAGTTGCTGATGTCAAAATCCTCAACTTTCAATTAAAAGAGGGGAAAATCTAATATTTCAATTAGATAAAAATCTCCCTATGTATTTTGAAGGTTGTTTTTCCTAATTTCTCATTTAAATATCTTTCAGTTTCTTTAGCTGGCTCAAAATATCACCTTTTGGAGAGAAACACTGGTCTGCAGAGAGCCCAGGTCCCCCTTCTCTTTCACATTTGCCATATACCTGTGGTTTTGATGGTTTAGTACTGAATTTAAAAACTGTGTCATATCTCTTGGCTGAAAATCGGTCTTTTATGATATTCAGTGTCAACTACAGATGTCTAAGTAAGACTGCTGTAAAAGTTACACTTCTGCAACTCCTTCTGAAGAGCTGCAAATCCAAGCCGTGCAATCAGCAGGTGAGAATTCCTCCTGTAGATGTAGATGTAGATGTAGGGGAGGGATGAGCTCAGTTTAAATCTCACTTCTAAAGTCTACAAAAGCCGGGAACATCTTTTCAGCTTTTTGGTCATTTATTGGTGTGGCCAAGGATTGTATTTATGTACCATCTATTAAGCAACATCTTATTTTCCAACATACTGGAATCCCAAGAGCAGATTTTCCAAAGGAATGCATGGAGAATTGCCAAGAAGACATGCACCATGCTGCTGCATGGGAACTTTTGGACTTGACCCCTGGATCCCTGCTATCCTTGGCATTAAATCAGATGAAAAAAAATTAGTGAGATCCAAAAGCAAAGTAATTATGCTGCCTAAAAAAGCCTCCACAAAACAATAACAACAACAGAACACCACTAACAAAACAACCAACCAACCAACCAATCAACAAACAAACATCCCCAAAGATGATGTAGGAAGACTTAATTGCTCATTTGCTGCCCATGCTCAGTGATCCAAGATCAGAATTCATCTTCCCTTCCCCGTTTTTCTTTTTTAAGGTGAACCAAAACCATTCAGATGCTGCTCCAAGTCTATTATTTGCCTGCTGCTCTCTTCCTCTCACCTGCTTTGTCCCAGAACAACGAAGAGCACCCCAAATTAATGGAAGAAAGCATTTGAATGCCTCAGCCCCTGCACTCATGCTGGGCAATAGGTGCAGCAGCAGTCAGCTCCTAAGAGTGCTGGCACACCAAAAGTAAAACTTTCTTCTTCCAAGGGGCTTGGGGCCTCTCAAAGTGATCCCAAACATCCCTGAGATGGGTGGAAATTTCAGCTAAAGATGTCCCAAAATTGCACAGCTCCCTCCACAATCAAACTCAGATGCTGCTAAAAGAGATCCTACCCTGCCCAGGCAAATATAAAACCACTTCTGGGTTTTTTGCCCATCTTTGCTTTCTTCATGCAGGTTTCCTTACAGGGACACAATGAAAAGGAGGACAAAGGCAGGAACTAAGAGCAAGATTAAAGAATATGCAGCACAACTGAACTAAACAGACTTTCACAGCCCATCATACACTGTGCACTTGTAGCAATTTCCTTCTTTTTGTCAAAAAAAAAAAAGACTAAATCCTTTGAGGTTCACAGAATTATTTTGTGTCCATTCAGAGTACTAATGGAAAACAAATTGCATCTTTAAGCACTGAATAACCCCATTTAGAGCTATATTAATATAAATACATTTTTCATTTAAAACCAGCAAGTCTAACACTGGTGCTTATAAAGATGTCTTATAATTTACTGCTGCTCTTCTCCAGCCAAAAGTGGAATTACCACTGTCTATGTATAAACTTAATAAACAGCACACACTAAACTGCCTAGTCTTTCAGGCTGATGAAAGTTGCTTCTTATCAAAGGGTCCTTTGTGGATGTTTTGAAAGGATTTAAATTGCTTTGATTGCATTATTAACAGTGTCTGTGTTGCTCTTGTATTTCAGAATGATCTGGAAAGCTGGAACATTAGCTCTTGCATTCTACAAAAGACTCTTTTCCATCTCTAATAAAAATGCTTCAATACAAAAGATAATCCTTGTGTTCAAGAGCAAAAGCCCAAGATGGGCCAAGTTAACACATCTGAAGATCTTTTTACTCTTACTCTTAATTTTCTACGGTCTTCAGTCCTGGAGATGTTATGGCCAGTCAGGACTTCATGAACTTTGCTGAGAACCCAAGTACTTGCAGTGGAAAACTTCAGATTTTTCTCTTTGAGAAAATGAAAGTAGGGGACCATTTGTGATGAAGGAACAGGGATATTGCTGTTTAAACTGCAGAACCTGATCAAAAACCTGAACAGTGATGTAGAGAGGGATCTCATTTTCATGGTGCCTGTTTGGGAATGTTGCAGAAAAGGAAGGAAGCAACAGGAGGGAAGTCCCTTGTCGTACTTGTCTGTTATTTTCTGGGCTTTGGGTTATTTTTTTTTTGTTGTTATTGTTATTTGGGGAGTGAGGGGGGCTGTTTTATAATGGAAACCTGTGGTTAACATGCTGAGGACTCTCCGTTCACCCTGTCTCCAGCAATGCATTTAAAAATTGAGGCAAGCCAGATGGTTAGAGAGCACAAGACAGGAATAAAAATGTCACATTTCAGTTCATTCAAAAATTCCTATAAACTGTGGCAGCAAGTCATGTTATAAAATGAAATACAAGCATCCAGGCCCCCATGGGAATTCAGTTACCAGCACAACTAATATTCTGTGCCCTGCAGACCTCAGTGGCACGCTGTATTTATAAAATGGGGCTAATGGCACTGCCTGCCTCCGAGCAGCATGGCCAGAAAAAGTCCATTAAAGTGTGGGAGCCGCGAGTGCTGCTGGATGGCCCTGTGGCCCCCTGGCTATTTACTCACAGCACAAACTCCTGGAGAGGAAATTTCATCCAGGAGAGCACAGCAGAGTCTTTTTCTGCATGAGCCACTGCACTGCTCCAGAACTTCACCTGGCACTTGGCAGAGATTAAAAAGGACGGCACAGCCTCTGTCTCAGAGCGTGTTTGTCTTGGCAGGTCTGAGCCCTGCAGGTGCCGGACAGCAGCTCTGAAGCCAAGGGCTGGAATGAATTCTCTTGCTGGTGGCAAAAGCACACTCCCTCTGACCATAAATATTTCATTTGCTTTCTTTATTTTTTTAATAAAATACGGAAATTGTTATGACCTATGACAAGATAATGGCTTGACAGATTCCTTATTCTAAACAACTCATCTCAGTCTGCAGTTCAGACCAGCCCTTCACTGCTGAGGAAAGCTCTAGAGCTAAGATATGAAATACTGAGGGAGAACATTTTTTTTCCATTTGAATTTAGGATTTTCTACAAAAAAACTTCTACTTGGAGATCTCCTCATCTATGCTGTTACAGCAAGTGTTGTTCTGGCACTGACTATCTAAGTTTAATTAATTAAAACTAAGAATGCAATCAAGCTTACTTGAGACAATGGAATTACCCTGAACTGGTTTTAAGTCCTGCCAACTTAATTTTCTCTGCTTGTCAGCTGTCTTTTTTAAAGCAAACAAAATTTAATCTCCTGATCATCTAACATCTAATGTAATTATTCAGATGCAGACAGTGTTTGCTTTGTATAACTTCCCTTATTTCTACTCTTTTCATGGCATTAGGCTACAGGGATAAACTCCACACATCGCAGCAGCATTACACTGCAGATGGAAGCAGTCCAGTTGGACTGATATGGAAAATATGCTTGGAGAATATTGGAACAAACTGGCAGTTAAATACACTTCAGTGATACATATGGATCTTCTCATTTGTTTTTTGAAAGCAGCTGCATTGAAGCTTTGCTCATGGAATTCTATTTGAAAGTCAAATCCTACAAGCAGTTGCATAAATATGTTTGCACGAGTACTTGAACCAGAACGCATTTGTGGCTTTGTTGATTTTGGACAAGGATTTTGACAGGAGGAATAATAACCCACCCACCCTTTTTGTAGCAGCAGCAGGAGGAGGATCAAACAGGATCCTGTGATCTCAACATAATCACTGCACAGGAAAACATGAGTGGGGTCCAGAGCCTGGGGAGGGACCCTCAGCTCTCACAGGGGAGAGATTTGGTCATCCAGCCTTGTGCCAGGAGCACAGTCAGATGGCAAAGAGAAAATGCTCTGCCCTGAGACCAGGCTGTTTGCCAGTGGAAGACAAATTCTCATCCTAACAAAATCTGAGCTACTCTGCTGAGTTATTCCAGCCCTCCCCCAACACTTCTGTTATCTTCTAAAAGTTACTCGTTCAGGAAACTGCATCCCTTCCATATGGGTCACTGACCAAGCCCTGTGCTCAAAAGCAGAAACTGCAGGGTCAAGGTTCAGAATAAGATGGAGTTTGCCATTAATGCTTGAGTCTCTCAATCAGAGAAGCAAGAATACTGCTGTGTGAATTATGGGGTGCAGGGAAAGACAACAAATAATTGCTGCCAATAATGAAGACTGAAACCACAGAATATTCTGAGTTGGAAGGGACTTAACCATTGAGTCCAGCTTTTAAGTGAATGGCTCATATGGGGATTGAATGCCCAGCCTTGGTGTTATCAGCACCCTGCTCTGACCAGCTGAGATGGAAAGAATGATTCCCACCAGTTCCAGTAGCTCTTTGGTCAAGCCCACCTTAGTTGTCCCACCTGTCCTCTGTCAAGCACAATTTACATGAATAAACCACTCACTCTGTCTCCCAGTCAACACCAGCAGGACAGAGGAAATGCGTGCACCAGGATTAATCACCAGGAAATCTGGATTGCGAATGTGCAATGGGAATATTTTAAAGTAGTTTTTTGTTTTTTTTTTTTTTTTAACTTAAATTATTAGGTACCATGTTCTTAAACACATCCTTTCTTTTACATTTGGCTGCCAGTTAAAATAACAGTGCATAGAAAGGGAACAAAAAGCAAAAAAGAGCAGGGAGACAGACTGACTGGCTGACAGACAGATGGGCAGGTGTGTTGCACTTCTAGTCAAAAAATTACCATTGCTAGTAGTAAGCTGCTTTCCATTCCCATAAATTACACTTGAAAAGCACATGGGCCTGGATCAATGCCTTTGGTGAGGTTTCCCAAGCACAGTGTTTGAAAAGTTGTCTCTGTGGCCAGTCACAAAGGTATTCAGGGCAGGGTGGGCTCCCAAACTTCTTCCCACTGATCACAAAAGATGCCCCACCAACATTTCCCAGCATTTCATGTGGTGCTTGTGCAGCCCCAGGGGAAGGGCTGCCCACACCAAAACCCTGACCAGAAAAGCAGTTTGCCTTTATCTTCTTAAATGACTTTCAACAATGTCTCTGTGGCAAGGCCAGAGGACTGGAAAAAAATTCCCTCAAAGAAATATGAAAGCTCACCTCAGAAACGCCCTGTGAAATTCGGGGCACAAACACTTAGTTGTTCTCATTTTGTTCTGCCTTGGATGGGAATGACAGAACTGGATGATTTGTTCTCAAAGTAGCTACTGAGATTTTGAAATTTTTTTATTTGGGACTTTTATGTCCAGTCTGAAAGTTTTTAACTGAAATACCAAACTTATTTTCTGTCTAGTGCTGTTATTTAGACTCCTGCCTGGTGACATTCTGGGTAACACATGCTGAAAGAAAATTTCAGTAGAAGTTGCAATTTGAATGTTTAACGTTATGAAATCTACAGAACTGTTGCTGTTGTACATAGCACAAAATAAACATCTCGATTCCAGGAAACTAATGGAGACATCTTGTGAATCACTTTCTTAAGACGAAAAGACTTCTGCAAAACTACTCTTTGACTTCTAAACCAGCCTAGGTGGAAAGCAAAGCAGCTTTCCTTTTTCAAGACAGAACTTTTACCAGGTCAGTAAGTGGCAGAGTGCACAGAGCCACCAGCACAGTCACTGTGAGTGAATATTTGAGCAGCACACATTACTGACAGGCACATAATAAAAGTATTCACAGGGATTACTTATTCTGCATGCTGTTCAATAGTCACTGCAAGTCCTAAGCATCCCAGCCATTTTATTAGTGAATCCTTTAACAGAATAGCAGATGCTATTAGTTGTTGCTTCATTGCTATATTTTCTTGGGTATTTTTCTTTCAATTTTTTTCTCCTGATGTTTAGAAACCCCAAGCTTCAAATATAACAAAACTCCACACTGGTAAAACTCCACTTATTTTAAAAGTGTTTGTCAATCCCAACCTTTTAAAAAAATTGCACAAAAAGTTCGAGCACCAACCTAAGCAATCAGAGACAATAATACACTGGAAAATGTAATCAATCCTCAATGATTTTTAAGGGGTACCACTGACCTGTGACAACACTGCTAAATTACCACTCAACTGGATCTTTTGCTCAACTACAAGTGGCTTATTTGTAATAATACAGACACTGACTTTGCCTTGGTTCATATTGGCAGGCTGATTTGTCTGCCTGCTGAGAGACAGCCCCCTCTGAGTGGGCGTGAAGGAGCTGAGCGGCTGAGTAAAATTGATAGGAGGAGTGGAAAGGAGGCTTTAAAGTCATTTAGAAACTCCAAATGCACCGAAAGTAAATTGTGCAAGATGGGGATTGCCAGTGTTTTTTTCTCCTTCTTGTCCTTTTTGACACAAGTCTGCAGTACCGGGGATTCCTTCATAACAAATTACTGGGATGGATGCACAGGGTGTGGCAGCTTGTGTCCAGACACAAAACCCATCAACAGTCTCGCTTAGATCTCCAAAAAACAAAACAAACAAAAACACCCCAAAAGCCCTAAAAAACCAAACAAAAAAAAAAAAAAAGAAAAAGAAGAAGAAAAAGAAAAAACTATTTTAGAGAGAACTTCCACTTCATTCTTATGAAAATTGGATTGCCATAGGGAAAATATGTGAAAACTTTTACAGTTTTGAAAGTTATTCTGGTATTTGAATTTTTTCAGTGTATCTTTCCCCCCTGCCCCCAGTCATTTCTTGGTTTGTTTTCATGCTGTCATATGAAAAACTTCCTACCCTTATGAAGTGGTTTTTTTCCCAATTTTGTTTCCTAATTTTTGACATACAGCCACAAATACCCAGCAACACAAAACAATGATGTTCAGATCTGCAGAACAAGAAGCCCAGACTATCACCTCCAAAGTTACTGAAAAGACTTCAGTGAACTGAAGCCAAAATTAATAGGAACTTCAAATAGAGTTGCCTACCTCATAAGCAGTGATTGGATATTTAGATGCTAAAAACATATTTAGACATTTTACTTCTCACTTGGAAGAGGATACTTGGATCTGAAGAAATAAATGAATAACTGAGATCCTAAAGCTTGCCTAAAGTTCCTTCAGCACCTTTCCAGCCAGGTGCTGGCCCACTAAGATGTTACTTTGCTCAAGTATATCAGATGGGTGTACTGAAATCTAATCTGGTTATCTCATAAACTTTTATAGCAGAGTGACACACAGCAAGGGAAACTGTGGTAAAGCAGCCTCACAACTACATGAAAAATCCATTCCCAAGTTATTCTGGTCAAGAACATACGAGGAAGTGAGGTGGATGAAGCCAGAAACAAGAACCATGCAACTGCTCACGCTGCCTTTTCTGAGTCGGGTGATATCACCTTCCCTCTGGGTGAGGCATCATCTCTGAGTCTGTAAACATGAAGGGATGCTCAGACATGGGGAAAAGGATCACTTTAATGGGGCAGACACTTAGATTTGGGTTGTCCCTTCAATTCTACCAAGCAGAGTAGCCTCCTGTGCTTGCACTTTCATGCTGACCTCCAGAATGGATAGAGCAGATGCTGTATGTGGCTTTTTGGGGCACAAATATTTGGAGCAAGCTGTGGCTTCTCCAGCAATATTTTATGTCCCATGTGCATGGATAGACTGCTCCTGTCACCTCATCAGGCACTGCAACAGTGGCTGGAAGTTATAAAAAAATGGAATTCAGGACTGCTGTGTGTAATTATCCCTTTGGAGATGGGTAGGTTCCCCTGTCAGAGTGGGGTATGGGAGCACTCAGCACAGTGCACGAGGCTGGAAGAGAACCATCAGCTAAGGGTTAACAGCTCCATTCCCAGGACTGAGGTGCACTGTCTCCTTGGGTCCTCAGCCCAGGAACTCTGCAGAAGACAGGGATTTCCTCTTCAGCAGACACATAAAATGCACGTTTCTGAAAGCAAAGGGGGGAAAGGGATGGAAAAGAAGAGCCACATGGCTGATCTTAAAGGAAAGCATGCTTGCATCGTCACTGAAACATTAGAGACATTGTTCGAGTGCAGTTCATCCTTGCAAAAATATTATCCTCGTCTCGATGCCAAGGTTGGTGAAGTATGGGCTACTTGCCATGGAAGTGCTGGGTATTTAGGCTAGACCTGTCATGGGGCTTATTTACTCTCTGCGCCCAACGTTTCAGACACACTCAAGTGTAGTGTTCATGTCTTGGCAGGAACTTCTCATTCATGCATTTTCTCCTGATCCCCTTTGAGGAGTCTTCCTCCTCCGACATTGCAGTGGTTGAAATTTCATTGCTTGCTGAGAAAACCAACACTGATTAATTTCATCCTACTTGCATGGAAGAGGTAAAGTATGCAGGTCTCCAGCCAGGGACAAGGAAATCCCTGCTGCTTATATGCCACATTGAATAAGCAGCCCATGGTTGAGGCCATTGGACTTCAACAGTCTTCATTCCACCCGCAGGAAAGAAGCAATTATTCGTAGCAGCATGGGGAGCAAACAGGAAGTAATGCAACACATTCACTTTTGATTACAGAATACCTTTTTTTATAAGACATAATATTCCACAAGGAAGAATTCAGCTGCAGTGTTACGTCGACGCTCCCCAAATTATTAAAGGAACGTGATTGAGGTTGCACAGCTAAGCCTCAAAACCTAGGAAAAACCTAAATTAAAGTTGCTGGTGCAGCCTGCATGCTACTGCTCGCTGTGTGTGCGTTCTGGTACAGTCTTTAATTACATCACTGCAAACTGCTTTTCCCACAGGGCCTTCGCCTCATTCAGCGCACAGGACGGACAGTGCTTAATAATGAGCAGCTATTCAGTGTTTGCTCCTCTCCTCTGGGTCAGTGTGTGGCAGTCAGGCCTGCTCTGAAGACACAGAGATTCATTTCCCCGTGGCCTTTCTGTGACATTCTCCAACCTTTGAATACCTCAGGTGTATTCATGGATCTCTTTGCATCCCACCTTTGGGAGACAGAGACTCCAGTTTTGCAGATGGGGAACTGAAACGTGAATATTAAGGTAAAAAGTGACCACTGATTGGTGCTACACGTTTTCCTGTGTATTTAAATTTATATGCTGCTCTGTCTGTCCAAAGCCAACCTTCCATTTGCTTCAGTTGGACACGTTGGTAACTGAGACTCAAAAATCTCAAGGCAACTACTCAGAAGATGGAAAAAAGCACAATTAGAGGCCAACTGTGAAAAACTAATTTTAAGTGACTTGCCTGTCATCACATAAGATCCAGTTCCTTAGTATGCTATTCAACTGCCTTGGCTATGAGACCATTTCTTTTGATGCTGCAAATCCCCATTTAAATTTATCACACACTTTATACCTCATGCAGTAAATGAGTCAGCCATTCTATGCTCCTTTATTAGACAAGCCAGTTCCAGCCCCAGACTAACTCAGGTTTTGAACTGACTGCATCAGGGCTCCTGGGGAAGAAAGTTAATTATTTGATATATATATACTGAAAGATGAATTTAAACTGCATAGGCAGCCTTAATTCAAAATTTATTTTAGGTGCTTATTGTTTTAACACATATTTTTGCATGACTAATTTCCTAAGCTTTTAAGTAACTGAAGAAAAACCCTGCTGAGGACCGGTGGAGAAAATCTTGCTCATTTGGAAGAGTTTACACAAAAGGCTGGGAACTTTCGACTTGGCAACTTGAAGAATGTTCTTTTAACACAGCTTTTCTTGAGCTCTTTCCTGAGTTTTCTTTCAAACAGAAACTCCATCATGCTGACACTCACAGTGATACCCATCCCAGCAGAGCTGACACAAGGGTGTCAGTATATCTGCTGGGAGCTGGGAAAGAAGCTGCAAATTGTGTTGGCCGATTATCCTGGGTTCTACAGACCCTGTGGACCACTAATCCCTTATTTTTTCTTTCATCTTCCCATCCTAACTTTTACCATCTCCAGCAGTACTGCTCCTCCATTCCACCTCCTCTGAGACGAGCCAGTTTCCTCACTTGTGCAGCCAATCTCAATCTCTCCACAGTGAGTCCCAATTCCCCCACCCATCTGATCCTTGTCTTACACTGATGGTGTGCAGCAGCAGAGCTGGATAATCAGCTCTCCACGTGCCGCCCTTTGGGACACATCTGCACGACTTTGAGCCTCAGTCTGAAGTGGCTGCTTTCTTTCACTGGAGGGAAAAGCATGGGGAGATCCTCAAGGTGGGATTCTTCCCTGAAATGTACCCTAAATGGCCTCTTCCATTTTTGACTGAGAGGATGAACAGGAAGATGAGTTGCAGCAAAATACTGTTAAGCTTTGTCAGCTCCCTCAGCAATGTGCAATGCAGCTAACATCCTCTGAAACTGCAACAGATCTCATACTTAGCCTGGATATTTAAGGAATAGTTAATTCATCAGCACTCATTCCCTCACCAGACTGATGCTACTTCTTTGTCTTTCTGATCAATCTTGGCTTCCACCTTCAGACTGTTAGTTTTAATGAAACAAAATTAAAAAGAAAAAAAAATAAAATAATAATGTAGCACAGAAAATATCCATCATGGAAAATTTCAGTCTTCATAACTCTGGCAAGATCTTAATCTTATAATGTCCAATATTAGACAAATTCAATAATGGATGGTGCTACCCAGCCCACCAGTAACAGCAGCCCTTACTCAGAAGGTTTGGCTTTGGGAGAAGTGCTGTTATTATTTATCATCTGTTACAGGGCCAGTTCTGTCCTGCCTGCTGGTGTTTGGGGACCTTGACTTGGGAGCCTCACTGGATGCTGACTGCAAAACTCCCAGAGGATGCTATCTCTGAGGGTCATATGGGAACCAAAACACAAGCAGCTTCTTTTTCCAGAGTTTTAGCCTAAATAGATAAACATGAAACAGCAGAAGATGAAGAAAAATAAGAGTGACTGCGTAAGATTCATGCAAAGTTTTGTATAATTTTATTATTTGTAATAATCAAGCATCTCTCTCATCTTATCAGGGATTAATATTACCTTACTTTCCTTGAATTCCATTCAGTTCTTACATTATACATATTCCACATGAGCATTCCCTTCTCCCAATACTCCTGGCACAAATCTGAGCCTCTTTGGTAGGGACTCATAAGGTTATGAATGTCTGGACAGCCTGAGTAATGAAAGGCCATTTGGGGCCGAACCATTGACCACAGTTTTAACTTGCCAGGAAGCATAAAACATAAAATGTAAATTAGGTACTAATAACCCATTTTTCTTCTAAATCCTTGGTACAGATGCGCAGCATGAAGTACAGATTATGTTTTGAGAGAGATTTTGGAATAATTTGCAGTTAAAAATATTGCATGGGACCTTGTGTTGTGGCCTCAGAAGAGACTGAATTGTGAGTTGTTACTGCTGCCCTTGAACCCACTTCAGTCGATGGAAAGTTTCATTGGCACCTGCATTTGTTGCTTTGGGTAGCTGCCTAGCTACCAGCAAAACCCAGCACATAATACTGTCATCAGGGAAAGAGGAATGTGCAGTCCAGCTAGCAAGACATGCATGGAAAAGTACATTTCTCCCAGCATGTTTTGCAATCTCCATGCTATTCCCTCCCCATCTTCCTTTCCACTGATCTCATCTGTGGAGACGAAGTCAAGAAGAAAACTTAGGAAGTGGCACTTGCAGGGCAAGACCATTTCACTGCTTGTGCATGACCAGCATCATCCCTAACACAGCTTTGACCCTCTGGATGGGGCCAGCCCCGTGTGAAAAAATGGAGCACAGCTCCAGGGTTCCTCAGTCAAGGCATCCAAAGGCAGCTGGAGGTTGGCTGGGCACGTTTGGTTCTCATGTGGATTTGCCATTAGAGCTGTGGTCTTGGATTCTGCCAGCAGCAGTGGGCATGAAGCTGTTGGGATATGGAGCTACACGTTATGCAAGTCACAGCACA
This sequence comes from Sialia sialis, assembly GCA_009812075.1. Lineage (NCBI taxonomy): Eukaryota > Metazoa > Chordata > Aves > Passeriformes > Turdidae > Sialia > Sialia sialis. The sequence goes on along the minus strand of VRYO01002114.1, from coordinate 3,763,968 downwards.
GCAATTCTGTCGTGCTGCTTTCAGAACACATGTAAAGACATGTCCTTGGTGTGTGAATTCCAGCCTCCAGCTGCTTTATGGAAGGCTGGAGCCATCAGTTCTCCCTCAGAAACATTTTTTCTCTTTCTGTTCATTGTAACTCAGCTATGAGGAAATGACCAGATTTTCTCTTTTTCACCTCAGCCCAGGAGTATCTAAAAATATAACCTGTGGAACTTGCTTCTTGAATTAATTATGCTTCAGGTAAAAATAAAATAGATGTACTTGGTCTTAGCGAGATCTGCAACTGATTCTCCATCTTATGAAACACATCATTTTTAGGTAAAACCTGTATTTCTGTTCTGTTTCAATAGGTCAGTGCACCTGAGATGGCTGAGTCAAGCCACTGCTGTACAGTTCAACAACTTCTACCACTCTTTGCAGCTAGAAAATGAGATCATTCAATCAATACTTACAAAAAATTAAATAAACACCTGGTTTATGGCATGTGAAGAGGAGAAACCTGTGGTTTATGGCATGTGAAGAGGGGAAACGTGTGGCTTTGTATCTGATGCAAGACTTAAAGAGAAGATTGGAGTAAATCTCTACTGTATTTCTGCAGAATTCCCTTGCTGGAATAGATATCTTCTCCCAGAGAAGCAATGCAGGGGAAAGCAAACTCATATCTCCTCATTCACTCTTTCTGTTAATAATTTGTAGCATTATTACTAATAACATTATTTTACTGTGTTAATGGCTAATCATGGCACAGGAACAAGAACATATGGAGGGGAGCATGGCGCTAGGCACTGAAAAGACACAGAAAAACAGGACAGTCCTACCCTGATGAGTGGAAAGGTTTAGAGAATACAAATAAATATTCATTGCTTTTGGATGCCTGTCAGAGACACCTTCCAAGTCTTCTCAGGTTCGACCGCTACTATTGATGTAGCAAAAGAGAATCATGACCTAAACAGGGAAGGGACGAGACTCCTAAAAACACAGGACCTGGCAAAACAGAAACAGACTAAACAAGCCTCTTGAAGAAATATGCATTTGAGAAACTACCCTGATTTAAAAGATCTGGCTTTTTATCCTTCCCCACTGCATGGACCTGTGGTCCAGCAGCATGGTGGAGATACATCATGTGATAACTCAGGGACACCAACACTGTAGGAAAAGCAACAATACTGCAAGAGCAAGAAAATAAACCTTGAGATTACAAAGAAAAAAACAAGGTCTGGTCTAGTGCACACTATCAATATTGATGTGAATCGTGACTTTGTGATCCTCAGAGGAGGGTTGATGTGCCTCTCCATAAATCAGGTCTTAAGGGTATATACATTACTAGCAAAGGACAAGCACCACAGTTTGCTTTCACATAATGATCCAGCAATGGCATTTAATTGAGCAGAATATAAACATCCAGGCTGGAATTTAGCCAGGACACTACATTTAACATCCTACTCTAAATAAGAAATTCCATATAGGCTGCATTGTCCAAGCAGAGCTAAAGTAAAAGATCTCCTCTGATAATCCCTCTCACAACAAACTACACAGACCAGAATTTATAGTCCTGGGCAACATCAAGAGTTGAGTCTGCAGCTGCCAAATGTGGTGGAGCATTTGGAGAGCATTTGCTGGGATGACAGCAAGTGTCTTTTGTCTTAGAGTGTCCCAGCTAAGTCTCCTGGGGAAAAAACCAACCAACCATCTGCAAGAGGTCTCTCTTCCACCCAGTCCTGTTGGCCAGCTTCCCTCGACTGATCACTGTGCTCTCAAATGAACTCACTCAAAAATGTGACGACAGCCTCACCATTTTTTGGATGTCGGACTTCAAGCGAAAGGAAATCAGGGTGCTGGAAAGTTGTCACCTTATCCTCTGCCAAGGAGCAGGAGAATTTTCTTTCTTCATTTTTTTAGGAGTGGCCAAACCACTTTTGAATCACACAGTCAACATGGTGAGCATGACTGACTTGCCTTACTTTCCCCAGAACCAATCTAGACTGCTCAGCGACAGCGGCTTGTGCAAATACTGGCAGGAAGTCAGCAAAAAAATTACAGAAGGAAGATGTAAAATTTCCAGCACAATTAAGAAAACTGGTTTTGGTTATTCTCATCAGTTGAGACTAATTAGATCATTAAGAGTGGCCAGACCTGGCTCTAGTGTGGAATAATCTGCTTGCATCCCTCACAAATGGCATTTCCACTGAACAGACCCAAGACAATGCTCCCTTTGCCTTAGGTGTCTGTGTTGACCAGTCTGATTTCATCCATCCTGTCACCTGGTGCTGCCCTTGGCACAGCCTCACTGCAAGTACTGTAGCACATTATTCAGATAATTCCCCTCTTCATCCATCATTGTGAAAAGTCTTACAAATGCTGCAAGATAGTCCAAGAATTCATACAACATCCCTTGATTTCAATGGGAACTGTTGTACTGTGGAGTTCTCCAAATCAGATAATTCATATAATTTAAATGGTCTGCTTCTTTTTTTTTTTTTTTTTTTTTCCCAATTCAGCATTCTTGTGAGACAACATTTTAATTTGTTATCTTCCTAAGCTTTTTATCAGGTTTTTCTGTATTCTTCATTCCAGCCTTCACATAATTTTCTGATTAAATAACTGAAAACACCTGGAACAGACCATGCCTTTCAGCATGTATTCAGAGGAGCCCAACGACTTTGAAAAACTCAGCAAGGCCAGAGCTTTAAAATTTCCATGTGAGTACTCACAATTCAGTTGGAATATATTTGGGTAGACAAAAAAAATTAGGGAACGTAAGAAATCACTGATTAACAAACTCTGTTACTGCCCACAGGTAAGGCAGTGACCACCTTTTACTTGTGTCTGGGATCATATCTCACAGCTCTACATCAGTCCAGCTACATGGCATTGACTTCATTTCTGGATCCCACAAGTCTCACTGACCATGAGCAGTTGGCTGTTGAGTCCTGGGTAAGAGCAGAGGTTTCAAAGAGCTACAGTAGGTCATTAATAATAAGAATAAATGCCTGAGACAGTACCTTAAAACAACCTTTCTCTAAAATTAATAGGAGCATAAATTTCACTTGCTGCAAATTAGAGACCAGGAGGTCCAAGCACGATCCATTTTCTAAGCATTCTATTTTAAAGCAGCATAGATCAACACTATGAAATGACACTGCATGTACACTTTGAAATAAAAAATGCTGCTAAGCCATGCCAGCTGCAGGGGCAACAGCATGAAACACCCTGGCACATTCCTCTTCAGATTGGGGGAAGTCTCTCACAAACATTAGTGGCTCCTGCTACTTCTTCACAAGCCTGTGCTGCCACTTTTTTCAGGCTGCTCTCATTAACCATGTGAAATCACACCTGTAATTTCTGGGCTGCTTGGCAAGGGCCCTGAGCAAAGAGCTTCTGTTAACTCAGTCAAAAGATTACGAGAATTTCCACCAGCCCAAAAGCCAGAATGCCTGTTGTGGTGCTGGTTTTGCTCTTCTCCGTTTGATCTTGCCTTTTCATGATGGGTTTTTATGGTGGCAATAATGTTTTCCTACTCATCTCATGCTGCCTGAGACACTAGTTTTTGTATTCACTTTTCCTTGCCTTGAATTAGAGCATAATCTTTTACCATGGCCACAGCTCTGTTGTTCTCAGACTCTTTAACCCTGATCTGTTTGATTCCAGGGCTGAATGCGACCCAGAGTCCACATTCCTTGTGCTGACTGATAACTTCCTCCAGGCCACAGATAACTATTTGCCCACAGCAGTTCTCTCAAATAGGTCAGCTTTATTTATTACAGCACACTGACCACATGGCCTTCTTCAGCAACAGAAGCTGCAGAGCAATGCCAAGCCCTGACCCCAAGGACTTCCATGGGAGATCCACACTATCCCCAGCTTAATTTCACATGCAGAGCTCTGACAGCACATCACATCTGGATGTCACTGGATACACTCTTGGGCAGCTGAGTGCCAGGCCAGTCCAAGAGGATTCAGACACATTAACTGGAGCTTTCAAGCCTGAGGTGAGGAATAAAACTGATTTACTAAAACACAATGAAAAAGTCAGCACTTATGAGAAGCCAGATTGAAGGAGGCTGTTCTGTCACTCAGTACAGGTTCAGGGCTGGGTTGGATTTGCCAAGTGCTTTTCTCCTTATGGCTGATGAGGAAACTGTGGGCTTGACATTTCACCATGGACCTCTCTGCAGTGCCTCTGCCTCTCCCCTTGCAGATGCTCCCTTGCTGGGAGCAGCAGGATGCTTTGCAATGGATTTTTCCTGCCAGGTGCCCTGCACTGCACAGGGTTCCTGTGGCTGTCATCAGCTGGGAGCTGAGCTCCAGCTCGAGTGGAAAACATCACACCATACCAGCCCAAACACCAGATATCTGCTGTCCCTGTGCCCCAGGCCATGTCACTCCAGCCACTTGGAGAGCTCGAGATTGGCTCTGCAGTGCTGCAAACACTCCTGGTGCAAGTTTTGTCTCCTCTGGGATGTGCTTCCCCACTTCAGCTCTAACAGTCTGGATTTTGTGACCCCCACTCGAGGTCACCTGTAGCGTCCACATGCTTTGCCAGGCTCTGAAGGGGAGGAGAAATTTGGGGAATTGTGAGGCTGCTGTAGAAAAGGCTTAGTCAGGAAGAGTTTGTGCCTAGAGACATTGGCTCAGTAGGTAGAAATTGCAGAGGTATTGAGTAAATCTGCCCAGAAAGCAGAATGGGGAGCTGTTACTGAGCTGAAGAAGCAAACACTTATTGACTTTTTGGGACAGGAAATAAAGGATTTTTACAACCTGATAAGTAAAACTGTTCTGATTAAGGCTTATAGTCTATAAGTAAAAAAAGAGAACAAGCTGGAAACACAGAACTTATGATTCTAAGAGGAGGGAGGAATGGGGAAGCCCATTACATGGGGATTGTTCCAAGAGCCTACTTAAAATATTCAGTGCTGATCTCTCTGCCTTTTGCTCCTTAAAAGAAATCACCTCTTACACCATGCCATTCAAAACTTATTATACTTTCAATTTTCTTTGTTTCCTGCTATATTCATATTAAACTATTACACTGTATGCAGGAAAGAATCCAGCAAAAGCAACTCGTTGCATGCTAGGAATGGTTTTCTTCAGATGGCTTTAATGCTGAAGACAAAGGTCAGCAATTTACCCCAAACAAAGCACTGGAATTCAATCTTTCCTCTGCTTGGGAGCAGCATGATTCCACAGCCTTCACTGCCTTCTTCAAATACATTCCTACTGGAAAGCAGGGCTTTAAAAAACCTTTTATAAAGCAGGGTTTTTTTCTCCCTGAGAGACTTGAAGCCATGAATACTGTTTTAGGGAGCTGCCAAGTTATCTGCAGAGGACCTCCACCACTTTACCTCTTCCAGAGATTCTTGTTTAATTAACACATTCCACAAGCTGTAGGGCTCCTCACAGCTGAGGATTTCTTCTGATCCATGCTAGAGGCTGAGGGCATGGACAGTTCACACCAAATCCTGCAGCCCCCTGGTCAGCTTTGCCTTGCATGCCAACTGCAGAGCCTGGAAATGCATCCCAGAGCAAGGAGTGAAACCAGCAAACTGCACTCTGGAATTGGGAAGGAAGGGGGAGACAGCTGGAAATATGCATTATTTAAAACGCTGTGGGATGAGAGACAGATGCTGGCATGGCATTTGTGGAGTTGAAAGCCACCCAGCTCATGCTGCCAGTTGGCAAGCTAGCCTGGTATCAAACCCACAGCTATGCAAAACCCACCACCACAGCTGGCACCCAGGCTGGCAGAGCCGGCCAAGGGCCACAATCATGGTCACTGGAATGTTCCTTCTCTGGCCATTGTACCTCCACCCTGCACCACAGCACAGACAGGGAAGGCAGACTGCACCTGCCTGGGAGATACACACAGTATCTCCCCTTCAAGGGCTGTCTGTGCATCACCAAATTTGATGAAATGAAAGGTTAAAAGGGCAGGAAGAAGCGCAAAGGGGTGTGTTTGCTCTCTAATTTATCTTGATGACCCACATCTCACAGGCTGAGCCTCCAGCTGAACTCCCAGTGCCTTCCCTCTCCCAGGCAGTCAAAGGAAAGGCTTTCTGATCCCTTCCCAGTGCATGCTGTAAGTGGATGAGTTGGCAGCAAGATGAGATTCCCTTCTCTATTGCTGCCTACCAAAAAGGGAAACCCTGGAAAACTGCCAGATCTGAGGACTTGTTAGGGAAATACAAGTTTGTTGATGGGAGGCAAAAAAACAGACGAGGCAGAATTCCACATAATTCTGCCAGCTAAAGCATTGTTTTGACTTGCATCAGTAGAAGGAAGCTATCAGCTAATTTACACAAAGAATAAAGGCTTTTGGGGAGATGTCATTTAGCATCATCAACCTCCAGCAACGAGGGAGACAGAAGGCTAAAACCATAGAATATGAATAGTTTGGGTTGGAAGGGATCTTTAAAGGTCATCTAGTCCAACCCCCCAACAGAGGGGTTTAGGAAAAAAATATAATCTGTCCTTGAGGATGGAGAAGGACAAGTTTTCTCATATGGTATGAACAAGGAGAAAATAAAGGAACATCCTACCTATGCTAAGAGTTACATGAGCACTAAAGAGCACTCTGTAGATGTCAGAGTCTATAGGTGCTTTACTGGGAATTGGCTGTGGGTGATGGTTACTTTCCACTTAGTTCAACAGTGCTATTGGGAACAAAATTTTTTTTTTTTTTTGAAAGGGGATGGCATGTCTCCATCAGAGCTCCTTTAGGATTTGGAACAGAGGCCAGTGAGTGCCAGAAAACTTGCGAAAACCACATGGCTACAGGGTGGATCCGTGTGTTCCCTGCCTGTGTGCTGGCCCTGCTGTAATCCCAGGCTGTGCTGGTGCTCAGAGCCCTTTGCAGAGCACAGTGGGAGTAACCACAACCTTGGGTGACCTTTGCGTTGGCAGCTCCTCTGCCGAGCTCGAAACCTCGCTTTGCCTCCTTTCACTCCTCAAGATCTCACCTAAAGAAGCTGATTTTTAACTCATAAGAAAGGCCCCTGCCCCCTGAGGAGGCTTTGATGTAGATTCTAAAAAAGACATTAGTCCCAGTCATAGGACTTGGGGCTGTCCATGGCAAAGAACAGGGAGAAAAGGCTGCAATTCTCCCTCACAGCTCTGACCACTGATTCATAGTCACACTGGCATAGACAATACTGACATAGACAATATTTTTAGAAGCTGGTTGGGTTTTTTGTTTCCATAAAAGATAATGAGGTTATGGCGCCCCATGGACACCCACAGTCTCCTGGGCAGGGATGAAAGCAGTCTTAGAAGGAAAGAGTTTCTACCTTGGAGTAAGAAAGCCTCCATGGAGCTAAGGACAGTCATGAGGTCCCCTCCCAGCACTGGGGCTGCTCAACAGCTGCTCTTTTCATGCTGGCTCTTCTCCTCCCACAAACAGAACAATTGGGAATTCTCCCACTGATGATACAAAGGGGATATATCTTTGTTTACAGCTTTTACCCCAGCTCACCCACTCTCCTGTCCTCTGTTCTCCATCCTCCTTGGGCACAGGCCTGGGCACAGCAGTCTCCAGGAGCCAGCAGTGCTGTTCTCTCCGCAAGGACAGGTTTGTTCCCACCCTGTCACCAGCACAGAGGTCTCTCCCAAAGATTTCCCACCTAGTTACTCATGGTCAGGCTTAGCAGGTTCACCTGAAGAGATGTGAAAAGGAAATCTGAAAAGGATTTTGCTTGAAGTGGCAGGGCTGCCAGTTGGCTTTGGAAAGCTGATCAGCATAAACATGTCATACTTTGTACATGAAATAAAATATTCCCTGCTACATTAAATCAAATATTCCCTATTATACAGTATATTCCTCACGATGTGTTGCTCTCTTTTGCATTATAGAGTCAGTACTGTGCCTTTGAGGGTGTGTCCCTTTTTCCTTTTTAGACCACTCTTGAAGCTCAGTGTGCTGAAGTCACTGCTCATGAAACAAACTATACCCACACCAAAAGGTCAAATGCGACGAACCTGTGCTCAAGTGCTGAATGTTGTTTGTTTGGACTGATCAGAATAGTTCTGAAGTGACTTGCACCAAATTCTTCCTGTGCTCAAAACCATGTTTCTCCATAAGCCATGTTTACAAATGCCAAAAATATTTTGAACCAGGAGTTATGAAAGCCTGAAAGCACTTACTTATAGAGAGCTGTTTCAACACTGCAAATACTCGTATGTAGTTGAGCCAGGTCCTGTTGCTCATGAGAACAGCCTTTACCAATCTGTCAACACCGACCTAACTCGTCCAAGAGAGAGCTCAGAAAATCAATGTGACGTGGAGAGACCTTCAAAAGTGCCACTGTGCAAATACAAAGCTGGTGCAGGGCTGCAGGGTGGTGAAATCTGGCAGGTACGAAGAAGGTTGTAACCATCTCCAAAGATTATATATTTGTGCGTCACTTAATACTACAGAGACTCCTCATCTTTTGAAATTAATAATTCTTCTGGAAAGGTAAAACCCTTCACGTTTTTCTTAATATACTAAATTGAATTGTAATTGAAATGTCTCGGTTCATAATATATTTATAAAGATTATAAGAGTTCAGACTATTTGTTGAACCATTTTTCACTGGCTTTACCAATGCCATGACAACAGGAGGTTCTTCAACAAAATCAAGTATCAGTCCATCATCCTGCCCAAACCTGGGAGACTTTTTCATAGTTTGCATTATAGTACCCTGCTCTACAATTTTGTTTCCTTTCCCTAAACTGGACTTTCACTCATCCTTTCCATTAGTTCAGCTAATGGACAGCAGTTTGGAGCAGAGAGTATTTTATTTTACTTGCCTTAGAATTCCCTGGCATCAGTTTAGCGTGGTAAAAATGTGATTAATAAGTAAATAACAGTACTGGCACAACCAGAGGCTCTGTTCAGAAATGGCCTCATAGCTCCTCTTTGATCCTGCCGAGTGCAGGTTCTATTCTAATAGCAATATTTAGCAGAATTCATGGCCATGCCCTGATTTCTGACCTACAGAGCACAGAGAAAGATTTCAAATTATCATCTCTAAGAGTTTCCAAAGCAGCACAGAGTGATTACCTGAAAAATAAATGGAATCGCTCAACGACTTCAGGGACTCAGCCAAACCACTGAAAAATCAGACTTGTAACATTCCACATGCAAATTTCCTCATGCTGTCTTGAAATCAGAATGAAAAGATAGGTATGGGATTATCTTAGAAACACTCAACCTCTCTTTTCCTTGAAAGCTGGAAGCCATGAGTACAAGGCCAACAACTAAGGGACTTTCCCTGGTGCATGACTGTTCCCAAAAAACCCAAAACAAAGCCCAGCCACAATCCTAGAGGCCTCTGTAGTAACCAGGAGAAGCCAAGTCAAAACAACACTACCAGCTACTACTCCAAATGAGGTTTTTTCCTCAAGAAGCATTAACTTTGGCTAATCCCATCCCTCCCTGAAGCCTGAGTGTATCCCCAAAGGTGAGGATTTCAGGCTGTTCACGTCACAGCATCCCTATAAAATAGGTCTGGTGGATCTTTTTTCTCCGTTTTCCCTCCCAACAGTTCCCTCTTTCCATTGTAAGAGGGCTCCTGCACTGTTTAATTTAAGGGGAACTTTCTGACTCCAGCAGAGCTGAGCAGAGCCAGCCAAGCTTTGTCCTGCCACCACCTTCCCACCACTACCAGGAGCAAAGCTACAAGAGAGTCCTGTAGGGTTTTACCACAAATGCAGCCCTACCTTTCATTCCCTGTACCCAGCAAATGCTGAATTGGCTTTAAAATAAATTTGCTTAACAACCAAGTACTACTATTTAACAGGACCCGTGAGCACTTCTATAGCATTTTACAAATCACTGCATAAGTATTAATTAGACTTAATGACTCATATTACCTAATGAGATAATGAAAATCCCTGCAGCTCACAATATCTACTTCTATTTTCAGCAAGAGATGAAATGGATCTTGTAAAAGGATATATTCTCTTCTAATTCCCTTCCTGCATATCCCTGTAATAACATTGGAAAGTAATTCAAAGTGTGCAAGTCGTGGCATTTTTTTCCCTTCTCAGTTTGCAAAGGCTAACACAGGCTTTGCCACAAAACACAAATACAGAAGTTTAGTGATAATATTTGCTCCTTAGCAGGGTTTCTATTGAAGGATGAAAGGTGGGGGCTCACTTTTTGGTAAGGAGACGGGGACTTGCTGCTGTTCTTTATGGAGAAGAGCAATGTCTTTATTGCTTTCTTTCTGGGTTGCCCCTGCCAAGGTAATACTTAATGGATTAAGCCTTGTGAAATAAATTCTGTAAATAGAACGTGGACTGAGATCATTTCAACTCATTTCCCCTGCGTCCCCTTCCCGTCCTGGAAGCTGTCAAGCACAAGCAGCCTGCAAGGAGCCTGTTCCCCCAGTGTTAGTCTTGAGTCTCACTAGATGCATAAAACAGCTTGTTTTTCACATACTTTCTGTGATGGCATTAAAAAAAAATTACAAGGGGAAAAAAAAACCCCAACCCTTCTCAATTCCACCCATAGCTATAAACTGGATACAGCTAATCTTGCAAGGGCACCAAACATTGCTCTGTTTGTCCACATTTGAGCACCAGAAACCTATGTTTATGATGGAATTACAGTTGAATCTGAAGGATTTTAAAGAAAGGAGCTGAACCAACTGTGGGTTTGTAAACAAACAATATGGTTTTGACGTCAGCCATGTCATTTCATGTGCTGGAACTGTTTCTATCATGTGGCCAGTTCCTGCCCCTGAAGAGTATCTAATTTAATTTAGATGTATTCACGATATGGGACAGCATGTCAAGTCCAAGAAACTACAGGGTAACTCTGCAGGAAGGCCAGTGCTGGAAGGATTGCATAAGCTGTGCTTTGAAGGAGCAACAGAGACTTTTAGCTCAGGAAGAGAGGGGAAAGTGATGTCTACTGCAGAAAAAGGAAAAAATAAAGTGAGGGGAAGGGAAGTGTATGGAGTGGGCATGGTCAAGGGGAAGAGCTTGCTTTCTCCTTTAGAAATGGATCAGTTTGATGTATTTGTCAGAAATAATGTAATCCAAAAAATTCTGCATAACTTTTCCCAGGGCAATAAATCCTATCCACAGCTTTCAGGAGTCCTTCCAACTTTGTTTTTGGTCCTTCTTGGGTTGTTCTCTCTGCTCTTTCTGTACTGGCCCTGCAGAAAACCACCATGGAGGATAACTCACCCCAGGATATGTTCTATTAGGCACCACTCCAGCACCCGTGGATTCACCCACAACAAGCCCTCAGGTGGCCCCAGGGGTGATGCAGAGCCCCACTCCCTCCCCTGAGAGCCTGGGCTGTGAACAAACACCCAGGTGTGGGGCTGGCCCTTGGCTGATGGGAGAACAGCAGCAAGAAATCCCTTTGCTGCTGCTGGTAGTGACTGAAATATGTCTTATGTTTCAGGTATCTAAGGGTACCAGTGTGGGAAAACTGCTTTTCAGACAGGGCATGATGGACTGCTAAAACATCCCCAACCTGGCATCAGGTGAATTTAAAGGGATGTCTTTAAAGGGATGCCCTGTGTGGTCAAAAAATTCTTTTTGAACCTACGTGTTAACCAGCTTGGGCCTTAAATGATATGAACTTCTCTAGAAATATATTTCAATTAACAGTATAATAACAACACAGTGTGTTGTCTTATTTATTTATTTAAATATTTTTAGTAGACAGCATTTTCTACTCCAGTAGTTCTAGTTTCCCAGGTTTCCCAAAAACCTAGCTCCTCCCAGAGGTGGTGCAGAACTCTGTGCTGGTTGCTCAGCTCTGGCTGTACACACACAGTCCCCATCAGCATCTTCCCAACTCAGCCACACTGATTCCTACACATTTGGAAGGAAAAGAGGAGATGGTTCCCCTTGTGGTTTTTTCATACCGTGGAATCCTGGCTGCTTGTTGGAAAACTATTTCCAATTAAAAATGTAAGGTTTTCTCCCAATGAAAGCTAATGCTTTCTACCAAAAATAATATTTCTCAAAAACTTAAACTCTAGTTTTAGCCAAAAACACGAGACTAGCCTAAGGTGTAGGATTCAGACCAATACTACAAGACAATCACAGAAGTTATAACCAGCTGAGCTTGGTTATTTACAGTGGAAGGCGAGCTGCAATTCCTTCCTTTGATCTATTTGTTGGCTTCAGGATTACATTTCCCAACCACGCTTTTTAATCACTGTAAACATCAGAGGTGAAGAATTTGGTGGAGAGAAATTTGGCCGCTTCTTTGTGTTTTTGATCAGACCGAGCTTTGATGCCTTCTCTTTCCCAGTTCCAGTGCCTGAGCTGTCTATGTGACACCACCACATGGCCTCAGGCTCTGGGACCTGCACATGGAGTGTATTTCCTTGCCTCCATCTCCATCCCTGAGGAGACACAGCCCCAGGGGTGATGCCCTTCCAGTGAAGAGGGGCAGGGTGGCACACAGTTACCCCAAATGGGCACTGACAGACTGTGCTGTCCCTCTCCTCTCAGGGACAGCTTCCCTCCTGAGCAAGCCTGGACACTCACACTTTGCTTTTGCAAGACCCTTCAGCCATGAGTTTCTTTCTGCAGTGCTGGAAAACCCAAGAATGGCTGGTGGGAGTTCATGGAAGATGCGCCAGCGCTGTGCAGCAGAGCAGGGAGGTCCAAGCTCCCTTTGAACAACAGGGGTACAGCCGGAGGCTTTCTGCCACAGCATGGAGCTCAGTGCAGCCTGCAAAGCATTTCTAGGAAGCTCCACAAATACTCAAAGCATCTGAATCTCATTGCAGAGCCTGCACTGCCAATTGTGCCTCCAGGCTGGAAAAACCAATCCTGGACGTGAGGGTCTTGATGGTGTCTGAAAAAGTGCAATACCCAAGAGAGTTGGGGGGGAGAAAAGAGGCAGCTTTAGTAAAAAGTGAGCATGTGAACTCTGTGGCTTCGATTTTGTCCCACTTACTCTGTTCACCAGCTCTACAAAGTGTTTCTCACACAGAAGTGTATTTTTAACAACACTGAAAAGAATGTGCCAGAATTGGAAGCTCAAGATACTTTTACCCCGGGCACATGGGATGCAAATGCCATGTAAGAGATTAAATGGCAAAGGAAGAATTTTTATTTTTTAAACCAAAAATGGTCAAATTAGTATTAATGGGGCTGATCTTTCTGACTGTGGAATCTCACTGAATAAAAATATTTAACAAGACAAATCCTCAGCGTTCTCTTCTACCTGAGCATCATGCACAACCAGAAACTGCTTTACCAAAGGAGTTAAAAGTTTTCTGCAATAGTGCAGCAAATCACTCCATGCAACAAACACAGACACATTCTGTGGCAGTTTCCCCACAAGGTTCAATCTATGGGGTAAAAAGTCTTGATTTATTATATAGCATTGGGACAGTTGCGAATGAAAATTTGCCAAAGATCAGAATAATCAACTCTTTCACCCAGGCAGTTTTTTTATGCAAGAAAAAAGCACAGAATGGGTCTGAGCAAAATAAATAAAAATTCCACACTTTTAACCAACAGAACCTTCTGCGTCATTCAGAAATATTTACAGACACCCAGAATCTTTTATCATCAAAAAGACATTCTGGGCTTTCAAATTACAACTTTTTCTTACTTTTTTTTTTTCTTTTTTTACTGATGGTTTTCAACTGGTGGATATCTCTAACTTGTGGCATCTCTTCGTGTTGAATCAAATGCAGGAACTTTTAAAGCTATTTTTTTTCTCTTCCCTTGAAACATCTCTCTTTTGCTAAGCTGTCATCTGTGAGTTTTAAAGATAGCAGAACCCCATCTACAGCAGCATCCATCACATGAGTCACGGTAACTGTGCCTCAAACATCAGTTTTTATTGATTGACTGGGCTTCTGGTGCCAGGATGGAAATCTTCCAACCTGGAAAGGCCAGCTGTTTTAATACAATTAAATACAGCCAGGAAGAGGGCTGCAAATGGAAACATGCATTAGCCATTCATAGTATACAAGCCTCTCTCAGAGCCCAGTAAAGTGCAGCATCCCTGCTTCCCTTGCTTATTTAATTAGCACACAATGCAGGCCACTGAATTTCCCTGCAAAAGGTGTTGCGTACTTTGGACAAAAAAGAAAGGAGAAAAGAAGTTGCTTTTAAGTCCAGTCCAAAAAAATAGCTCCTTGGCTAAATGGCACTTTTAATAAAGATGTTTCCAGTGTTTGTTTATTTATCAAAAAGCAGTGTTTCTCTCGGGTGTTTTGATTTTTATTTCTGTGCACAAGAAGGAGGGGAAAAAAAGGGCTTTACTAAGCAAGTCTTTCAGTGAGACACCAGATGATGGATAGTCAAACACAGAGTCTCCTGTAAACACAGAGGTAACCAAAAGGTATGAACTGACTCATAATTGTGTCAACACAGGTCGCAGACCCTTGGTTTATTTCAGCCTTCCTGTTTTTCACAGATTTCTTTTCACACTACACTATTTTTTTAAGACACAGACTCTTTTCAGTACATCTTAGCGGGGTGCAAAAGCACACACGTTTTTACACCAAAATGTGGCCATCTACACACACATGTAGGCTGCACTGCCACAATTTCAACAGCACCATTTTCCATCTATTGCCTATGGCTGAGCTGTGCAGTCCATGACTGCTCTAAATCAAAAAGTCCATCTCATTCCTGCCTCCAGCCTTTCCCCAGAGGCTCTTGGGAAGCATCCAGAAGAGAAAAATACAACAAAACCTCAACAGTCTAGTGCTCCAGTTCATCCAACCCTCCAAGACTAGCTGTGATTTTATTCTTTTTTAAGTGGCAAGACTCTATCTAACAGAAAATACTGGGGGGAGGACAGGGAGCAAAGTGGTCTGTGATGAGCAGAACCTGCTTGTATTTGTCCTGATCTCTAAACAAATTGGATTAGGCTGTAGCCTTTTCCTTGTATAAAGTTTGTGTTGGAAGGTTGGAAAGATCATCCAACTCCAATTCCCCTAAAAGATCTTCCACTAAAAGCCTCACCCAGCCTGGCCTTGGAGGAAAAAGCCTTTCTGGGCTCTCTGTTTCATTATTAGCACTGACTAGAAGGTTAAGGAATTGTTAGGGATGGGGCTGATGTGCACCCCAGACATCGACTCCCCTGCAAATCCCAGAGCAGCTGAAGGGCCAGCAGAGATTTTCAGTTCATTCCCCGTAGTGGAGACACTAGACTGAAATCCTGAGATCCTTTCAAAGAAAATAACAAATGAAGAAGGGTTTAAGCCATGGAAATTGTTCTTCCTCAGCAGAAGGAGGAAAAGAACTGCAGTGCCCAGTTGCTGGGTGCCCAGGGAACACTGAGCCCAGTGCAAGGGATCTGCAATGGATCCATCCTGAGCACACACATGAAAATAATTTAATGCCATAGACCACCCATCCAAGATGTGTCCTGTATGAGCAAGAAGTTTGGACAACTGCTTGTTTGGGATGCCTCAGCTTCAGAGATTTACTGAAAATTGTAGAGCCAGCAAGGACAGAGAACATTATTCAGGCTGAGCAGTGCCTTATTCCTTGAGTAATCACATCCAGCTCAACTCCACAAAAATCAGAGTTACAGAACCAGGATTTGGACCTCATTTCCCACTGTGGAAAAGGCAGTTGCTAGAATTCCCAGTTATCAGGTATTCACTGCAGTGACTGA
Organism: Sialia sialis; assembly: GCA_009812075.1. Classification (NCBI taxonomy): domain Eukaryota; kingdom Metazoa; phylum Chordata; class Aves; order Passeriformes; family Turdidae; genus Sialia; species Sialia sialis. Next base: position 3,748,367 of record VRYO01002114.1, on the reverse strand, counting down.
AATCAAACCCACCCAGGGATCCCACAGTACCTGGTTACATCACCAAATCATTCACCAAAAAAATGCAAAACAAATTACATTAGGGTGAAGCTGACAGAAACAGCATTTCAGAAACAGAAATAACTGTCAGACTTAATTTTTTTAAGACTACTGATTTTAGGATGGTATACCTTTGTAAAGAGAGAGCATTTTATCTGGAGCCGTTTTCCCCTTTGGAAACCAAGACTGACAGAACAAAGGGGCAAATTCCCTTTGCAAATTACAATATATTAAGTCAGATTTGCTTCCAGCAGGTTTCATACCTTCAGAAATTGGTCAGGCTTTATATGTTTGTCAGCTGGGGAAAACCTACATTTTATTCTCCTGCCTCTCATCTTTTCTTTATCTCTTTTTAGGTCTACAACAGAAGGGGAAGAAAGAAAATTTTACTGAAGGAGACCATGAAACGAGTTTTCCAAACATTCCACATATTTTCTCTGCATAAACACCCTGTGGATTTTTAATGTACATAGTGCCAGGGCAGTCACTCAGACCCCAGGAGTTCACCCAAGTTAGACAAATTATTCTGCCCGTTATCTCAGTTGTTACAGATTCTTGCCTTTCATTCATTCCTTGCCAGTGGCTGGATTTTATGTGTAGGGGAGAAAAAGAGCCTCAAATGCTGAAGTTAACCTCTTGTGGTACAACCAGTAATCCTGGGCTTTCCAGGGGAGAATGCAGAAGGAGATAGTTACTAGCCTTGTCTGCCAAGGCAGCAGTCAAAAGAATGCTAAAATTTGGCACGCATGAGCAGGAGAAATGCAGTGCTCTGAAAATGGACACTGCAAGCTCCCTGCCAAATCTGCAGCATTTGGCCCACATGAATAAAACAAATTAAGTTTAAAAAAAAATTTTTACATGTCCTGTAAAAAACCTCCATAAAGCTGTGTTGTGGCTGTGAATTGGGGATGATGTTGCTGAGCAAACCTGAGCAGAAGCAGTGGCTGCTGCTTCAAACATCATATCCACATTATAATTAATACTAATTCAACTACAGTCAGCAAGTCTCATTTCCTCCCAGATAAGGAGATACTTATTAGAAGGGAATGCAGGATGTGATGCGGGGATTCCTTTCTGAAAGCGTTTTTACAGCCACGCTGGTAGGAACAGAGTGAAAGCCCCTGTCCCACATGCCAGCTATTGTCCAGCTGGGAAACCCCTTTGGGTCCTGGAATCTGTGTATGGAAAATAAAGGGCGTGGATGCTGCCAGCCCCATGCCCTGCTCTGGAACTGCATCATTCCAGTCTCTCCTGCCTGGTCCACAGCCCCTTCTAGGAACAGAAAACACTGACTTTGCATGGCAGCACCATGGGAGGAAAATGTGCCTGGCATGCCCATCTGCAAACTGATTCCCTGCAATGATGAGCATCTTTAATGCCATTCTAAAGAGACAGCTCTGATAGAATGCTTTATTTAGGCAGCACTTCCAAAGAAGGGAAAAGCTCTTACCTATTGTTCTTCGGAGATCTTCACACTGGCTAATGTGAGGGAATTTCAGGATTTCCTTCCACTTTTTGCTTTTGCCTTTGCGTTTCCCTCCACCCCCTGCAGAGAGAGAAATACCAGGATTAGATTGCTTTGGGGGCACAGTTCCACCTAGAGTTTACCTGCCCAGTCACAGTTCTTACAGATTCCACTGATAATTAAGGCTGAGGCATTGTGGGTTGATGTACAGGCAGATCCCTGGAAGTGTTCAAGGAAAGGTTGAATGGGGCTCTCAGCAATCTGGTCTGCCCATGGCAGGGGGGTGCAATTAGATGACCTTTAAGGTGCCTTCTAAGCTAAACCATTCTATGATTCTGTGATACAGATCAAATCTCAACTTGTCTGAACCTAAAACAGACCAAGGAGGTGGCATCTGGCAGATGGTCAGCTCACTGAATGTTGGCAATCCAGGCTTGCTGCCCACCAGGTCCAGTTGAGATGACAGTGCTACCTCCAGCATCCCCTCTTCCCCAACCTAGAGCCACTTCACACAAAGTCAAACAATCTCGCAAAATCACAGTTCACACAGATATCCCCCTTCTGGTTTTGCAACAAGCCCTGATTCTGTCTCAAAAAAGTGCTGAAAACTGAAGATCAAATTCAATTCCTGCCATCCCCTCCCATCCTCACATTACATATCCTGCATATCCAACATGGCACTACACTGCTGTTACACACTCTGGTCACTGCTGCTTCCACAGGAAAGCTGTAGGAGAAAATTAATAGCTTCATGAGGAAAAAATCACTTACAGGTTCTTCTTTCTGTTCTGCTTGGAGAGGCTGTGCAGCCAAAGGAGGATCCCACTGGACATGAAAGCCCAGATGCAGAGTGGGATTCTCCCAGTCACTGCATTTACTGAATTCAGTCCCTGCACACAAAATCTGATTCGCCTGAGTCTATTTTACATGCACTGGCACGCTGAATGACTAATTCAGAGCTGAGTTAATTCTATAGAGGGGTTGGTAGAGTCACAATTGCAGACTGAGAGTGTGCTGGGTCCTGCGTGACATTGCAAGCTAAATTAAGAGAGCACTGACTCAAAAGATAGCAGAGAGACCACCAGAGAGAAAACAGGAGCCTCGAGAAAAAATTACAAGCATTGCCCTCTGTGGGACATTCCTGATCACACAATGCCACCTTTGGCACAGGAGAGCTTCTTTTGCACCTCACCTTTTTATTCCTTTGCTTTTGATGGCAAATGGTTTTGCCATCATAAAGTCTGTCTTCAATGGTTTAAAACTTCTTATTGACAGGAGCTGACTGTATTTCTAAGTATGCAATGTAGAGCTGAGATATCTGCACTGGCCACACAGGAATCAGCTTGTCTGGACTTTCAGCCCTGCTATCCTTTCCAGGAATCAGCCTGCAGCAAAGCACAGAGAGCTGGGACTGGCTCCCCACCACACAGCATTATGCAACACAGACCTACCCCTTGGGTCTGTAATGAATTCTGCCTCAACCCCCTCTTGAGTGCATCCCAACCACTGCTGCTGAAGTCATTTCCTTCCCCATCCCTCTGCCCACAGCATCAGAGAGCTTGTCTTGCTCTCTTGGTCTTGCATTCTGGGGGCTTTAGGTGAACTACAAAGGGCTGCAAAGCATTTTGTGGGCTGGGGTGAGCACTGTGATCATCTGTTCACCAACTTCTGGAGCACATCTGCTCACACATGGCTCTGCTCTGGCTGCCAGTGGCCACAGGGGTTGGATTTAGCAACCCTAAGGGTCTCACTGGTTTTCGTGTTCCCAAAAAACCCACTCCTGCAATCCTGCACACCAGCCCCTGCATGCCAGGCTGCCACCTCCACTTGCTTCTCTTTTCCTTCTCTTTTCCTTCTCTTTTCCTTCTCTTCCAGGAGCATTTTCCTTTGTGCTCCTGCCTTTGTGCCCCATCACACTGGACTTACACTTCTCTCCCTGCACCCTCCCTTCTGATGATCCTTCCACCAGGAATTCCTGCTTCCTTATCCCTTCCAATCCTCTATGGCTGCATTTCATCCTCTGAACCATTCTTCCTTGAACTTTCCTTCTCTTTTGTGTGTTTCTCCTCACACTCATTTATCTGAGAATCACAGAATCCTACAATATACTGACTTGGAAAGGACCCATCAAGATCATCCAGTCCAACTCCTGGCCCTGCACAGGACACCCCAAGAAAAACCCCTGTGCCTCAGAGTGCTGTCCAAATGTTTTTTGAACTCAGACAGGTTTGGTGATTCCCTGGGGAGCCTGTTCCAGTGCTCAGCCACTCTGGGTGAAAAATCTTATCCTGACACCAGCGTAAACCTCCAAGTGCCCCTCATTTCTGGCTGCTGCCACTGCAGCACGTCTGCCTTTACCAAGAGTCAGACAGAGATGCTGCTTGGGGCAAGCAGGAGTTCTTCTCAAGGGATATGCAGCTGCCTGGGCAGCAGTGCCTGCTCTAACAGTATTTCCAAACATTTCTGGACACAGGAGGCAGTGGGAGTCAGCCAGATGAAACCATCCTTTGGGCTGAATCTGCCCAACTTTGGTACATCTTCACCTACTGAAGGTCTACTCTGTGGGCTCAAGCACTAGAGATTCCAGAGCAGGCCTGCTTCTCCAGCCACCTTTACAGAAGTCCTCCCAAAAAGGCTGCACCTTTAGCAGCATCAGGCAACACAGAAAACTGCAAAATTTTCTGCAAAATTGCAGAATAAATGACAGCTCTGAGATTTGTGCAGAGGCGATATGATTCTGCTAAGCTGGGCCGGAACATCTTTAAAACCCATTCAATGTAAAATAAGTATTGATGTATTTACATTGGATGATGTATTTCTGACATTAAATTCCCATCAAAACTAGAGCAGGGCTCTGCGGTCCCCCGTTCAAACCGTGATCGATACAGCCGGCGTGTTCTCCTCTCCTTTGTGGCTACCCTCCAAAAATAAGCAGCCTTGCCTGATGAATCATTTGCTCTTAGCTGAGCGTGAAGCAGCGTTGCCGCTTTGCTTGTGACGTCTTTATGTTAAAGATTCTGATCAAGTGCTTTAATCGACCTGACCTTTCCGCTCTCAGCTCTTCTCGTGGAGCCAGCAGGGTTTGTTGGCTCCACACGTTAATTCTGGGGGGTTTGAAGGACATAATGCAGTGAGACAGCTGAGACACAGTAAATTGTCTAGCAGAGCTCAAAGCTGAGAGGGGAGGTTTCTCTGAATAGGTCATGGTGCAGGTTGCAGAGGGAAGCTTTTCACACATTGCCTTGATTGCTGCCTTTGCACTTTGTATTCTGTGCAGGAGGATCTGCATTCTTCAAGGCAGCTTCTCAGGGCAGGACTTGACAGATGTGCCATGTTTTAAATGTAAATGTTTTAAATGTAAGTTCCATCACACAGACGTTGGAGGGTCTGACTGCTTTAGAATTTTGCTCTGCTGCTGACGACAAAAGGTGAGCTGCCAGCAAAAAAGCACAGCAGCTCAACCTTGCTTCCTTGGCTGCACTCAACCATTCAGCATTTGCAAACTGAGGGTTGAAGCTAATTCTCTAACATGTCAACCAGTCCTGCAGGAAACAAAAGCATTTGCTCTACATCTTACCTACTGAAAAATACATGGCATTTTTCACATCATCCTGTGATGCTGCATGGCAAATCTAGCTCTGATCTCTGCCTGAGAGGAGAGAGACATAACCAGAGGCACACATGTAAAACATCTGCCAGCAGGAGCTACCCTTAGCCTAAAGTGACTACCATTTTTTTCCTTCTATAATTCAGTATATAGTTACTCTCCTAACACCAAGAGGAGACAGGAAAACACCTGCATATTATTAGCCAGTGAGATATTAAGTGGCTTGTCCAAAATTAAATGAGAAATCAGAGACAGAGGACGGAGCTGACGATGAAGCTGAAGAAGCCAAGGCTTTGAGCCTGTAAATTCTCCTAAGACAGCATCAAGCCATGCTCCTGCTCAGATAATTGAGGATTATTCATGACACAGAGTAAAACATATTGTTGGATTAATTTATTCCAGCACCATGCCCGTAGCATATTTCATTTGTGCCCCATGCCAACATGCAAGGTGGATTTTATGGATGGATAATCTGGCTTCCTACTGCTGCTCTGTTCTTGCCCAAGTTGATAAGACAGCAGCACATCACACACTGTCAGGCCTGGCTAATCCAAGAAAACCAAATATTTCATCCAACTGTATTAACTGCAATCTACTTAAGCCACAGACCACTGGAGGATGACTACAGCTTTTATTTTCCACTTCACAACAACTCCTGGTTGTCACCCAAGGCCTTCCCAACAACAGTAGAGAGTTCTGTAGGCCTTGATTACACAGTGAAAGCAGTGAAACAAACTCCAGAAACATTAAAAATCTAAAAAGTCATGGTAAGTGTGCTATTTCCACTCACAAGATGTTTACATTTCTTCTCTTTTTCCTCTGCCACCCTTTCTCTGCTCTGCCCCATGGAGGAGTTTGAATCTCTGTGTTATATATGGAATTGCCATGTTAGATTAAGGTCTGGCCAGTACAGGATGGACTGCAGGCAGCTTCAGAGGGAGATCTGAAGTATTTGAAAAACATTAAATTTGTTCCAAATTCTATTAATAAGATATGGCGAGCAAAACAAGAAGGTGTATGGCTTCTAAACAATTTCTTCTCCTTTTTTAGCATCTGTGCTACTTAGAATCAGGCTGTTCTTATGCTCCTGGTAAACGCCCTGCACTGTTGAATGCCCTCATGTCTCATGTGGGTGTGGATACCAAAGATTAACTGTGTATTTGTGAAGGAAAAGAATACTAATTTTAATCTTGTTTTCCTAGAGCCCCTCATCCTAATGAGACAGCACGAATAAAACTTACCAGCCCATCATTTTCCCCTAGGAATTTTTCATGTCTAATGCATCCAGCCTTTAAGGCAAACAGTTTCACCCTTATTAGACCTGTTTCATGTAGAAGTTCTCCCAGGTTCACTATTCTTTCATATTAGTTCCACCTACGCTCAGCTATACTAGCAAATAAAACTGGGCTTGTTTTTAAAGAATGAAAGACTACTTGCTCTCTGCCCTTCATCCTGCCTCTCTCCTCTGGGAAAGCAGAAAAAAAAAACCAAACAACAAAACCAGGAACCTTGTTTTATTCTGAAAAGATCTGAGATGATAGCCCTGATTAACCTGTGCTTAAAACAAACACTTACAAGACCATTAGTCACCTCTTTATGAATCCCCTCTGTCAGCCCAAGGAAAACACCAGGAGCATGAGGGCTGGATTTCCAACAGCAGGTGAGTGTCCACCAGTCTCTAGAGGCTCTCTTTTATCAGAAACAATAAAAGAATCCCGTTACACAGCTCCTCTTATCCTCGCTATTCTGCCTTTATCTCCCAGGAGTCACAGACCCTGAGAAGGGTTTTGTGCCCATCTCCCCTGCTGCCACTGCACAGCTGCTCAAAATGCTGCTGCAAATACCTCAGCCTGACAACCACGGTGCAAAACACCTCTCTGCTTTTTGGGAATGAAGAGCAGAAGTGTGTCACGTTCAAGCCTCCAGAACCACGTTGATGGGAATTTCGCAAGCAAAAGCACGAGCAGAGTCAGGATGGCTTTGCAGTCTGGTTACCAGAGAACCAGAGGGCAAAATATTTTGTACACAACTGGCATCCAAAGTACTATTAACCTTGTCTTACAGAAGTCAGTGTCGATAAACACTGCAGGAATACCTACCTATGATTTAAAGAAGAGGTCAGGTAATACTGCAAATACTGGTAAGTGGCTGAAACATGACTTTAACAACACATCTTTTATGTTAATAATACTGTTAATATATGCTTTAATAACCTCCACTGCCCTGAAGGGACAGAGAAAGCTAAGGGATTAGTTTTTGAAGACCGATCCTCAGGGCTTAACTACCATATGTCAAGGCCATTTTGTTACGACCCTAGGAATATAAAGGAGTCTTTACACAAGTCACCTTCATGGCTGGTCAGAGCACATTGAAAGGCCTTAACTAAACTTCAAAATCAGGCCTTTAATTTCTTCTATTAGTCTTAAGTAGGCATCCCAGTTTGTGGCATTCTCCACACAACTCTGCCTACATCCTCTACTGGATATTTTTAATGCATCTTTGAGATTATTTGAACAAGTTTTATTTGGGTTTTGTGGGTCAGTTCACATATACTGGGTTTACATTTCACTGCTATGCTAACAGAGAGTTGTTTGGTCAAAAATTTCCCTGAATGCAGTTTAATTTCCCCCAGCATAAACACCTATAGCTTGTCTATTATGGTGTCTCTCTTTTTTATACCTTGTATTTAACTGCATTGTGTTTATCTGCAGCTGATGAGCAAAAAGAGATTGTTGGCTTTTATGCCACAAACAAAAATAATCCAAAAGATATAAAGTCTGTAGAAGATTTATAGTCCATTAAAAAACAAACAAACAGTTAATCTTAGAAAAATAAAGCCAGCTATAATCTAAAACAGAAAAATTAAGAAGAGCCCCAAATTTCAATTTCCTATTCTTGACCTACTGGCACAAATCCAGGCATTTTTGTTGGGTTTAGAATGCACTACCATGCACTGGCTGATTCAACATATCTGGGGGACTGTCTGGGGACTACTGAGAAGTTTTCTTCATCAATAGTGTAGATAACAGGAAAAAAAAAAAACAAAACAAAACACCTCCATATCAATTATTGCTATGGAAAACCAAGCTTTTGAACAGAGTTGCTGAGATTCAAGGTTTCCATCCTGCTGAAAATACTAAACTCTCCATGGATCTTTCCTCCAAACTAAAGCTGAGACCATATTTCAAAGTTCTGCAAAATTCTGATGTAAAGACATGAAACCATTTCCCTGTGATAACATTTGAGTCATCTCAGTTCTCTAACGTCAAAACATTATCATAGAACTTATCAAATACAGTACTAAGATATCACTGGAGCAAAATGGGTATGGTAAATTGACATTCTTTACTTTGTTAAAATGATGTTTCTATATTGTCAATAAGAAGGTAGAAAAAGCAAATCATCTTTTCTTTTAAGCAGACACTTTCCTGCAAACCCTTTAATTTTTGACAAAACTTCATTCTCGAAAGGAAGATTCTTTTGTCAGAAATGTTCTGAACTGTCACATGCTTTGAAGTACACAAGAATTAAACAAGGAACGTGGTCTCCCCATAGCTGAATGTTTGAGTGACTCTAAATTCCCACCTCTCTTCCCAATTCCCTTGAGTTAATTTGCACAGCTGTGAGTTACACTGACTGTAGGAGACCTGCTTCCCATTCCAAAGGAAGAATGCAAAGCCCTGCTCCAGAAATCCTGCTTGAATAGGGCTTGATAACATCTTTCCAGGAAGGAACTCCTCTTTGAGCAATGGCTTTTAAACTTATGACCTGTTCTATAGATTTATTACCCTGTTTAACAACATGCATGCATGCAACCAACAGATGCCTCCAACCCAAGACCTTGGGGTGGTCCTGTGCACAGTTAGGATGATGATCTTTTGGGGGTCCTTGTAATTCAGGATATTCTATGAGTCTGTGAGCTCATCATCCATGTACAGCCCATGCAGACTGCCCAGTGCTCCTGGACACAGCTGTGCTCCTCAAACAGCCCAGATGTTCTCAGGCCTGGCCCCTAATCCCAAAATACATTACAGGGACTCCTGGATCCTAGTTAGACACTGAGATAAGTGCCTGGAAACCTAAAAAGCTCTGCTGATTTGCTGATAATGTGCAGTTCTGATGTTTAGCAACACAACAGCACAATGTGTAACACAAGACAGGCAGGAGGACTTCAGTGAAAACCTGGCCATGGTACAGGCAAATATGGGGCTCAGCTCTCCTGAAAAATATGATGCCAGTTCAAGAGGGAGAACATGCAAAAAATGCAGCCTGAAGCAGGAAACTATGTGGGTTCTGTCTGTCCTTGTCAAAGAGGTGTGTGGGCTTTTTTCCCTGCAAATAGTTCTGCAGTATCTAAAAAAAAATAACTTAGCCTCTGTGTTCCTGACATTTGAGTCTTACAAGGAGTATTTCTGAACTGTGGGGAGGAGATCCAGCTGGAGGGGAGGTGAGAATTCAAGTGTACTTATCAGCAGTCTGTAGCCAAGCTCTGAGAATTGTGTTCTATTCTGCTTTTTTACCCTCAGCTAAATAAATTTACCAACAAGACTAAAGAAAAGAATTTTTGTAAACATCGTGAAAAATTAATGGCTCGAGACAGGCTGTTTTATTAGGCCTGGCTAATTTATTAGTTCCACCAAACTGGTAGAATTGGTAAAGCTTTGGGATGTTCTGACAGGAACAGAGAAATCCACATGTTAAAAATGGTGAAAATTAGGCTGGGAATCTCCTTAGTATATGTGTAGGGGCTATACAGCCAGAATTATTTTAGGGGAATTTCCCTTCTGTGACAAGAGTCAGCCAGGAAGAAAAGCACACCATCATGACATGTCTCAGACTGGGTCAATTTCTCTTTGGGATCAGGACCAGACTCATCTTCCTTCACCACAAAAGCAGATTACCATCTTCCTTGCTCTCTGTGGTCAAATAACACACCAATAACACACATATGCATAAAACATAAATTAACACCTGAAATGCCTGGCTAAAAGCATTTGCCAGCTGCAGTGACTGAATGGCAGAGGGGAAAAGTGTGAGCACAAACATTGATTTGGAGAAAGGAGAATCTATGTGAATACCAGGGAAAAGCTGTAAGGGGATGCAGATGACTGATGAAAAAGGAAGGAGAATCTGTGTGGATACCAGGGAAAAGCTGTAAGAGGGTGCACAGGACTGATGCAAAAAGGAAGGAAAATCTATGTGGATACCAGGGAAAAGCTGTAAGAGGGTGCACAGAACTGATGAAAAAGGAAGGAGAATCTGTTTAGATACCAGGGAAAAGATGTAAGGGGTGCGCAGGACTGATGCAAAAAGACATGGCCAGCTTTAGAGACTTCCCCCTTCCTTAGCTCCAAAGCCTGGCTTTGGCCCCCTCATCTTGCCCAGCAACAAGGTACCAACAGCTGCTTTCTGTGGATTGTGCTGGCACAACCTGCTAGATCACCCCTGAAAGCACAGAAAACATCCTCTTTAAAAATCACTGACAGCCCAGGACATGATGGTAACAGTACTGTATGCGTCAGCTTTTGGGATTATTATTGTAAAAGGTTACAGAAGGGATTTGGGTTAATGGAGGTAATCTGTGGTTATCTGATGCAACAGATTGCTCTGCCAGTGACTCATTCCTTCTGCCACAATATACTGTGGGCTGCAGCTGCAAATAGCGAGCAGGATGGAGCTGGCTCCCAAGCTGAGACTGTCCCTGTTTTTGGAGAAAGCCCTAAAAGAGAGGGTGCCAAGCATTGCAGGTGTGTGACAGCCTGGCACAGCTTTCCTGAGGACAGTGGGCTGGAGAAGTGTACTACAGTCACTCATTCATGGGGGTTACTATAGCTACCAGTTGAAGGACTTACAGTAATTTCACAATTATAAGCCGCACCTGATTATAAGCCGCACGTCCCAGCAGCCGGGTAGACCACGGGATTTGTCCATATATAAGCCGCACCTGAATATAAGCCGTAATTATTTTTTTTTTTAATTTTTTTTTTAAGCAAGGATCCATGTGTAAGAAAGTAACAAATTAGTAACAGAATTGCTGCCAGCGGGGTTTGGTGTCAGGTGCTCAAGTTGCAAACAGTTTTCATAGACCAGCCAAGCCTTTAAAGGCAGCCCCAGGCGCCCTCCCCAGCCGGCTCTCACTTCCGGGTTGGCATTTCACTGGGATTTGTCCATAGATAAGCCGCACCTGAATATAAGCCGCACTACTGGGGTAGGCTGGATTCTTCAAGGAAAAAGGTGCGGATTATAATCTTGAAATTACTGTAACACAAAAAGCAGAAGTAAAATAAATAAATAAATAAATAAAATTAGGAGGTAGGAGACAAAAAACAAGGAAACTTGCAGAGGAAAGGCAGAGGGTTCCTCTGATTAGCTAATGAAGTGCTTCAAAGGCAGTGACTGAAAAATGAGGCTCGAAGGTTGCATGGTGTAAGCGTCAGATGATGCAAGCAGCTGGCCCAGCTCGGCTGCCTCTCCCACCCACCCACTCACCCAGCAAACACAAACCAGAGCTCTGTGCCAGGCATGGATTAACTATTTCCTCATGGCTCACACACTCCTGCACTTCTTGGGGCCAGAACTGAAACAAGGTATTAATTTTGGGCCATCAGCCCCCCAGGAGCAGGGTGGCAGCAAAGGTCCTAGCACCAGGGACTCCAGGAGAGAGCAAAAGCTAAGTACTGTCACAGCCTGGAAGATGAAGCAAGAAGAATAACCAGCACCATGCAGCAATCCCACACCTCCCAGAGGAAAGCTCCTGCTCTGCTGTGGATGCCTAAGGCAGCTGCAGCCAGGGCTGGACACTTCTAATATGTACATAAATCTAAATAAATGTATGATTCCCACTCACATGCTTTCCTGACAGCCAGCTGTTCCCTTTGCTTGCTGTTATCGTCACTCAGAGATTAATGTCACTGCCTGGGACAGCTTATTAGCAATTTTTATTACAAAGCATATACATTTGGCTGGTGGTGGGCAAGAGCTAAGCCTTTGAGTAAATAAAATACTAGGACAGCTCGCAGGGAATGACAGAGAACAGATATCTGTGGGGTCTTTACCCTGGCTCTGAAAGCCAATAATGGCAGGAGGTCAGAGATCAGGGGCTTAATTGTCCAGTGACGAACGTCTGTTTCCCCTCTTGTTAAAACTGACACCAGATATTTCAGAGAAAGCAGAAGGACACTTGGCTACAAAGGAATGTTTTGATGGCTGAGGCTGAGATTGTTGCCAGCCCCAGCCTGTCAGAGCAGCGTAGGTCAAACGAAGTCACTGCAGGAAACTGCTGCTGACTCCTGCACAAACCAGAACCTTCTGGGCCCAGTCGAGCAGACACAGATTACCCTGCTCACTTTGGAAAGAAAGACTGTTTGCTTGCTTGTATTTAATAAAAGAGTCAGATCTAGAGCTTTGAATATACAAGCATAAAAAAAAATTGGAGGAGTGTGAATTGCATCATAAAAATCAGCCTGCGCATGTTTCCTTTCATTTTGAAGAAAAATAGAGAGCAACAGGGGAAAAAAATTACCAGAATATATTACAAAATGAAAAAAAATTCTGTACATTTTGCCTCTCCAGAAAATATCCCTCTTTCATTGTCCAGCACAACCCTGGTTCAACAATGCATCTCTTAGTGGAAATTGTCATCATGGGAGGAGTAAGGAAACTGGGAAATACATGGGGACCGCTTTTACCCAGTTAGTGACATTTTCTGAAGCTGGCTAATACTTGTCTATTGAAACAACTTCCACAGGGAAGAATGAGGTCTACTTATTTATTTTCTTCCTGTTGCTCAATCTCATTGCAATTCAGATTTTCATGTGTAGCTGTAGGAATAAGGATGAAAGCTTCCCTTTGTCTTAAGGTGGTTATGTTGGTTTTGAGCTGTTGTGAAAGAAACTGTAGGGCACATCTTTCCCCTTCATCTGAACATACATGAACGCCTCTGGTGTTTAATTTAAGCTCCATAAACAAGGAAGAAGCACTTTTTGAATATTAAAAAGCACAGTCTAAATCTACCCATCAGTTTTTGAGAACTATAACGTGACTTCTTACGTGGCAAGTAATCCCCCTCATTATGGAACATGCTGATACCTTTAATTACCAGTGGTGATGTATAACACTGCTAACAAGGATGTGTACACTGAATTAGGTGACTAAAGTCTAAATATTCTTTCAGCAGTGTTTTCTGCAGGGGTCATGACGACCGTGGAGCAGCCACACTGGTTTTCAAGTCAATCTATGTGCTCAGTCTCTGGCTGAGCTAATTATAATGGTGCCTTTAGCATCACTGTCTTTAAGTGTCTGCCAGCATGTCCCTAACAAACCACCAGGCCCATGTTTTTCTAGCCCAGACAGAAGAGTCTGATTATCAGGTCAGAGTTAATTCATCTCCAGTGCCAGGCTTCCATCCCACATGAATCCAGCTTGCTGAACTTCAATTACCAATGGAGAAGTTCATGACAAGACATCATTAAACAATATATTTGTTTGCTTCTTGCTTCTGCCCCTAATCAATACCTGGGGGAGGAAGGAGGCTGCTGGCTCCTCAAAGGCTAAAAAGACTTCACACTGTCCTCAAGGGGTAAGGGAGGCATCAGGCTCAGCATTTCCACTGTGAGGACAGTCTGACCTTCACATGGGCACCAGACAGGGCATGGCTCATGTCCTCCCAGCTGAGCAAAATTAACAGAGGGGCTTTTGAAGCACAGGCTTGTGAGCTGCAGCTTTGGAAAGGGCAGTGCTCAGGGTGCAGGCACACAACCTGTGACAGTGCTGGTGGCACAGAGCAGAGCACTGCAATGCCAGGGTATAAACTCAACTGCAAGAGTGTGATTCTGATAAATGAGGTCTGTGTACTATTTGTGTGGCACCTGGAGTCACTCTAGAGCTGAACAGATCTACAAGGAAGTCACAATCTCTGCAGTAAAAGCCGCTTTTTGTTCAGGTGTTTTATGAAATCCATTTTTTAGTCTTTCTATTATCATTCCTTGTTGGGTGTCAGGGCAGAGAAAAGAAATCCAGCTATTGGTTTAGATAATATTTTGATGCTCAGACTCATGAGAAAAAAAGCCCAAGCAGCTAGCCAGAAAATCCCAGCCTCCTTATCTCATCTGAGTGCCCCAGTGACGCAACACGGCAGCAAACGCTGATCTTCCTGTCTGAGCATCTAAGCCCAAGTGGCACATGTGCTATTTTAGCACCTCTTGGGACCATTCTGGGAGATAATGTAATTAATATTATCTTGGTGATGGCTATTTACCACATCCCACTGGGAAAAACAGCAATCTGTGCTCGTGGAACTTGAACCCAATTAATACCCACTTCCTACCAGTTTCAGGTAATTTGAAGATACATTTACAGACAAAACAGGTCAGTAACTCTTCTCAGTGAGCCAAACAGCATCTTAATCACTCGTGTTTAATAGGAAACAAATGACTGAGCACTGATAAAGTTCACCATTATGCTTTTGAGGAAAAGAAAAGTGACTACAGAACAATCTGATAACAGGAGAATTTGCTTCCTGTGTAACTCAATATTTATAAACCCTCTCAGTAAGGGGGCAAGAAGGAAATCATTTCAGCCGGCTGAACTTAACATTCCAAAATACATTTAAAAATGACAACACAAACAGGACCCCAGCTGAAAAACATGCAGAAACCAGAGGAGGCTGGGGCTCCAGTGGCTCCCCTCTCTTATAGCCATTCCTGCAGCTCACACAGCACAGAGCCAGTCAGCCTCCCTAGCAGCAGCAGGGTAGGTGGAAGCAGGATTGTCCTGGCTGTGCTTTCCACCCTCCATGGAATGGCTGGGTTTAACAACCTCCCTCTGTCTCCAGCAAACATACAAGTGCCTCCTTAGGCAGGGAGACAGGATTTTTTTAAGGTAAAGGCTGTACTTCCAGTCTTAATAGGATCTTCACTTGTTTTCTATGCTTTTCTATAGTTAATTCCCTTGAAGTGCAGGCTGTGAGTGCCCTAAAGCCTGACTACTGTCTCAAGAGCAGAACTAGCTCTCAACCCCAAGAACCTCAAGTCCAGCACCCACAACTGCAGATGATTTTATCAGGAACCACAAATTCCAGCAAGCCCTTCAACGAGCCCCTTGTGAGAGGGAGAGATAAGGACCTGAACAGAGGAGCCCCCTCTGCACAAAATTATAAGTGCAGAGCATTTCTGCATTAAGTTCTGTTTGCAAGGCTTCCTGGTTTGGAAGTTTTTCATGGGAGTATAACATGGGAGATGTGGTAGAGTGCTTACAGTGATAGTAAAAATAAATTATTTGTATTTTATGCCGAAAAAGGAAAAGTTCTACATTATTAAAAAAGACATGTTTATCTCCCAGAAGCAGGAAAACAATTCTGGGGGGAGGGGGGTTAAAACCCAGTAGAAGGTGCATCTATTTTGTTTCACATTTTCCACGTAGGTAGATGACAAAGCCATTTGCACTTTGCTGCCCTGGCTTCAGATATCATGTAAAAGATTTCTGAGTTGCTTTTAAAGCACATAAATAAAAATAATAAAACCAACATAACCCTTGGCTTTTCAGCAGTGTCCTCTACTTAAAGACATAAAAGCATTTTCCAAACAAAAATAGTGAAAGCTTTTCCAGCTTAAAGATTAATTTTGCCCTCACATAAATTAGCATGACTTTTACAGTCCTGTTGAGACACTCCACATGTGCAACTGGGAAAAGAAATTATCACAGGCAGTTTAAATGCCCAGCTTTAATTAGGAAAAAGAAAACCAAAATAAAACCAGACCCATTCTTCTTGAAAAGTTTTCCAGCTGATATTGTCAGAGGACAGAAGAAAACCAGAGCTGCTAGATGCTAGTGGAAAAGCATTGGAGAGAGAACACACACAGGTGTGGATCCCCTCCACCAACTCCAAATGGCTGGGGAATGCAACTCCACTTGTCCAGGGGGTTCGCACATCACTTTTCTAGTGCTGAGAGAACAGGCAGCTGGAGAGAGCAAAAAATCTGCTGAGAAAAAGCTGACACTCGCCCTTTAGCAGACACCCGAGGATCCAATGGCACCAATGTTTAATTACTTTCACTGCTCACTGGACAACTTAGCATTTGCTTTTCTGCAGTGCCTGGAGGCAAACAAATTCAGGACCTCTTTGTACGAGGCAGTGCATGAACACAATCCCATCCCCAAAGAGTTGCAGCTCAGTAGAGCAGCCAAAATCACTCCCCGTGACATCCTGAACCCCTTGCTGTCACTGGGGATGCCGCCTTTGCCTTCTGCAAGGGTTAGGATTTCATCCCCTGTGGCTTCAGAGGGTCACAGTTTTCCCACTCATCAACACAATTGCTTTCTGAGGAAGGCCCATTTTTCAAAATGGGGTGGTATTACTGAAAAAACATTGAAAGTTGCCAGGAACAATCGAGGGCTGCAAATGCACTGTTGTCCAGAGCTGACTGCATTTCAAACAGATTCAATAAAAACATGATGATGGAAAGAACATTGAAAAATTAAGGGCAGTCAGACCAGGTGTTTCCCCTCACTTCCACCCTGACATTTCTTGTCTTTCTGTCTTTTGCCCATCTCTAACATTTCTAGCATTAATTACTTATTTTATTTTCCAATTTTGTCCTCTTTTCACCTCATGTTGACTATTAACCTCTGATGACACCTTCTATGTCTGACCTGTTCCAAACTGGACTGCTACCCCTCCACATCCTTCCTAACCTTGAAAACACCCCTAGGAAGAGGGGCTTGGAGCCTCTTTCTTTTCTCTTCCCTATTTCAGGGAAATGCCTCTAGGAGTGGACTGCAACAGGCATGCATCCATCTCTGAAGAATAAAACACAAGGGATTTTCCTTTTGAAATCACTTGCTACAGACCAGTTCATCCTCTTCAGGAGCTGACACATTAAGACAACTGAATAGAAGGAATTTATGGCAATTTTCTCACACACACACACAAAAAAAACCCAACCAAAAAACAGGTCAAGAATAGGACTTTGGTCTGGTCCTGAAATCTAAGAGAGATACAACAGCAGATGTCTTTCATCTATATGACCTTTTCCACTAAGACAAAAGAGAGACAGGATATTAAATCACAGTTTAAGATTTTTATGACTCTTGGCAAGCATTTATTTATTATGGGTTTGTTTGTTTTGGGACTTTGTTTTTTGGAAAAGTGTTATTTTTTGTACTTTTCATGGAACTCCAACTGAAACACCATAAAAACGTCTGAGACAAATTTCTTTTGGGTGATTTTCAAAGTCACAGGCTGGCTCCCCTTCCAGCTCACGTTGCTCAGACCAGTGTGTTTAAACCAGAACAACCATATGACACGAAAACTGCAATTATTTTTTCACAAAGTCACGGGAAAGCTTGATGGTGTGTGCCATCATCACATGAGGGGGACAGCAAATCCTCTAAACAGCAGATCTGGATAAGGAAACATGCTCAGAAACTGTACCATGTCCAGTGAAAATCCCTCAGTGACTATGGTGGGGAACACATGGTGACAGCAGGACACAGCACAAGGAATGGGAGAGAAAACACAGATTAATTGCATGTGTCTTCTTAATTTGCTTACACCCTTGGCTGGAGAGGAGCTCTCCCTGCCATGCTCAGCTTACCTTACAGATGACTAAGCAGAGGAAGATAGGGATGGCACCAGGAAAGGCAATCCAGGGAAAGGACATTAACCTCAGACCCAGGGAGGATTAGTTTTAATTCCTTCTTCTAGCACAGATTCCTCACATTATTTTAGGCAAAGACTTAGGCTGTGTAAGCAGCTTGTGAAAGCAAGGGCTCTGTGATCACAGAGGGACTCGGAGAAGGCTGAAGCAGACACAGGTCTGTTCACCCAGCCCCTCTGCCAGGGACTATTACCCTTGGAGAGCAGCAGGTTTAATGGGCTGTGCTCCTGATTCACAACACTCCCATTATCCCAACGGGCTCTGATCCCTGCCTGCAGGTTCATCCCACCTAAAGCTCCAGAATGTCTCAATTCTGAGCTCTTCATCTTGCCCTCAATCAGTTCCCAGCACACAACATGAACCCAGAGCATTTCCTAAGCCTCCCTTTGATATTGAAGGGTGTAAATACATTAAAGACCGAGAAACCCTAAAGCCTGATAGAAATTTTCGGTGAAACATTTTTCCCTCAAAAAATATCAGTCAGCCAAAAGTAAATGTTTCACAGATGTGTCACTTCTGATAACATTTTATTTTTAAATGTAGGAAATTTAAAAGGTCCTCAGTAAGATTAAAACAGTATTTCAGTGTCTGATTCCAAACTATTTTAACCCCTTTAAAATACTACATTACATCATAAGGAATAAAAGAAAGTTGTTGTTACCATTTATTCCCAAATAAAACATATAGTCTGAGTTTAAACATTTTTCTCCCTCAGATTCATTTCACAGCACATTGGAAATGTTTGTATTCCCTTTGTCTTAGAATAGAAATGTTTTCTTGAAATTCGGGAAGGAACACAAACAAACAAGCAAAACCCCAAAACAGGACGACAGCAAAACCTTTGGCCCTCGAAACCTCCCCAAGGCCCTGAGCTCTTGCAGTCGTGAGGGCAGGTAAGGACAGGCTGGAGCTCTGTGTGTTCTTTCTGAGTGACTAAAACACGACATGGGCCAAATGCAACCACATGATACTTCCAAAAGGAGAGCACATATGGCTGAGCGTTTCTGAAAAGTCAAAAATCTGCTCGCACCGAAATCAATGGGCGTTTCACTCTTGACTCCTTGGGAGCGGGGTTAAGTCAACACCGGGTAAGACGGGAAAATCCCAATCAGAGATCAAGCACAGCGTTCCCCCTAGAGATTATTCATAAAGTGTGTGTAGACGTCACGAGAAAACAGAAGGTGCTACAGTGCTGTTATTTTTAAGCTGAGGGTGAGAAAATAGGCAGTGAAGCGTAGAGCAGAACTTCGTACGTTGCTTTGTCACCAGTCTTGTTAAGGAGCTCGGGGAATTTATTTTAGGGAGAAAAAAAAATCGCAGTTATTTCAGCTTCTTCCATTCAGAACAGACTTAATATTGCATGAACTTTTACAGGTTTTTTGAATACTCTGTATTTTCTGCAGATATTTCTTTTTGAATGCTGTTTTTCTATTACCCACCCCATTTTCAAAACCACTAAAAATGTCCAAGGATATTTCTTTAAGCGACCTGGAAGGGATCAGAAGTTATATTCAGAATTTAAATCAGGTCCTAGCTGGCTGCAAAGCTCTTGCAGAATTAAGTCTTCCTTCTTTTGCAAAGAACAATCAGTTTGGAGAAGCTGAGGCAGTTGCTGAAGTGGATCACAGGGAGCATCTGTACACAATAGAGGGAGACCAGTTCTAATCATGAGCACTGCAGAGCTGTAATTCTTGAACCCAGGCATCAGCAATTATCAATGTGAGAGCATAATTTATTCCTTGTAGTCAGAAACAAGATGGATATCTCATTGGGCACCAGTTAGATTGTTATACTCATTTTAGAAAGCTTAGCAATACCACTTACCATGTATGAAACAGCACTAATGGCAGGCAGCCTGAGCCATCAGATGAGTTTATTAAAGGGATTCACTAAGTTAGCACTGCTCTCATCATGCAGGGGGGCAAAAATCCTGGCAGGTAAAAGGAAGTACAGCAAGACTTCCAAGAAGCTGATACTGAAATCTTCCTTTGCTTGAAATCTCTCAACTGACATACACACCCTCATTCATGCAAACTTCCAGAGTATGCTACTTAATTCACCACAAGAAAGGAAATATAAGAAATAGGATTTCAACACCAGGACCTTAGATCCATACCTAATCTAACAGGAGTAGTCCTGTCTCCATTATGATTAATAACACTCACCCCTTACCTGTCTGACAATTAACAAGGAAAAAACCCAGAAACTTCTCTCTGCATCTCACAGCCAGGATGACAGCTCCCATCTCTATAAATGCACGGGCAGTTCCCAGTCTGTGAGCAGCAGAGCCTGATCCAACAGCTGGGACCTTCCCTCGCCATCTGCTGGGGATGACGTTCCCCAAGAGCCATCCCTTCCTTCCCTGTGCCTGCTTTTCCCACCCCAGCACCGACCAGCCTCAGCCACCCGCTTTATGAAGCTGGACAAAAGCAGCCACTCAGTGTGGCTTGGCTGAGGTGTAAAATATATCAGACAGGAATTTGGGTTTGCTCAGCCCAGCAGTCCCAGGCGCAGCTGCGACACCCGCAATTAGGGCTTGCGGAGAACACACATCGTTACAGCTTCACCCTTGGGCATTCACCAAAAGAGAGATTTGCTTTTCTAATTGGCTCAATATTTTGAGAAGGTAAATGGTGAATAATAACAGCCTCGGCAGGAACATGAGACGGGATGAAAGCAACACAAACTCCCCGTTTACGCTCCCGGCTTCGTGGAGTGAGCCACATGTTGATTGACTTCCAGCCCTGGGAGGAAAGTGTCCTGCAGAAATCATCCCTCCTCCCTCACAGGACCACGGGGAGCGCCCAGGGACACCTCTCCTGGCTTGGGTCACCTCAGCTGGCTTTTGGCCTCGGCCAACTACGCTGGATTTCTGTGCAGCTACAAACCTCATTTGCAGAGCGATAAGTTCCCTGCAGAGTTAGGAACTCGCTTCCCTTATTGCAGAGAAGAAATAAACAGTTCTTTGAAGGGAAAGGCAGTGTTTAATTTGCATGGGCTGGATAATATTCCAAAGTTTAAGTTAGGTAAAATGTTAATTTCTGTAAAGCACTTCCTCAGCAAGAGCAGCTTTATAAATGGAATTTGATAAAAACAATGAATTTAATATTTTCTTCAGAGATTCTTGAACCCATATGCTCAGTCATCTCAAATACAAGGGAAAAAATCAAAATAGCAACATCCATAATGAGCTTAACTACAACTGGTCACACTTAACCTCTGATAATTTAGCCATGAGGAGTACCTTTTGCTCACAAAAGCTGAAGCAAATGTAATGCAATCTATAAATATCACTGAGGCCACCGGTGGCTGAGCTGTGGAGTTTAACCTCTGGGTTGCTGATTTCAATGCGCTGGGCTTTGAGCACAGCGTGCTGCAGCCACTGACTGCTGCCTGGGTTCAGGGCTGACAGATGTCCCTTGCCAGAGCTGGAGAGGGGGATGAATGAATGAAAATCCTCCACACCATTCATGGCTGCCAAGCAGCTCATTTTTAAATGCAGCCGAGAGCCGCATCCTCCACCGCCTGCTGATACAGCTCCAAATGCTTCTCTTGCATTCCCTCTACCTTTTTATTTTTCTGTGCATGCCATTGTTTCAAGTCCTTTTTTTTGCTTTTGTGAAAAAGCCTAGAGCCTTCTCTCCTCAATGCCAGGGACATAATTCTCCTGTTTGCAGGGAGGAGCGTGACCTCAGTCTTCTGCTCTCCCCGAAAGAGCGAATCTTCCATTGACGTCAAGGGCTCTGCACACAGAGGGAGGGAGATAAGCACATTGGAGGCAGGATCTGCTTCGTGAATGAGAATTTTGCTGTAGGAATTTACAAGCCTCTCGCAGTCTCCTCTCTTGATTAAAGCCAGTGGGATTATTTCACAGATTCAGCTGCTGAGCCCCGGCTCTTGGAAATCTGTCTCGCACAGGGCTCTATGCTGTTAAACCCATCCTGCCTGTTTGGGCAAGCCAAAAAGCACCATCACCTGCAAAAAGCACGTCAGATTTAGAGAAGGTCGTGTCAGAGGGGAGCTGCTGACGCCTCTCTGTATGGCATCTCACACCTGAGAGCTCTGAGGAGCTCTTAGAAATCCCTGAATCCTGCTTGTGGTGCAGATTTTAAGCACCATGGACCTGTGGGTTAAGGTTGGGGGGGTTATACCCAGCCTCATGCATTCCTTTCCTGAGGGAGAAGATGGGGCTGCCCATGGGGCTCAGCACAGGGCTGCAGATGAGCTCTCTGTGAGTCAGTAGCCAGGGCAGAATGGGCAGAGCAGGCACACTGGGAAGGATCGCTGGGGAGAGCCCCTGCCCATCAGCTTGGGCACAAGGCCACCCCAATGTGGCACTGCTGTTCACATGTCTGCAGCAAACCTGGACTGTGGGGTCAGGGACCTTTGGATCATGTTCTTCTCCATGTGCAGAGGAGCCCAGGGTCGGCAAAGGGCCAGCAGCCTCCTCTGCCACCCACTCCTCCTCTGCAGTGGAGCTTCCCAGCCTCACTTGGCTCCTGGGACACCAGAACTGGGAAGCAACCTTGAGCTGCCCTGTTCACACACACCACAGCACCCTGAGAAACACCCCCAGAGAGGACAGCCCTCTGCACGAACACCAGGCTGCTGAGCAAAGCTGCTTATTACAAATACCATTACAACAACACAAACCAGCAGCACAATCTGATTACACCGTGGTGTACATTTAACCAGGATTATCTGTTCCTACATTTGTGTGCAAGCTTTCCACTTCTCTCATGCACAAGGCTGTTTCACATTCATTTTTATGCTGTTTTGCAGTGCATTGCTTGGTTATGCTTTACCTTCCTTTACCAAGTGCCACCTCTGCAGGTGTTGCAGCTGTAATGTGATAATGGCTGCACATCAACAGCAAGTTTTGGTCACAAGCAAACAGAGAAAACAAAGGTTTGAAAAGATGCGTGCTTGATAACTAAATGCCAACTTTCTGCAGCAAAATCTGAAGGGGAAGGAATGCTGTCAGTACTTCAGCAATGCAGCCAGTGATCCTCATGGCTGGGCTGTTCTACCTGGTAGAACATTGCAGTAGGAAATTCTGTACAGGTGGTCTAGGTAGGACACCTGAAGAAAGTGATGCACTGTGCAGAGGGTGTATCACATCACAGGATTTAAGAAATATTAGTGACTGTGCACTTAAAGCCTGAGTGAATCCTCTGTGTGACCTCTCTGGCTTTCTGCTGCTACACTCCAGCACAGCTCACCCTGCCCACGCTGTCAAAGGCTGGAAGGACTGGGGAGAGGGGCTGATTTATGGGTGAATCATGTTCCACAAAGCAAAAGCAAAAAAATCTTAAAAATCAACAAAACCTCTCTTGTTTAAACAAAAGGTAAACAATGTGAATAAAACATGAATGAATAGAAAATCATGAACTTCCTTACCAGCTCAGCCTATTTCAGGGTCAAAGCTCATGCACAAATGTTTTGGCATCACAAAGGAAGATCAAGATACCCACTTACAGCCAAGACCTTCCTCCTTTCCTGTTTTCCTGCAGCCTCCACAGAGCAGGGCAGGTATGTTAGAACAATATAGGAAATGATCAGCTTTGATATACATAGGACAATGATGATGTGGTTTGCAGATAACTCACACAGGCAGCTGCAAGTTACTGGTTAAGTTTTCCCAGGCTCAATCACAACATTCAGTCATTGTTTCTGCTTGATACTTCACACAGCAACCTTTGAAAATGTCTACTGAAGTGTTTAATATGAAGTTGGGGAAGAGACAAAGGATAGATCATATCCTGAAGTACAAGATCTCATTTTCTTTTTCTTACTCTTCCTACGCAAAACCACAAACTTTATAATCATGATAGTACCAAATTTTTTCAAAGTCTTCCTAAAAGAAATGGGATTCTCTGCCAAAAGGCTGCAGCAGTGAGTTCCTCGGGTCGACTGCCCTTATGCCTATTTTTACTTTTTTCAGCCATTAGGTATCACTTTATGACTTCCCAGCATATTAGAATATAATCAGAAGTCCCAAAAAAACAAAGACAAAAATATGCTAAAATTTCATTATGATTTTCCACAGTGTTTTCTCTGTTCTCTAATTCTCTCTTTTTTTAAAAAACAGGGAACATGTGAACTTCCAATATATTCTGATCAATTAAATTAAGGCATTTCCTCCAGTTCTCCTTCTTTTTCCTCTCCCCTTAGGATTTCAAATAAATTGCTGGTTGTCTAAATGCCAGGGGAAATCAAGAATTAAAATACAGAGCCATTCAAAACATCCTCAAGACCGTAGTCTGACACTGTGGTTTCTGTCAGCGACCACACTTTCATCTTGTTGGGATGCCCTTGAAAAAACTCCTGCTGTCGGAAGCAAAACCTGTGCCCAATTCATGGAATACATGAATGCAGTATAAACCCTCACAGGCCAAGGAATTCCAGAGACACCGCACGGATTAGCTGTGATAACATCTCTTCCCATAATATTGAACGGCGACAGAAATAAAAGATGAATGTTTTTAACATTTAAAAACCTGGGGCCAGCTCCTGAAGCAGGGCAGTGTGTGCACCACGGGAAGGAGCTGCCCAAAAGCTGGCTTGTCTCAGAGTGGAAAAGTCTGCCTCATGTATGGAGGTCTCAGGAGGGCACAGAGCCTTCACAGCAGCACAGCAGCATCGCTTTGACACTTGCATCCCAGCCACTAGACCTGTGCATCAGCACACCTTGGCACTGCTGCCCTTGGGATGCTTAGTTCCTTAGGATGGGATCAGCACGATGCAGATCCAGGGAGGGGGAGCTTTAAATCCACACTGTAACCACCTTCACATTTTCTTTCTGCTTTAAAAACCCCTCAGTCATAGGTGAGATTCTGTTTCCCAAGAATACGGCAGATGCAGACAGTGACAGCTGGAGGGACAGGGTGTCAAATGGGTTCCTTGTTGATTTAAAGAAATCCCATAAGTAGCTTGATTGGCTACACTTTTTGTATTTCAACCACAACTCATGGCAGGTTTCCCCAGCTTCTCTCCTGACACGTTGGTCAGTGCCATGAGATGTGCCTGCTGAGGAGTGAAGGCCACATTTGAAAATCCACTACACAGAATAAAGAGCTTCAGAGGGCAGAGCTGCCCCCCTGGTCCTGCTCAGGGACTAGCAGGTATTGATCATGTAAATCCTCTCTGTGAATCACAGGAGCTTCTGAAGTCTCCAAAAACCAGGTGTTGAAAGTCACACTCATTTTCTCCTGCTGCCATAAAGCAGAGCCCTGTGCAGCCAAGAAATAAGTGCCTCAGGAAATAGAAGTTACAGCACTTCAGGATGGACCTGTGTACAGAATCAAACATGCTTATATTGGGTGCTTCCAAGGATTCTCTTAACTTGACTAAGACACCCTGAGAAGGATGACCCTTCAAGTGCTACCAAGAAGCTGGGACATAGCCATTGGCATGTCCTGCAAAGCAGCAGCATGTCTGGGAGTGTGATGGTCAAAAGGAGAAAATAATATGTTTGAGGTGCTGACTTTTCTGGCAAGCACAACTCAAAGCAACAGATGGTCAGTCACCTGTCCCTTGCTCAAAGGGCTCGTGTTCCAGATGGCAGTGCTCCTTCCACATCCTTCCTGGGCTTGCTCCAGGGGCCATGCCCGAGGGACCAGTGCAGAGGTGTACAACCAAAACCCCTCAGCTGAGACACCTGAGTCACACCAGCATCCTTCTTACACCATCTTTATGTGAAACCTAGCAGGCCAACACAACTGTACTGCTGTGACTTTCCTGCTCATCCTTTATTAACCATCCCCTTGTGTCCTGCAGAGAGCTCTCTGTATCCTGCAGGCAGGATTTTGGTCAGTGAGGTGAGGAAGCTTCCAGGCTGCCATAATCTGTCCCTGGCTGCCATCCTCCTGCATGCCCTGATGCAAACCCAAAGCAGGGCTATTTCGAGAACTTTTGTGGTTTCATTTGTTATTGAACGTGGAGATGACACTATGCACCATCCCCATCTCTAGTGCTGCTCCTGCCTCAGCCAGCCGTGGTCAGAGTGGGTTCATCCCCAGCCTGTCCTCTGAGACGTGGGCACCACACACAGACAAGAGAGAAGCTGGAGGCTCTGTGGGGCTCTAGTCACACATTATGTTAAGCAGTGGTGTACCATCCCCTCCCAGAAGCTCTCAGTAGTTTTCCACACTCTGTTGATCTCCACACCACACTCACTGCAGCCAGATACAAGGGAGACTTCCCACAGCAAGCTCAAAGAGCCCAGTGAAGATTTCAGACAGTTTTGCCCTGCAGCCCAGGTTGAACGGGAGGGAGAAGAAGGGACTGGCACAGGCACTGCTGGATAGCAGCGAGCTCAGACAGACCTGATGGGCCCTGGCCACAAGACTGGGAGGGAGAGCTGTGTTTGCAGCCCCAGGTGTGAGCTCCTTCCCCAGAAAAGAGATTTCACTCTCCTCAGCGGTTTTTTGGCAGCCTGTGCTGAGGCCTGCTGTCAAGAACAGCGAGGTGCCCGGTCAGGAGCTGGCTCCAGGCCTTTCCAGGCCAGACCTGCCAAGGCTGCTCCTCTCAGACAGATCCTCACCCACAGCACAGCACAGGCTCTTCCTCCACATGTGTGCAACAAACACCCCATGGAAAGACGTGTCTTCGAACATGGAACCTGAAAACATAACCCTCAACAGCCATCTCGGGCAAGAAACATCACTCTGCCAGCTTGGAAAGCCTAAGGAACAAAGCAGTGCTCCCACAAGAAAAGTTCAAGTGTGACAAGCTGCTCCTGGTGCTCCAGCTCTGTTTCCATCCCTGGGCTGAGGGGAAAATGGAACCTTTGTGCTGTGATGAGACAGCTCAGCCTCTTCTGATGGATTCAGCACTCCAAGGAGATCATTTGGCTCCTCATTTTACTGTAGGAACAGCAGGAACGGGACCAGACAAAGGCTGGGTGCCTGCATGACCTGCAGAGATTGCAGCATTGCATTCCTGCACAAAAGGCACACGTTTTAGGAGAGCACTCACACCACAGCAAAGGTGAAGGTATGGCAGAGCCCAGCAAGCACTCCACACACCTCACTGTGGAATGGCCACCGTGGGGTGACTCTGGCTCTCTGAAATTCAAACCTTGATGACAAGGAGGGAATGTGGGATCCCTGCCTACAGAGCTGCTTTGAAAATGTTGCCCAAAGCCTCCAAGTTTATTGTCAAGAGGACTGGATGAGTCAGGACCATCCGTGCTGGCACACATCATCTTCCCCAGTATAAAGCCAGCTGAGACTGACAAACCATTTTATCACTGAGCCCCTCTATTGCCTCAGTCTAATTTAGAAAACAACGGTGCCAACTTCAGCAATCATGGCGGTCTCAATGGCCAAAGACCATTATTATTTTGAAATAAACAGGAGATTAGATTCTACATAAAAAGCACCACAAACAGGTTTTAAGGATAGGATCACCTATTGAAAGGGGTTAGATGGTACTTGTGGTGCTCCTGCCCTGGCCCCACCATGAAGCAGAATGGTGCAGGTGAGGTTTTACCATTAAGCATCGAGTGAAGACTTAAAAAGAATGCCTGAAATAAACAGAAAATTCACACTCACCAACTGATCAGGCACTAAAAAGCAATAAACTGTGATGTGGTAGTAGTGGGAATTCAGGGTGGCTGAAGAAAAAGAAAACATCTAAAAGGCATAGAACAGTGCTAGGGGAAGGGGACAGATCCTCTACAAAGACAGTGGCAGGCAAATTAGAGAAAGAACACAGAGGCGGATGTTAGAAAAATATAATGTTCCTGTGGGTGTATCACTTATCAGCCATTCTTGCACATAAAACACATTTTTTCAACATTTAGAAAAGAAAAAGAATGACTGATCTGTAATTAGCAGAAATAAAGGCCTGGCCCAGATCCTAGGATAGAATAACATTCTTGCAAAAGTGAATTTTGCTGAAATATTGGTATTAGACAGGGCAGGGCTGCTGCAGGAAAAGGGCAAATCCAGAATAATTGGAACAGTCTGCCCACTAAGAGCCACCCAGCTGGGGACCCCATTTAATAAGCTATTTAAATCCTATTTAACAATCCATTTAACGACAATATGACCCCACTGAAGGGAAATCCTGAGGGAACAATTTTGCATATTTGATATGGGCACCTTTTGCACATCCTGCTGCCAAGGTTTCCCTCTACCTCCTCCTTGCTGGGGCTGGCTAAGGAAAGAAATCCCATGGCACAAGTGCATGTTTTGGAGTTTAAATGCAAACTGCCTTGACAATCTCTCCTGTGCTCCTCTCTCACTGGCACAAACCCACACTCCATAGGCAGAAGATGTCTAATTTTACAGTTCCTCTGCCTCTCTCAGCAGCCTGCAGCCTCACAGGCCAACTTGTTTTGATGGTCATCAGCTTATGTCAAGCCATTCAAGTCTTTCCTACCCCCAGTCCTGCTCAAATCCACCCTAACACTCACAGCTCTGGACAACACCATCACTGGTGCATCACCCTGTCCACAGGATGTCTTTAATCACTGTCCCAACTTCACCTCTGCTACATGGTCTGCAACCTCCTCCTCCTGTCTCAGTCTCCTGTTTTCCTCCCAGCCTGTGCCGGCTGATGGAAAGCCAGGAATGAGGGCAAAGCTACCACCCCCTTGAGTGGGTTGATTCTTCAAAGCAGCTAGAACAACAAAGGGCAGCAATTTATCAGGAAAATATCAGCTGTCAAGAAAAGCAAATGCAAATAATTTCTCTGCTGACTGTTCTTTTCATGACTGCCACACAATTGTCTTGTTGATTCCCACAGCTGGATGCTGTAGCTTTCTCCTTGGCATATGTAATTGAAAGTGATGCTAGAACAACTTGAGTAAATTGAAATTGATTTCATCAACTGTGTATGTGTGTGTCAGTGGCATGCGTCTTTTTTTCCTCCCCTCCCATTGTCCACTAGCATGTTCTCCAGCCCAGCAGCTGTTGACATTTTGTTTAATGGCCCATTTTCCCACTGGGAAATGATGCTTCCATTAAACTCAAGTGTTCCATGAGAAGATACACAATTTGTCAACATTTTCACTAAAAATGGTAATTTAGACTTGACTGGTCTGGAATACTACTATGTGATAAGGTCAAAATGCATCATCTTAGCTTCATGCTTTAGATTGTTACATTATTATAGAATCATATAACTTGACACCAGATGATACAAGTGGAAAGCTAAGTATTTCAGTCTCAGTGAAATATTTCACTGAAATACTAATATGTGAGAGCGGAGAAACCTTTCTAAAAGGAAATTGCACATGGGAAATTTCACAGCTTTCTATACTCGTTCTAATTGGAATCTCATTTGCTTCAATACTGCCCATAGAATAAGATTTCCGTGTTCCAGCTGGGTGACAGCAGCCTGGAGTCCTGAGTATGGGATTACCAGCCAGGGACATTTGCAGAACAGATTGATGAAGAAACTCCTCTCTTGTTGGCCTCACAAACAGACATAAATCTTCATTGCCTCAAGGCTAAAGAAGAATTTACAGACTTATCAGTGGCTCTGGGCTTTGCTGCAGCCAACTTTCCTGGTGCATGCTCTCATCCTTCTTTTTCTTCCTAATTTGTCTCCTCCATCCTTCCCTTTCCTGTCCTGGAAGCCTCTCTGTAGCTCTGGGGTTCTCAAATGGCAGTGTCCAGAATCTGATTACCAGGGAGGTCCTCCCAGAAACCTGTCAGGTATGAAAATTTTCCTTGCAACTGATGTTTTACAGGTAATAGCTGTTTTTAAAACAGTAAGTAAACAAAACACCAATTGCTTTGGTGTATCTGAGCAAACAATTGAAGTGTAACCTAGATTAAAATTTTTTAATTACAGTATTAAAAAAAGGCATTATCAACTAAATACAGCAACTGGAGAAATTACTCATGAATATGCAAATTACCTGACAAAACCTTTCTGTAAATGCTTCAGTAATTTTTAGAGATAAACCTTGAACCAGCTGCCTCCTTTATTTGCAGTTTTATTTGTTGATGAATATCCAGTTCTCTCTACCTTATTTTGAGGAAACATTTTCAATACAGTCATCCTTTAAAAGCACTTTTGTAGATGAAATGCATTAAATGTACCCGAGGTTCTCTTCCTGCACTAAATGACGTTTTAAAGCTTGAAGTACAAGATTTTTTATTTCCTTTTAACATTCAACATAGTAAATGAACAAAAGTCACCGTCAACCTCAACATCCGGCAGTGCATAATGTAGAAAAAGTCCATAAACTAGACTCAAAATCAAACATCAAAATTTTATGGCCATCTATGACAAGACTTGAGCCAAATGAAGACCTCAGGGAATTTTAAGAAGCTGCACTGATGTTGCTCCATGGACTACAGCAGGAGCTTCACTCTTCTGCTCAGCTGGAAACATGAGAGAAGTGGAGGACAGGGAATATCCACTGTTAAATTTTTGCTTGAGTGCTTTGCTAAGGCACTTCAGATTGCCCTGGAGGGGAGCATCACCTCAGTGAGGAGGGCTGCTCTGAAATGAGTGCGTTGAAGCCAAAGAGAACCTTTCACTCTTTGGAAGGACACTGGTTCCTTCCTGACCTGTGTTCCCAGAGAAGCCCAGCACCGTGGCCAGAGCCATCTGTCCTGTCCTGCTAGGGGATATCCTAAGGGGATATCCTAAGGGGATATCCAAAGGGGATGCAGACAGTCTCCCCAAGCTCAGATGTGTGAGATGCCGTCTCACCTCTCACCCATGACTGTAATCATCTCCACTACCCACACAAGATTCATCAGAGAAGGAATTAAAAATTGTGGCCAGGTCCTAGGTGTTCCAAAGCGAGCTCTGCAGTCACCTTGTGCTCGAAGAAAGCCCTGAGCAGATCCCTGCCTGCCAGCAGCATGGAAACCCAGCCCTGCTGAGGAGAGCCACTTCTTGCCTCTCAGCCTGTGCCACTTTCTGCTCAGCTGTGGGAGACTTGGTGGGGAAGTGAGAAGAGCCAGAGTCTGACACAGCAGCAGCCACAGACAGCAAGTGTGGATGGATCCCCATTCCCAACACACGTTTTCCATGGCTCTGCCCGTTCCCACAGCTCCCTTTCCTCCTGTGCTGCCTGCTTGTGTGAAAACTGGCCCTTAGGGTGGGGAATATTTAACCCATCTGGTATGAAAGCAGACTGGCCAGCCCACACCCACCAGCTGAACACGCTGGGATTTATTCTGATCACTCTATGCAGGGAAAGGAGCACATCATCTACATCTCGCTTGGGGAAAAGGACCCTTAGGAGAGTCGGTCTGCCTCAGCACACAGACTGCCCTAGCATGGTCCCAGGGCCTCCCTGGAAGCTACTCAAGGCTCTTTTGTTTTCACACCTCCCCCCTGCACCCGAGCAGCCATCACATGTAATTATCCCAGCCTGAGACCCAACGTGTGCATTCACGTCCAAGGGTCCTGAGGGCAGCCAAGGCCAGCCTGAAGGGCGTGAGAACAACTTAGGTGGGATGTGGGTGACACTAAATGTGGACCTTCATCATCCCTAGGCTGTAATCCTACAGCCCAAGCCTTCATTTGAAAGGTGATGTCACATGATTAATTATTTTGTTATACTGAAAATCGTGTTTTATCAGTGAAGAGGAAGCACACCATAAATAAATGTATGTGTATATATTCATATGTATACAAAAGGCCAAATATTTGTTGCTAGAATAACTGAAGTCTTAAGACCCTAATCAATATTAGTCAATATTTGTTTTTTCAAATTATTTTTTTTTAATTAAAGAACAAAAAAAGAATACTAGCACAGTGAGAACTGATATATACACAGACATGGTTTCTACCCTGTTTCCTGCTGCTATCCTCTCCCTTTCCCAGTCCCTCTGGGTCCCAAGGCCACAGGTTTCATTCTGGCATTTGGGGGTGTTTCAGTGAGCCCCCATCACCCCCACCCCTCTCCCAGCAGGAATGCTCTGTTCTTGTTGATGTTCTTTTCCTCCTCACACTCTGATCCCCTTGGGGCCATTTTTATGTTTGCTGACATGTTTTTACACCTTTGCTCTTTCTTCACTGGCCTGCAGCTCTGCGTTACACCTGCATTTGCTATATATTATGGCTTTTATGTGTGCTAGATACCATTTATTTGTTTCCCATAAAAGCAGCTCTGAATGTCCTCGGCTCTGCCTTTCTTTAACTTACCAAAGGAGACTTGTTTTCATGGGGTTAGGTTGAGCTACACAGGAAAGGATCCCAAGGTAAATCACCCTGAATTTTGGAAACCTGTGTCTTTCTTAGGTGTGTTTCTACACGCAACTATTGTGCACATCAGAAAATTCAAACATGTTTGTCCAAGCTGCTGTTTTACAGCTTGACCATAGCCTCACTCTTTATAAGAGGAAGTGAAGCTTTAGGAGGTGGCAATTAGCTCTGTAGCCCCCAGACACAGTGGGTTTGTTAATTCTGTGGGAGCAACCCAGGATCTGGAAGTGCCTGTACTGAGGGAAGCAAGTCAATCCCCTTTTTGGGGGCTAGGGAGCAAAAAATTGCTCTAAAACAAGAATGGTAAGAAATACTTTGGGATTTGAAGAGAGAACAGCGTCACACCTTGCTCTGCCATGGCTTCAAGCCATTGGATGATGAGAACATTAAAAAATAAATAACAAACAGCAAAAGAGGATATTTACAATGCCTCTGTTCCTGCTCTGTGCAAGAAAAGCATGTCCATATGAACACAAAGCACACACATATGGATGCTCGAACAGATTCTATCCCTTTCCTCTACTTGTTTTTTTTTTTTTTTATTGTCTCAGACTTCAAACTATTTGGTCACAAACAGTTTATTCTTGTGTTGCCACAGCAGCAGGATGGCAAGTCTCCAATTTTGTTTAGGTCTTGGAGTGACAACTATGATGAACACAGTACACACCAAAAAACCCAACAAACCCTCTATAATTTACTACCACAGCACTTATGTAAACATACACCAGAGACCTGGAGGGGACTTGGGCAGAGCCTGTGATACTCCTGTCACTGGAAACCAGGAATACCCTAGTTTCTCTACAAAAGAATGTGTGTGATTGTCATGCTGCCCTGTAGAGTTATTTGTTCCTTTTCCACGCTGCAGTAGGATATGTATTTCCCACCTCACAGAGATGGAAAAAAAGCTCAGTGACTTTCTTTTCCTGCTCTGACTGCCAGGCGACCATCAAATCAAGGGATTAAGATACATTTTCCTCAAAATCCAGCCAATCTCATCTGGCTTTGCAGACAGTTATTTGTAATTACTTTTCTTTCCCCTTAAAGCCAATATAATTTTCCTCTGGACTTAAGAGCCAGTTGTATTTTTAAAGTAGAAGGTAAATGCTTTTTAACATACAGTTCATTCTGCTCCTGAAAGTAATTAATTTTTAGCACTGAAGAGAGAAAATTACTTCATATCAGAGCAATATCATAACAGAAAGGACTACATCACTGAGGAAAAGATCCTGAGCAACAAATCAAACAGGAGTTGATTTTTTTCATTTAATTTTAATATTTAGCATCTTGAGGCAGCACTTGGTATACACATTTAAGAGGTGTGTAAAACTGAACAGGATATCTGGCTGTAAATAAATATCTATCTGTAAATTAAATATCTGGCTGTAAGGGGCACTGGCATGAAGCAGAATATCCTGAGCACTCCCTGTCTCTCAAGGAAGAGAAATTACTTTTTAGCCATCTTTCCCGTAAAGCCATCCCAGCCTGGCCCACACGTGACTTTCTATCAGGGCAGTGGGTATGTGACAGCTGAAATGCAGAGATATTGATGGGTAATTTCGTGAGTGCTTCTGCCAGCAGATGCCTCTGTGATGTACTTGAGGGAGTGCTGGGCAGTGCTGACCGTCTGTGACACCCCCTCCATTTACTGGGATGAAAAAGCACTCAGCACCTCTCAGAACGTGTGCTCGCTGACAAAGAGTGAAATGTCCTTTTCAGTGTGCTGGGAAGAAGAATTATAAAAGGCCAAAGCCACACCTGAAACAGGGTGAGGTTCTGAGGCAGTGCAGTGAAAAGTCATCACTAGCAGACAAGTCCTTGGCATCCACAAGCTCTGGCTCCCTCTGATTGGAGACAGTGTTGTCACTTACTCGTGACTCATATCCTAATAGAGAAAAATAAATAACATTGGAATCCCCAAACACCTATTTTCAGCCCTCTGATTAAACTGAGCATGTGGAAGAAGAAATATCTTCTCTCTTGAAATATAACAACCAAGGAATTAAATGCTCAAATATCTAATACAGATAAGTTCTTAAAAAAAAAAAAAAGAAAGAAAAAAAAAAGAAAAAAAGGGAAAGCTGAACACTAAAGAGATTCAGTTGGCCCTGTCCCAAGCGTGGGGAATATATTCAGACCAGCATGAAGATCTATATCTGCAAGCAGAGGATTATCCTTTTTACAGCTTTCTTTAAAAAACCCAGATACGCTCCTGGATGGAAAGGAGACTGTAAGTGCTTTTGCTGTTACTGTGCTTGTGGGGATGGAGGGGGAAAACATCAACAGAGAGTGAAACTGGGGGTCTGAACACACCATTTTGTAGAAGGGGTGTCTGCCCCAGTGACTGCACTGTGGTTCCTCCACAAAGGAGCAGAGAACACCTCACAAGCCAGCTCGTGCTGATGTGGGAAATGGCAGAGCCCTCCCTATACAAACACCCCAGTTTTGGGGGACACAAGGAGGAGAGGTGCTGGGAAGATGTAGGGTAATGTTCTTTATAGACTTGGCAAACAGAGATTATTCAAGCACCCTTAGGATTCAGATTCTGAGCGCAGCATTTCAGCACTAACCCAAATGAAAGTCACACAAGCCTTTAAATTCACCTACTGCTGGATACAACATTGCCTCCAGCTCTTTTAAGAAAGGTACTACCACAAAGCAGGGAAATGGAAAATACTAAGGAAAAAGTAATAATAAAAAGTCTGCAGAGGTTCTAAATTACTCATTACCAACTCCCACAACCCTCCCCACTCATTCTGTGGGCACCGTAATTTTCATCCTACTTCTCCCCTCGGGTTATGTAACGTTTTGCGTATTTACTTTCGCTGAAGTCTGGTGGCAATAGAATTAACGCCGGCCCAGATGACCTTTACATAACGTGGGGCTGGTGGTGGCCAAGCCACTCACACCCAGCAGCTAAACCACAGCAGAGCCACCAGAGCAGAGCCACGCTGCCTGTCCCTCCAGCTGCTGCTCAGCAGAGGCGGTGCCGCTAAACAACGCTGTGCTCTCCTCCACCCTCACATTCTCATTTTCCAGTGCTAACGCACAAGAAAGCACAAATAAGCATTTAGAACTGTCAGTGCGGCCTCGCTGCAGAACTTGAGTGTTTTACTCCCACTCTTTTTTTTTTCTTTTTTTTTAAAGTAATACTGAAATGTCCCTACCAGCCACAGCTAGAAGGGTGAGTTCATGAAGCACTACCAAACCCTCAGCCAGTGCAGCAACAGAAATTAGGCAAGTGGCTCAAAAAAACAGGAGTTGGGAATTTTGCTTTCAGTCTGGAGAAAGAACATGAGCCTGGATTGCCAGGCAGCTTTGTGTAAAGGAGCTCTGGCTACTGAGACCCGAGCAGAAATGTAGGGACATGGAAAACCAGCGATGAACCTCGGTTCTTAAAATGTTCAAATGCATAAAGCACTTCTTTCTGTAGGTACAGCCTGGGTCCCACTGGCAATGCTGGCCACAGAATAAACACGACAACTAGGACGTGACATGACACACAAGCAGACATTTCTAGTGTCATAAAGCAGTACCAGAGAGCAGCGTGCCGGGCTCCATCAGCACATACCACAAAGTACATACACACACCGTGCACCCGCTGGGCAGAGCACAGCCTGCACCTCAAACAGGCACCATTCAGCTCCAAGGAGGGCTCTGAGGGGCTGCAGGTAAGGAGAGAGGAGTTTAGGGGACAGAAGCTAATGTGGGTTCCTGAATAGCTGTAAGGGACAAGATACCCCCACTTGGATGCAAGTGGGGATCATCTGGAGAATGCAGGGATGGGAACACAGCCTCAAGAATTAGGAACGATACATAGAAAAGCAGCTCAGCATAGGAGCTGGTGGCTGGGAAGGTGAGCTGGCAGGAAGGGGACTCCTGCAAGCGAGGTGAAACAACAGCTTTAAAATGCCAAGCTCTCCATTAGAGCACTGGTGATGGGGGAGGATTTATTGCAGCTGGCATTTTCTAGAGGGAAATAATTTACCTTAGCCTTTTAATGTATGATAAATGCATACAGATCTTGCTGGGAAAAAGAAAACAACACCCCAAAATGGCGTGAAATATCACGGTATTATCTTTAGGAGAAGATTAGTTGAGTAAGCCTTGGCTGTTTTGCTCAGGCTGCAAGGTCTGGATGATGCATTAGGAAGCACACTTTTACAATAATTTTCTCCTCAGGCATGACATATAAATGTATGTCTAGAACGTATGTCTGTGGATGTCTACCACGCTCACATTATCAACACAATGTACCAAACTCCGTGTTCGGCTTATTTTTCCTCTTTTTTTCTTATTTATTTCAGTGCTGATAATGTCAAGAATTTGGAGCACTAACCACACTCTTTTTGAGCTGATCCAGCTTCCTCCTGACAGCCCTCTGAAGTTACTACAAATACAAGCCTCACAAACACTGAAATAAAGAATATGGAGAGGCTCCTAAGCCCCAGATTGACCTGTGGAGCCCCTCCAGGCTCAGGAATGTTTTGTGTTCCTTCCAGTTACCCAGGCCAGGTTTTCAGCTGCTGCAAACAAGCAGCAGTGGGGCTGCTGTGCCCGAGCTCCTGTTCTCCATCCTCTCCAAGGGACAGGCTCAGAGCCAAGCCCTGCTGCGGGTCAGCTCCAACCCACAGGCCACCAGCTGCAGCCCCACGGTCTCTGCTGGCCACAAAGCATCCACAAGGCTCTCTGCTCAGCACAGAAAAGGGGAAGCATAAGCAGACCCAGCAGGAGAAAGGAGAAACAAATCTCCATTCATTTCTTTGTCTGAAACACCCCAGAGGTGTGCGAGCTCACACCACCTCCCCATCAGGCAGACCCACTCGCTGAGCTCCTTAAAGGATTTAAACATCAGCTTCCCACGGAGGTCCCCTTAATCTTTGTTTATAAAGCGAGTAAACAGAAAGGTTAAGAGAAATGCCTGTGATCTGACTTTTTGGGAAGGCAGAAGTGAGTTGCCGAGAGGAGCGCTGAAAATGCTCGTGTTCTTCCCGAAAATAAACAGTCAGGAAAATCAGGCTCTCATCTGTCAAGTAACAACCAGTGTCAAAACAAAAAAAGTTCAGCCCAGGGTCCTCCACTCCTTCTCTAGAGATCTGGTAGCATTCAAAGCTTTCCCTAAGCATTGCACATAATCCAAGGTTTTCTCTGTAACATTCAGAGTTTGGCACTCAGTGGAGTTTGTGCATCAAAGATTCAATAGCACTCAAGTCTCCAAAGGGAAAGCATTAGATGGACGCAGGGAAAGCATCAGATGGACAATTAAGATGTTCAGCTTCAGATGTCAGACCAATTTCAAATTAAAACCATATCACAAGTACATTTTCCAAGTATGGCCTATAAAAGTGTACCTCTATCTACAGAGCCTTTAAAAATGCTTGAAGCCTATAAACATCAAGGCTACAACTGTTAATTCTTCTTCTCACTACAGAGATGAAAACATAGGCAAAAATCAGAGGGAAATAGTATTAGAAGTCTATGAAAATAATCCACAAATATGAAAGGATTTGGGGGGTGGGGGGGGAACTGTAGAGAAACCTGAGTTGCCTTTGCAAAGTCTTAAAAAACACTTCAAACAACAGAGATCAAACTCTTTCAAAATAAAGTAATGCTTCTGACTCTAAAGGAGTTTTAATCCTGGGCATGTTTGGTTTCATTTCATTCAGAGTTTGTGCCAAGCCACAAAATTTGGGTCTGACCATTTCCCGAAGTTTAGAGCATTTAGAATCCAAAGATTTTGGTTTGGACCTACCGCTAATGCCGTTATTGTATGGGTCAAATATCTTATTATAATGATAGTAAACAGCAGGGGAAAGCTCTCAGGCCAGCCAGGGCTCCCTCTGCCAGCTAATCACCGAAAATGTTCACAGCACTGGAATGAGGGATGATGCTGTGGGTACCAGGACTGGCCACAGACCCTGCAGCACTTACACAGCACATCAGGCAAGCAGTCTGCACCCTAGGTTATGCAAATTCAAAGGCTGGAGCAAAAATGCCCATTAACTGCTGCTCCTGAGGTGTCACAAAGAACCTTCAAGCTATTGCTGTGTTCAAACCTGCTCCTGCCCCTGCCACTTTTGGCCACCTGCTCTCAGAAGTTTCCTTTCATAATCTATGCAGATAACACCTCCCATTCATCTCCTACTGCCTCGCCAATACTGAGTGGAAGGCAGCAAAGATCACGCACTGAACTGAATTTGAATTGACCTGCGTATAAGGGTGAAGGGAATGACTGTCAAATGTGGAATGGTCATGTTTCCTGCAAGGACATGAACAGGAGAAACAGCTGTGAGTAGGGATTGTTAGAAAAAGCACAGGAGAGGTAGACAAATCTGCAGAATGTATCACAGCAACAACCACATGCAGAAATAAATACATTTTATTCTTCTGTAGAACAAAGCTTGCCTATGAAGATCTTGGAGCACTTCTTAAATGCCTGATGATGCATTCATCCTGGTGATAAACTGGGTTCATTGTCATTTATCAACAGAAACAGAGGCCCAGGTGACAAGAGGCTTTGCTACAGGCTCAGCAGGACACTGATGGAGTTTGGGAATGAAGCAGAACCAGGTCTCTCCCCAGCCCCTTCCCTACACACCAATATTACTGCCCTAGATGAGACCTCACCAGAGCAAAAGCAAACCACAAAACTGCCTCTTGCCTGGGAATTTCTCATCAATAAGCACAAACTGTGACTTGTACAGCCTAATCACTCAGCAGTAAATTCCACTTTGGTGCTTTAGCAATAGTGCAGTTTAAAAATCTTGCCTTAGCTTGGGAAGCTGCCCCTGCAATGAGTGATTCAGTGGAGGGTCTCTGCCCTTGTGCAAGTAAAGAGCTTGACCTGGCAAGTACAAATGAGTACCAGGCTTTGTGTGCTGGAACAAGTTGTTATGGTCCATCTTAAAGCCCTGAAGGAGGCACAGGATGTCTAAGGAAAACATACTGTGGGGCTGGATGAATGGGACATCAATTTCCTTGACAGAGATGTCCTGCCTGGCCACTTTGCTCTTCTTATGTTTTTGATACACAGTTTGGTGCCTTCATTCTGTAATAGTGGGACCTCTGCCAGGTGTTGCTACAGGCATTCATAGTGAATGGCTTCAAGTGTGAAATCAACCCAGTTTTCTCTCTTTACAGAGTAGGGAACTCTCTTTGTGATCCAAATAAACCTTGAAGAAGGCTTCAAGCCAACTTCGTCACTGTTTTCTCTTACGTAACTGGACTAGGAACACTCAGTACCCAGAGGTAACAACAATTCTGCTATATACCTAAAAACTACATTTACTTTGAACTTATCAGCAGCACAAGCCTGTCATCTTTGGACATCATCCACTAGAACTGCCCAAGACAACTTTATCTGTTATTTTTGGGTGCCAACAACAATGGACTTGATATTGTCTGCATTTATCAGAACGGATTTGTTACCCAAGATGCAGATAATAAAAAAACAATTCCTTGCCTCATGGGCAATATTTTTTCTGCTGAACTGAAGTGACTTTTTATATTATATTCACACATGAAATTCATGGCTTTAGGAATTCAAAGCAATTTATCCTTCAGGGCACAGATGAGCACAGCTGAAACCTGTCCACAGGGATCAGCTTCCACCTCTGCTTGTGGTTAGAGCAAACAGTGCAGAAGCCACAGTTCCTCTTGTCTCCACACTGGTCTTCTCTCAGAGGGCACCACAACCTAAACAGCTGTG
Source organism: Sialia sialis (assembly GCA_009812075.1). NCBI lineage: Eukaryota > Metazoa > Chordata > Aves > Passeriformes > Turdidae > Sialia > Sialia sialis. The sequence goes on along the minus strand of VRYO01002114.1, from coordinate 3,708,711 downwards.
CCAGCCTTAGAATACCAACCAGTTTGCAGCAGGAGCTCCTGCAGATTTCCAGCTCAAGCACTGAGGGACTGCAGGAGCAGATCCTGCCAGGGTGAGTCCCAGCCCAGACACTGCTGAGAGACTCCCCAGAGCCAAATCCTCTCCAGTGCCCCCCAAAGTCATCCTCACCACTACAGCCTTAGCCTAAATCTTGCCTGGCATTCACTGCTAAAAAGTATAGGAGAAAAAGGATTCCCAGCCACGTTGTGGAGTTATCTCTGGAGAGCTCCCTCCCCAGAGAAGCAGGGGAGCAGAGGGGGCTCTGACAGAGGGAGGTGGGCAGAAATGGGCTCAGAAACCTCAGGGGAGGCTTCCTGATTTAAGTATCAGACTCTGGGGTCGTTGGAAGCGCATGAAGCAAAGAAGATTTCCCATCAGGGAGCTCTGACCCAGCAGTGTGGGGTGGGTGCCTGCACATGGGGCTCCAAAGAACCTCCCAGGACATCTGGCAGAGCCTGTGGCAGACTGAATGCTCTGAAAAGAAACAGTAGAGGTTTTCCAGATATTGGGATTACTCTTAAACTGCCGTTTTGTTTTTTATCCTTGGTGGTTTACAGTGATCTGATGGGCACCTGTGAGCAGCTGTGAGCCAGCACAGGCTCTGCAGGGAGACCCCCAAATCCAAGCTGCTGCTGGGCAAGCCAGGCTCTGCTGCTGGAGCTGCTAACAAATGTGTGAGTGCTCAGAGCAGGCACAGAGGGAGGACTGTAACACATACTCACCGCCGGGTTACGCACACACACAGCCCCAGCTGCTGGGTGACAGTCAAGCACCAGTCCCAGAATGTTTAACCTGCATAAAGGGTTTTAAGTTCAGAATGAAATGAAATAAAAACAGCATTTAACTGTGCATTCAGCTTGCTGCCACCTCTGGTGGCCAAGCCAAAAGTATTAGGTAGAGTTAACTTTGGCTGACACCGCAGCATTTACTGTTTAATTTCCTGATACTTAAAAAATAATTTTTAAAAAATATCTGTATCTTGAATATATCTGTGTTGGTGGGAACAGCTTCTCATTTTCTTTAACAACAGCTGTGTTTTTGAGTTCATATTTCACAGATTTTTCTCCTCCTAAACTCAGCTCCATTCAGCAGCACCCACAGCATCTTGGCACAGGCCTCCCTCCCTTGGACAAATATGCCACCAGACATTTCTGGCAGGCTGTCCTCTTAAAGATAACCAGCATGCCTAGCTAAGAATAGGATTAGCTGCTCCTCTAGCTACTTTGCCCAGGTGTCTGCAGAAGATCCCTTGGTGTGGCTGTTCATCTTCTCAGAGGGGTAATGCAGGATGGAGCTGTAACTGCAGCAAGCCATTAGGAAGCCTGTGGAGGCATGCGTGGGCGTTTGGATCAAAACACATCAAAAATCAGTGCTAAGCATCAGATTTCAGCTGTCCAGTGATCCCTGGCTAGCAACAACCAAAAAAAAAAAACCTTTCCCAAATATTTTATTATGGGACAGTCAAAGCATTACGCCTTCCTCAGTCATCTGGCTCTAGTTACTGTCACAGAAAAAAAATACAGATTACAGAGGCCAGTAATAGAGTCCAAGATGTGACTCTGGTTTAGGCAGAATTGCCTACAATTCTTAAGTGCCTAATATAATATACAAACAGTCCAAATTATGTATGTAATTAAAAAGTAAAATAACTCAGGCAAACAAGTTTAGCCTTCACTGGAGAGCCAGATGCAATGCAGGTGTGCTCAAAGGATTGCTGAGCAGTATTTATCATAAAACAGTTACAAGAGATCCTAAAGCTTTCCAGCCTTTTGTAGCAGTAGCATTCTGCAAGACATCACTTTTTATTTTTTTTTTTTTAATAGTGAATGTATCAAGTGGCAGAAGACAAAAAGCATACCCTGAAGAGACTCCTGTGGGGAAATAAGGCAAGAGGGGTTTTTTATAGGAATTGAGTGCTACAAATGGCACAAAACAAGGAAGGAGGTCATGTAAATGTCAGACCATGAGGCAAACATGAGGTGATGCCCTGGCAGGAGATCTTGTGGACCTTGAGATAAAAATGTAAGAACCAGAGTTTATCACAGCAAAGCCAGCTGAGAGTCCCAAGAAAGGCTGCAGCAAAGGAAGAGGAATCACAGCTAGGAAGAAAGTGTTGGCATCTCCTGCACAAATTCTGAGTGGTTTCAGCCATTAATTCTCTGGAAGTGTCACTCAGCTGACTGCATATTCTTGTGCCTGTATGTAAGAACAACGTGCCATACAAAGGCAGGATGGAAATGCAGCTATTCAGTGATTACCCATTTTGATCCTTTTCTGTAACTTCACTTCCTCTGACTGCTTTAAAAGAGATCTGCAGCCTCTTTGCCAAGGCGCAGCGGCGAAACTGGAGAAAATAACTCAGTTAAAATATCCACTCTGTCAAGTGGAGGCTTCCTCCCTCTGTGTGCGTGCGAGGACGTAGTTCCCCTCCCATTGTGTCCCGGGGACACCGATTGTCCCCCCAAACAGTGCCTGGCCAATCTCTGATTAGGCTCAGCCACCTTATCAGCTTGCCAAGCACGCACAATTCAGATCTCATCACCAGCCTACGTCCTCTTCTTATCCCCGCTCCAGCATTTCCCTGAGGTTTTCTCTTACGTGACCGCCCGCTGCACTTGAGGGCCACACTTTTGGTGGGGACAGGAGCCCTGTGAGGAGAGAAAACAAAAGCAGAGAGCTCCCTGCAGCCTGGAACAGGTCCTGGCCAGATAAGGCTCAGGGATGGACGCACCCACGATTGCCCCTGAGGTGCCACAATCTGCTGGGCTCAGGCTCCCCTGGCTGCTGCTGGGCTGCTCACCGTGCCTGCTCATGGCTCCATGATAAACATGTGGCAACAGCTGTTTCCACACACATGGAGGAGCCAAGGGCTGTGATAAGAGACTGAAACTCTGCACCAAAAAAAAGGGAGGCGCAGGCAGAAAAAGCTTGGGGGGGGCACCACTTCAGATGGCCAAACACACACAGTTAAATAACTCTTTCAGCAGGTAGGAGGAAGGGATAGAAAAGTGACCTTTCCCATTAAGAATTACATATTTGTTTTGTTTTCCCGTCCCGATTTTTCTGGCATCGTGACATGTAAAACATTTTGAACTTTCTAAGGAAACTGTTATTAAAGCACTGAACATTACTGCGAGGGTGCGTTTGAAAAACAGAACAATTAGGCATTTCAAAGTTTATCTAACTTAGTCACTGGTACCTTTCAAATTTGTCACCATGAAACACAAACAGCTTGGGGGGGGAGTTAAATTATTCCTGTATTCAATACCTCTGCCTATAGGAAGAACAAACCTCTTGAAAATGTATTTGTCCATAAGCCACTTTCCTGCTGCAGCCTCCTAGTGCACACACTGAAAATGGAAGGGTTTCTGAGACAAAGGTGGGGGGATTTTAAGCCTGAAGAGCCCTCAGGGAGTCACTGAGAGCAGCTCTGTGGAGCTCAGGGTCCAGCAGCCCCAGGTTTGCACACAGAGCCACAAGGCTGAGAGCAGAAACTGAGTCTCCTGGGGAATTATGTGATGTTATGTTCTCTACTCTCGTTATAATTCACCATTCCAGCTCAGCTTCTACCAAGCTCCCCAGAAAAATTCTGCAGAGCCACTGCCAGTGTTTAAGGCTCTCCAAAAATTCAGGCAGACAGAAGAGGAAATTCATGCAACGTGCAGAAAGTCTGAATGAGGGGTTTCTGCTAGATAACAGGAAAGATGGGGCTGAACTTGGGCTAGCACTTCCCTAACCCATTGTATGAGGTTCTCAGAGGCATTCAAAGAGGAGGTTTAAGGTGTTCAGAGAAGGTTTCTATTGATGTCAAGGGACTGCCTGAACAGAAAAGCAATTGTTAAAAGAGCACAGAATTCAAAAGGAAATGTGTTTCACTAAAAGGGAAAACTATCCACTTCTGAGGTGCTGTATGGGAACAGTAATGGGGAATTCATTAGCTTGATCCTGCTGGAAGGGTTTTGCAGGCTAGGATCCTGCCATGTTTCATCAAGTCTGTGTAAGTGAATCCAACCTGTCTTATTTGAAGCCAGATCACCTTTCCCCCTTTTGAAATAAAATGCAGAAGGTCTCTTTGAATTGTATTCAAAGTCCTGAAGAGCTCAGAGTACCATGGTGCAGACCCTACTATTCCTGGAACATGAGGCATCTCTGACCAGAAATGTTAGGGAGGCCTGGAAATAAATGCCATGACTTCATTACATTGCTGCTGAGCTTCTCCAAACAATAAACTTGAGAGGAGCTGTAGGTGAGGAAAGGACAGAGGACGTGATGGCAGTTTGCTCAGAGAAGCAGGAGGGGACAGAAGAGACGTGATGCAGCCAGGGGCTGATCTCTGGTGCACAGCCAGATCTGCAAGTGGGGCTGTTTTTGCTTGGAAAGACAGAGGTGCAGGGGCAGCAGCTTGGTGTGAACAGCACTGCTTGGAGCTGCCAAGCCTCTGGCACAACACTGCTCTTAGGAACTGAGGCAAGAAGTGAAAATGGGGGCAGATAACAGCTAAGTAAGCACGGACCTGGCTGTTGTTTCAGGGGTGAATTTTATTAAACACAGTTGGAGGCTCCGTGGCTGTTGCAAAGAAGAGGAGCTTTGATTCTGGAAGAGGAGGTCATTGCTGGAAGCAGCAAATAATGTGGTCACAGAAATCCAGAAAAAGGATCCCATCTCCCAAAAAACACACGAAGAAAAAAAAAGAAACCCTAAGAAACCCAGGAAGACTTCATGCCATGTATGGAACCACAGAGGGTGGGTTTGGGATTTGGGAACCCAAATAACTAGGATTTCCAAAGAATCCCATTGCTTTCATTCCCTTTCAATGCTAAAAGTCTTTTCCATACAGGAAAAGGATCTATTTATGTTTCATTAGTGCCAGTTTTGTGTATACCAATAGACTGTGTGTATATAGGAGAGAGGGGAGTGTGCTACGCAGCTGTGAGCTTTCTTGGCTAATTACTTGTTTTCTCTTTCCGAGCAAAATAAATACAACAAAATTCAACAGGGCATACCAGCACATCTATTAAGGCTGTGCATTTTCCATCAGATTCCACTGGTATTTGTCTTAGGCTGAGGAACCCAGTCTATGGAATCATTCATAAACAGAAGCTGCACAAACACATTTCCTAAACCAAGTAAAATAATACCCTGACTTGACATGGAGCAATGTAAGGCAGTGATGCCAAAATGCCAGTTACACTGATGTTAAAGTATTTAAGAAAGAATTGCCACTGCAGAATTAGCAGCATCAAAACATTTTGTCCTAAGCCTGGGAGCCTGTTCCTTACAAATACACTCCATCCCCCAAGCTGAAAGGTTTTATAGGACACCACAGACTCAGCAAAGTTACTCACATTTTTTTAAAAAAATAGTTTATTTCAGCATCAGTTTTGGTAATGAGAAATGTTCTGTGCTCTGAGAATGCTTTTGGAGTTCATAACTCCTAAAATGCATTAAAATTGTGATTTTAAAACAGAAACATTGCAACACTTAATACCCCCAAGCTTAACAACACCCTGGGCAGCAGCTGAATTACAAAGTTTTACAAGGCGAAACAAAAGAAAGTTTTCATAAATGATTTGCAAACACCAGCCTCCTAAATCACAATCTGTAGCATGGTGTACTTGCACTAAGTAATAACAGATATTTCAGGTCCCAGGCTGCCAACTGGCAAAACCTACTGGTGTTCATATACTTTGGAAACAGGTCCCAGACTAGACCTTAAAGCAGACTGGCTTGGGGATGGCTGCCTAATGATACAAAGGTTTAAAAAGAATTCTTGACATTTGTACAGGTTTTGTTTTTGTTTTTTTTCTAAGTCACCTTTCAGAGGTGGACTCTGAAGCCAGATGTGTTCTACTTTGAAGCAAGATGAACTACTCACATGTATACATTTCCCCGCACACAAGGGTTTGGGGAATAAAGTCATATTCAAAGGTGAAAAATCAAATATTTTTAATAACCTGTCCATGCACCAGCCATTTTCCTTTGCAGGAAAGAACATTGTCCCTGAGTGTTTAAAGTAAGTTATAAATCCGAAAACAGAAATGAAAATATTTTCCATATGCTTAATTTCACACTGCAATTATTCATTAACAAAGTCTACAGCTACACCTTGTTACACTTATGGGAGTTCAAACACTATTCTTACTATTTAAAATATGTTATTCAGTTTGCTGCTAACTGCAGACATTTATTAGCTCCATATTTCACTGGCAGCAATTATTGCTGGGAGCCATTCACTCTGCAGATCACAGGGAGGCACCTGTGTGGATGTAAAGCTTGGCCAAGCCCTAAAACTCCCTGAAAACCTTCACTCCCTTTAAAAGGGCAGGTTGCAAATAAAACCTGCTATCAGCACTGCATTTTTGATGTATGCTGGTGTCTGACACAGCCCCAGGGAAGGCAGTGTGGCAGTGGCACACCAAGCTGCAGCTGATTTAGCCAGAGGGAGCCCCACACACTGCTCTGAGCCCTGGCAAAATCCAGCCAGCCCTGCTGAACCTCCCAGGCAGGGAACACGTGGAGTCTGGAGTTTTATCATTTGGGAACAAAGGGCCCAGCATTTTCTCTTCCTTCTTTCTATTCCTTCCCCTGAGAAGCTGTGGGTTCCCACATAAAGTTATTTCTGCAATGCTTTCCAGAGCAGTTATTTCATTTTTATTGTAAACAATCTTGTTGATGCAAACCAAGACCTGAATCCCACTGCTGTCAGATGGGGTGGGCAGCATGTTCTGTCTCAATTCCCTTGTGAGCTCACTAGGTAGCCACAGTATAGCAGGAGCTCTTGTTTTCCACTGTATTTTATTGCACTTGTACTTTGGAAAATCTCAGATCTTTATCTGCTTGGGTAAATTGTTTGGAGGAAACCAGCAGCCCCACAACAACCACATGCTTTCCCCTCATGGAGAAATGCCTTCCCAGAAAGCAGAATTACTTGCAATTTCAAATTCTTAGTTACAAAAATTGGAAGCTGCACAAGAGGACGACTTTCTCAACTGGTTATAGCCATGAGGTGAGGCGAAATAACACGAATTACTCTGCTGGGTTGCAAATGGCTGCTGCAGTGGGGAGCTGAGATTTGTGATGCAGGGATCACTGCAGGGACCTTCTGCTGCTTTCTGTGGCTCAGCAGCTCTGGGGGAACCACAAGCAAAGGCTGCTCCTCAGCCTGCACTCTGCCCACCTGGGCCCATGGATCAGCTCAGCTCCATGCTGCTCCTGCCAGCACTCAGCAGCACTAAGGGATTCTGCATCTGCACTGCTACTATCACCAGAGGTAAACACTGAATATTTTTAAAGTTCACAAGGAGGACAGGAAACACTAATGGTCACTTCTGCAAAATTACCGAGCTGTCGACATCGCCTCTAGCAGCCAGCTTTGTGAGAAAGGTTAAGTGCCTACATAAGGCTTTCCATAGCTATATGCTTTTAACTGTTGTTGAATTCAATATATGTGAGCTTATTTCAAGCTTATAAACTTTGCAGGAGTAATGCTATCACCCTTCAGGTATGTGCATATTCCCTTTCACACGTCAGCACAGAGCTGCCCAAAACTGAGAAAGCAAACCAGGATTTTCAAAAGCTTCCAGAAAACTTCCAAGAATTTCATTAAGCCATTCCTGTATAGAAAAATTACATTTTCTTAAGTATCTGTGTTTGAACACCAAAATTTGTGAGGTATACTTGGTTTCACGAAGAACATGATATGCACTCATCTCTGAAAAAATATCATGAAGAAGCAAAAAGAATTCATCTGGTTTAACTAATTTGAGAAGAAAGACTAACCTGGACATAGTCCTGAGGTTTTCAATCAGCCAAAGTCTACAGTGACTTCAAAGGGAACGTTTCCAGGGTGTCAGCTACAGGAATGTTCCTTGATCTGCTTAGACATCAGAGTGGCATTAATCATGACTCCTCTATAAGATAATTAATGATGACATGCATTTTTAGAAATTTGCTTACATGGCACAGCTAATGGAAAAACCAGGCTGAAAAATTAGTCCTAACAATTAAATAGGGGATCATTCCTGAATAATTGGTGCAAGTTCCTGTAGAATACACTGATCCATGTATTACAAATTAGTAGAAAACAAATAAAATATGCTGATTTATACACAGAAAATAAAAAACACATGCTGCTCCACAGCAGAAGGGAACGTCATTGCATATTCTGTTTTCCATGTAACAGAGACACCTGCATTAATATTCCTTTATTAGATCCTTAAGTTCAGCTGCTTTACAGAACACAGGTCAGTGGCAGAAGAGATTTTGACCATGAAAAATTAAACAGTTGACTCAGATGCTCCAAGTTAACTGGTGGTAGAGACCATTCTCCTGTTCTCCAGCCTCATCTATCACAACTTAAAAGGCAGGGAAAAAAAAATCTTCTGTGCCAGTGCTGGGATACACAACTGTGAATGGTGCTTGGTGGCCTCCGCCACTCCAGTTTCAGTCTCCCGAGTCCCTTCCTCTTTCCAGGTGCAGGATTTACTCACAGTTAAAAAAATTGCTCACTTTCTAACTGATCCCAGACCCCTCTTAAACAGCTGTGAGTCCCTGATGTGTCTCCTAGGTCTGGAAGTTTCTTGCTCCCAGGGGCTGGATGCAGGAGCCATACTCTGAGCCCACTCCCCCTGCCCCTTCCCAGGCAGAGCTGAGCCCCATGGCACTGCACAGCTGGGATGCAGCAGAGGGAAAGTACAGTCATTCACAACTATGAGGCGCACCGGACTACAAGGTGCACTATTTTTTTGCAGCGAGGATCTGCGCACAACAAAGTAACGAATTAGTAACGGAATGGCGCCATCGCAGGGTTTACTGGCAGCTGCTCAATTTGCAAACATTTTTCACGGATCGGTGCAGCCTTTAAACGCAGCCCCAGGCGCCCTCCCTGTGCTGTGGGCCCTGGCACTCCCACCTGTCCCTGGTGCGGGCTGGTGTGGCTCTCGCAGCTTGCACTTCTGGGTTGGCAAATTTCTGAACTTTGTCCATATATAAGGCGCACCAGATTATAAGGTGCACTTCCGGGTTTCAATCAAAATTTTAGCCAAAAGGGTGCACCTTATAGTCATGAAATTACTGTAATTCCCACCACTCAAAAGCCCAGCTACAGCAACCTCTAAGGGATCTGTACTTTACCCAAAAAGTTCTATTATCTTCATGAAAAGCATGTACAGTAAGAAAACAGGCAGACACAGATAGCCACAGACAGGAACATTTACAAATGACAGAGTGCTCACCACCACAGGTCACGTCCCATCACTTCTCACCACATTGTAGTGGTTGGTATGTGGGTTACCCTGGCCAGAAAAAGAGCTGCTTGTCAAATAACACTCCTTCACTGCTAGAAACAAGGTCGAGTCAGAGCACAAATTACACCCAGGCCTGTGCCAGTTGTTACAGATTGACATGAAAGCCTAAGCTTTTGATTAGGCTTTAAATACCCAGATGCCAGTCTGGTCTGGACTGATTCCTCCCATAGGCAGGTTGCTGTATGGAGATGAGTTACTGAATTCTTTTAGTCAAAAAACAGAGGTTCAGGACCCTGCAAAAATGGAATTAAATTACAACAGTGAGGAGAAATTTTTTAAACTCTACAGAATTCACAGAGTTCAGAAAATTTTATTTGTATGTGCTTGCTCCATTGATATAAAGTCATTTCTAATATTCCTGCATAAGCAGTAAGCTGAGCCTTTCTTTGGCTTATTTCTCAAAAGTTAAAGGAATTGGCACTACATATGCTTTCTTATGTTTTTTAGCTTAGAAGAAAAAAAAAAAAAGACATTCATGGTCAGTATGTTCAATGGAAAATTATGGTGACTTTGCCACGTACCATTAAAAAATAATATCATTGAGCTTGAATTGAGTCTGTGCCTCCTGTCCAAATTTTGAAGCTTCCTTCTTTTGAAAGACAACAAATATACTTCATGTAGAAGATCAAGACAGTGGCTTTGTCAAGCTAAAGAAAGCTTCTCTCTCATACTTAAAAGAATGAATAAAAACTACCAGACTTGAGCTTATGGAAGAGAAGGGGGAAGCGATTCCCCATCCCTCAAATCAAACATGAACTACAGCATCAAACTAAGCATTAAGCACTGTCAAAAATGGGGAGGACTTAGTGCCTCACACCAAGGAGAATTTCTAGACTGCTAAATCCTGAAATAAGTAGGTAGAAGAGCAGAGGCATGTCAGTTGTGGCTCCTTTAGTATTGTTATTGCTGTCTGCAGCAAGTGTATCAAGCAGGATTTGTGGTGTGGGTGATAGCTTAAGAGGGAAGAGATTAATATTTTATACAGCAGAAGTGTCATGAAGCTCTTCCAAAGTATGGACAAAGCACGCAAACAAAAGTGCAACCGTGGCCACTGTCAGAATCTATTTAAAAATCTATTTAAGAGCTGAATTTGTACCCACTGAATAGTTTCAGGGAATGCAGTGGCATTATTCTCAGACTAAGACAAAGAGTATAAGATTCTAGTTGTAAAATTAATAGCTGTGTTTACAAGGTCTTTAAGATGCTGCCTATTTTTACTCAGTGAATCATTGCCCTTCTTTACAAAGTATATTTCATTAATCTTAGCAATGCACTCAAATCTCAGTGGAGTTGCTCTGCTTACATACCAAATCTGACGTTCTAAGTCTAAACTATTTGTCACAGTATTTAACTTTAATAAAATCTGTATTTATTGGAAGATACCGTTTCCTCACATTCTCCTTAATCAAAACAACTGATTCCTGTCAAGCTGTTTCTCTCCCTCTTCCCCCCTCCCTAGAGGAAAACAGTAAGATTTATAAAAAGAAAAATTCACTCCTGTGCAAAATTTTGCAATCCCAAAACTTAGCTTTATCCTCCAGCTGAACATCATCTACTAAGATCAAATGAAACTTCATCTGCAATGAGATATTAGAGAAGTTAATACATCACTTGTTTGTGCTTTTTAAAACACAGTTATTGTGATTTGCAATCAGTCCAGATGAAAATATAACAGTAATAGTGCATATCTGTGTTAGCAAAGCATCTGCAAATCTCATCACCTTTTTAATGAAACAAGCAAAACCTCCCTAAAAACCAATCTTCCCACAATTATGCGCTGGAATTAAGCATCAGGTTCTCTAATTATTTACAAAAAATGTGATTTTTTTTTTAATACAAGAAGGCAAGAGCCAGGAATGTGAAGAATTTACTTTCACTGATGAGCAACTGCTCAAATTGCCTCTGTCAACAAATTGTTCACCGTATGGGACTATACGTGTCTGAAACTTATTACCTGCTTCAGTGTTTATAAAAGGGCATCTTCAGCTGGCACCTGCACTGGCAGGTTCACACAGGCAGCATTTCCACATCCCCCCATCAAGATGTGGTGCTGCATCCAAGATCTGAGTGATAACAGCCAGCACAGAGACGAGCAAAGGGCAGAGGTCAAAGCTTTGCTGCCTGCCCTCCTTGGTATCTGGCCCTAGAAACATTCCAGACCTCTCACATTTACCTCTTCCCTTCACAGAATGCACATTTTAACAGAGTTTGATACCCAGTAGTTAATTCCCCATTTTAATTTCTTCTCAGCTCATTGTATCTAAAAGCTGAAACATATATATATTTAAAAATCACTAAGTATTTTTTAGAATTTAGGCCAGGGACTCTGAACAAAAGCATGCTCTGTCCTCACCTTGTAAAATATTTCTGGGCTTCTAAATAAGCTTCATGCCTTCACACAGCTGGTAAACGTTTGCTTAAAAATATATTCCAACAATGCCTTTGAAATAGATTTGTAACATATAGACTTGAACTTCATCTTGGAAGCGTCGTTTACACAGCACACACGTAAGTTTTAAAAAGCTGCCCTCTACTTATTTCACTCTTTGCAATAACCAGTCTGTTTATATCAACCACCACACGAAGGTCTTGGAGAGGTCACTCAATAAATAATAAATTTCCCTATCTGCTTTCCCAACAATGCTGACAGAGCCAGAGTTTACTTCCTTCACTTGCCTCCATGAACAATCCCAGTGCCGTGGTATTAATCAGGTCATAAGCTGCTAATAAGCAAGGATAAATTATTAGCAACCTGAAATGCTGGCAAGGTTAAACATTAACGTGTTGGAATTATCACAGCATTACTTTTAGGCAAGCTCTGTGCAGTGCAGGCTCCTACCTGTGCCACCTCCACAGCCCTTCCTGGCCTCTGGTATTTATGATACACAGAAAAGAGAGATGTGCTCCCCTGAGAGCTGGAGGCAAACAGCATCCCAAAAAAGGAAGAGAAAACAATATGCTGAATCCATCAAAGATTGTTACTTCATAGACTTTTCACAGCCAAATAAACATTCTGCAGCTGGAGGTCTGCATGAGCCAGAATAATAAATGTCCCAAGACCTGCTAGAGATTTTGGATTAGGCTGTCTGATGAAAGAGGTTGATCCTGTGCATGCATGCATGGACAGAGTATTTAGTGTACAGGTCCTGAAGAATAATTACCTGAAAACACCTCTCATTTTCTTTTTTTTTTTGTGATGATTGGCAGGGTTTGGGGATGGGGGGAGATGTGGGTTGGGTTCATTTTGCAGTGTGGCCCACTGGCAGGTGTCACAGTCCTCTGGGGCACTGGGAGTGATCACTGACCTCACAACAGCCCCAGATTTGATGGGTACGTTTCACAGTGCCCATTTTAAGAGTGCTCACCTGGGACCTTGTCCCTCAGCCCTTGGTGCAACCCTCCTTTCTTTGCCAATCTTCAGTTGTCTCAGGAATGGCTCCTTCAAACACTGCCATCAGCTGGCAAATTCCCACATTTCTCATTCCCTTTTCCTCCCCACCTCTGGAAGAAGTTGGCTGTGCTCACAGCTGCCTGGGCAGGTGCATTTTTTGACACTTTTGAATAGTGATTTTCTTGGCAGTGACCTTTCCAACAATTCTTAAGAAACTAAACTGTTTCTGGAGAGGGGAGCCTGCTGTGAGTCAGTAGCAGTTGACAAGATGGAAAATCAGGGATGAGAATTTGACAGTGGAGCAGGGCTGCTCACAGGGTGCCACAGAGATCTGCAACAGGACTCAGACTATTCAGTGTATTTATAAATGGTCTGGAAAAGAGATAAATAACAAGATGGCATCTGCTGCCAAGATGAATTTCTTCAGGACAGTTGTAAGAAAAACAGCCTGCAAAGAGTTGCAGGAGTATTTTGCAGTACTAAATCACTTAAAAATTAGGAGGGGAAAAAAAAAGCTATACTCTGTGTCAGCACAGTATTGCTCATGAAGGAAAACAACTCTTGCCATATCCACCAAACAATGGGCTCCAAATTAAACATTGCAGCTCAGGAGACAAATTTCTGAGGTCACCATCAATGGGCCTAGTGATGAATACTTGTGGCAGCGGGGAAAAAACACAAACAAACATCAAGTTAAAATGGTGACAAGAAGAAAGTACAAAGTGGTCAGCATCACTGTGCCACCGCCCACAGGGTACACCAGTGCCAGGTAGTTTTGGTCAGCCAATTCAAAAAAGGACACAGAATTGGAAAATGCAAAAGGGACAGAGATGACAGACTTGAACCTTTCAGCCTGGAGATAGACTATTTATTAGAGGACATGATAAAAGGTTATAAAATCATGGACGGTCTAATATAAATTGCAGGAGCAATGAAATCAACATGTCAAAAAAAGTAAAAAAACCAAACCAACGCAGCAAAACCTCAGAAATATTTGATTGATTTATGGATAATCCCCTTTCTTCCCCCTCCAAGACACTTCCATGTCTTCACAATGACTGCTTTCTGAGGCTGCCAAAACACAAGTCATACACTGACCAAGTCCCTCGTGAAGGACACGTGTGGGGAAGCTGGCATGCTTTTGTTACATGATGGAACTCATCACCACAAAAAGCTGCTCAGGCCAAAAGCAGAAACGTGATCCAAAAAAAATGGATTAAATAAATTCACAAAGGAGAGATCCCATTGTTAAGTCCCACGGGGTAAAGCCACCTTCTGCTCAGTAAGTTCCTCAAGTGGGAGGCTGAAAAAAACAGCATGAGGAGGGATTGTGATGTCCACACCTTTCCACAAGCACCTGCTGCCGTTCAGTGTCCATCAGTGACGTGTGACAAGGAGGAGATTTACTTCAAATGCTTTTCTGTTCCATCCCCAGCTCTCCCAACCAGAGTGCTGGAGTTTTGTGGGTTTTTTTCATTCCTGAACCATTCCTGTCTCTCATCCAGCAAAGAGTGAAAGGAGATGCACACTAAACACACAAGACTTCCAGGACAGGTGTATGGTGACCCTGAGAAAACCTTACATCACATGTAAATCATCTGGATAGCTCTTCCCAAAACTCTGCTGCTGCTGAAATAAACAAAGCACAAACTTTCCCAGATGTGTGCTCATGAGGAATTCTCACTCAACGTATGATTTATAATTTGGCATCCTCAGCAAACACAAAACCATGATTCAAAGATGGAATGTAGATGTGGAATTGCTAAGGAGGGAGATAGAAAGGGTTTATTCATAGATTGGTCCAAACTCCTGTAGTTGTAAGCTTTTTCACAGCTTCCAAATGTTGCACTGGGCAACCATCCTTCCTCTCATAGTAAGATTAAGGATGAGCATCCAGATTCCCTTAATTTTCCATAACTGATAGCCAAGTAAAATTTCCTCTGCGAAACTTGCATGGTGAGCAGCTACATTTTTGTGCAACAAAAGAGGAGAAGCAGGTTGTTCCTGCAGGAGAAAGATTTGCTGTGCAAGTAGCAAGATCAACCCTACAAAAAGCAACCCCATTGATTTCCAGAGTGCTTTCCACCAAAACCTTTCCTCCTTCATAAAGACCCAGAAAATAAAGAAACCAAGTCTGTAACAACCAAAACTGAAGAAGATAGAAGGGAGAGCATTGGCTGAAAGAGATTATCAATACAACCTCCATCCTCAGGAGGAAACAAAACCCAACCTACGGGGGAAGAGGAAATCAGCAGAAAGCTAAGGACAAGAATTAAACACCCCCAGTATGAATGAATATATACCTACATATATCTATATCTTCCATAGATATTTTGGCAACCTTGGCTAAATGATGATTTAGCCTGGCATCCATTCTTTCCAGCTCCTGTGCTTGTTGGAGGTGTCAGTTCCCTTGCACTGCCTACAGGAATATTTTGACAAAGTGTCACAGAGGACTCGCTGGTGCTGTTTTCACGTGGCATCATTGACATCTTCCCTTTGTTTCTGAATCTCCTCTTCCAGCTGCATTTCTCTCCTTTTCTAAACTCTTTTTTTCACCCCACAAGATGAGATCCTCCATCAGTGCCTTCTGCAGATGCTGCCAAGTGAACAGCACAGTAATGTTACAGAATTTTTCCATTCTCCTGGCAGGTAGGCGCTTTCCTGGGACACAGAAAATAAAATTGAGGGGGAGCTCTGAGGCAGGCAGTGTCTAAAGCTTTCATTGTAAATAAAGACTTCCTATAGAGCCATGAAGGTCTCTCATAACACATGCATGGAGGGAAAAAAAAAAGAACAGTTTCAGTAATTTTAGACAGGAGCCTTGTCATGCAGACTAAACACTGACCAAAGAGCAACCAAGGATAATAGGAGTGTGCAAATACATAAAACCTTACATGTGGCCGGGAAACTGACATTTAATCCAAACTAATTAAATGTGTTTTAAACAGTACATCAAAGACTTCTCAAATTCAAAGGTGGTGTCAGAAACAGAAGACAGGGAAAATAAACTAGACAGAGAAGGGGGAAGAACAAAATATGGGAATTTTGGTCTAGAAAAGTTTAGAATGCTCCAACAGGGAGAAGAAATAAAATCAACCAAATTTATTAACTGGGAGAATGATGCTAGGGAAAAGGGATGGGCTCAGGAGCACTGGGAACCAGCAAACAGCACCAAAAAAGTCATCATTCTCCACACCCACACAAGGTAAAAACTGGCTCTTCCAGCAGCGAAGCAAAAGAGGTATTGTATGAAAAATACGGTAACTTCTAGAACTTGCAACATAACCTCAGCCTACCAGGAAAAGCCAGGCTCATAGTGAAATCATGCACTCAATGGGACCCAGGAGAATACTCAACCAGGGCAAAAAATAGCTGCTCCAGCTTATTAACCGCCTCCCCTGCATCCTGGGGACAACAGGGAGCTCCAGCAGCAGCCCCAGCAGGAGAAACCACTCAGCAATAGCCTGATGAGATCCCCTGTGTGCCCTGCCCACCCCAGAAGCTGTTTTGGCTGGGTTTGAGCTGGGGCAGGGTGAGGAGCAGGCTCTGCATGGCCAATCTGTCCCCCAGCACAAGGAACCCAGTGCCAGGAGGGAACTCAGACTCAGGGCTGGATGCACAAAATCTCAGCTGGACCATCCAAGCTGACAGGCTGCAAGAAGGAAAGAACAAATCCCGTTCAACTTGGCAAGACTGGTGAGGAACAGAAAGTACCTGGGAAAATGAAAGCTGCACAAAAGGGACTGCATGAGTAAAGGAGATGGGAGTAAGGGAAATATAAGAAAGAAAAAAATCAAGATTTCTTGGGTTCATAAAAAAAAAACCTAGAGAGACAGACCCATAAAAGGAGTCATTTTTATACCAAAATGTTTCATACCTCAAAAAGTACATGGCAGACCAGGGACAAGATGATGTAGGAGGCCTTTCCCAATGGCTTCCAGTGGTTTCCCTTTAGCTCTATCCATGCTTTTACTGCCTTGAACAGCTCTGCTGCAGTGAGAACTGGCTGATCCCTGAGCACAAACAAGCTGCATTTCCAACCAGCAAGCGATGCCCATGCAGTCCATGGGACTACTCATGCATAGCAAACGCATCCCTAGGTGCTGGAAATGATGGATACAGACATTTTTCAGCCCTGGCTGTAGCACCAAGAACTTATCTGTGAATAACTATTCTCATCTTGGAACACAGACAACCACCCTTCCTTCACAATTTGCACTATTTGCTCCCAGGTCTGAATTGAGGCTTGAGTACCTGTGTCTAATTCTGCTCCTTTCCTGCCCTTCTCTCCTGAATAACTGCTTCTGACAGTTTCTTAACTATATCTGAAAGGACATTTTCTGAGCCAGAAGCAGCTGAGCCAGTTGAACAGCCTCATCCATCTTCCTCCTCACCTGTTTTGTTCCATCCTTTCATTTTTAACAGGCAACTTGGTGCATTTTTTTTTAATTAAGTAAAATATCCATCATCTTTGCAGTATTTTCCTTAGATTGTTTACTTTAATTTTGGTTTCCCTACTTAATCTTTTTCACAAAGCCCTATGCATTTTTAAATCTTCCAAGGAAAATAATTACAAAGATAATCCAGCTGAGTGTAATCAAACTGCAGGGTTCTTTATTTTCCTGGCCTTTTAATTTAATTTCATATCCTGTGGTCTTAAAGAAATATTAGGATTATATCATCTTGTTATTGTTTAGCTTACATGCCATTAAAAATAGGGGGGTAAACAATTATTTTCATCCTCACTGCCACACAAAAAAACTCGTACAGCACTCAGAATATTTTTAAAATAAAGATGCAGGGGAAGATCTCAGATGAGCATGGGTTAGATACCTAACTCCTAATTTTCTGTCCAGAACCTGTGTTTATTTGGTTGGGTTTTTACATAAGCAGTACAGTAACTGCTTTGATAAAACAATCTGCTTTTGGAGTTTTCCAGCGCAACAATATGGATCTTGATGTGATATTGTAGTTTTCCCTGGGTCAATACAAACCAGAAGTCATCCACTGAGTAACTCTGGCAGAAAACCAGCGTGGGAGAAGAATCAGTCAGCCGAAGAACAAAACCACAACTTGTGTCTACCCATGCAGGAGGAGGCTGCCCCCGTCCCAGCAGTCAGTTCTGAGCTTGGTGGGGATCAGAACACATCTGCACTAAGGCTGACTGCACAACTGGGGCTTCAGAGCCTTCCCTGAACATCAAAGTCCTCAGCACAGCTCTGCATCCTCTGAGCTGGGAAGAGATCATTAGCAGCTCTCAGCTGGCACAGCAGCACCTGGACAGGGAGCTCATTTTCCAAGAAGTCAGCCAGGGTGCAGTTGTGGGGTCTCTGTTGTGCATTTTTTCCAGGAGTTGTGCTGTCCACAGGTAAAAAGGGAAAAGGAATCAGTATCAGCCACCAAACAGGTGCAACATACCCCCAGGGCCTACAGCAGCAAAGTCAGAGCTGCTGGATTCCTCTGAAGCTGTTCCTCCTCCAAAATGGGGCAGAAAATGCCAATCCAAACTCACTGGGGACAAAGGCATGGACGGGCAGGGCTCATCTTGGGGCACCACTGGTTGAGATTTTTATCCTGGAGCTGGTTTGGGTTGGTTTGGTCCATGTGCTGCTGCTCTGGCAACACTCAGCTGAGCATTACCAAAACCACCTCTTCTGGGAGTTTTTGACTAAGTTCTTAGAGTATTCTTAACTAATACAAAAAAAGAGTTGTAAACTTCTGTCAATGTCTTGTATAAGTACTGAAAATTCTTTTCTGAGTGGATAATTTCAGCAACACTAAGTTAAAACCTCCTCAGAAAAAGAACATGCTGATAACAGAGACAGGCAGTCTCTTCTTAGATTTATTATTTTGCACTGGAGAAAAGCAATCCCATGAGATTAATGGAGCAGATGTAAGTAGTTCTACTCAAACCTCCACAGTTAACATTTGTACTAAAAGTTTTACTACATAATAGGCTCTCTGTGTTAATAACCTGGCTCGCTACTAAATATTTTTTAAATGCCTACAAACCCAACAAGACAGATAGCAATCAGGCCACAACAGCTCCACACAACAACACAGGAAGGAGCATGGTCTCTCTTCAGTGAAAAAGTTTGGATGGAAGAGCTCTTGATTTCTCCAGCACTGCCACATCCCCAGCCCTGCTGCCCATGTCTGCAGACTGGAGAACCCCAGAGTGTCCACCAAGGGCACAACTACAGCTCCACTTTGCTCTGCATCAGCCCTGCTAGCAAAAATATAAAAAATCAGGAAATATATTTCAAGCCAATTCTACACACACACATTTGCCCCAAGCCAGGTGTGGTTACAAAACCAATTCTCTCCTCTAAAAAGAAATTTTGAAGTGATTCAGACTTACACTTTCTTTTCAGAAAGGCCTGGAAAATCCTCTTTTCTGAATTTCCTTGATTAAAATATAATGAGGTAGTCTTGACCCTTCCAGGTACCATTTTTCCCCAGAAAGAAATGGTTCCAGGAACTAATTTTTTTAAATTACTGCTTAAAAGCACCCTGTTGCATCTGAAGCAATGGCTGGCTCCATTCTTGAAATACTTTTTTTTGAAACCTATTACAGCTCTGAGCTTCTCTTGAACTCTAAAAAGAAAACTAAACTGAGACTCCACATGGAAGCTTCCTCTGCTTACAATGTTTTCCACACAAAGCATTTTGGGTTTACTTCAAGGGATGGAGGACAGGACCCTAGATTCTGCATTCAGTGCACTGGTTGATGAAGTTGCAATAACCATAATCTCCATGGAGTTTTGGCTGCCACTATAGCCACCTTCTTTCCTTCAAAATATGCTTTTCATTGTTCTCCTGCCCTTTTTCCAACTGCTCTGCAGCCAAGTTCTTGGAAAGCAATCACACTTCATGTTTAGGATTTATTGCTAGTCTTTTGCCAGTACGGACACACACAAATCTCTCCTGTGATCATCCTGCAAAAGCAAGCTAAAAATACAGCAATTTATGAACAGGCACATTTTGCATGTTATATGGCATCAGTGTGCACTCATCAAAAAATTCTGAGAGTATAAAAGGTCGCCCCTTTTGTCTAGGCCAATAGAAAGCTCTGCTTGGGTGCCATAAATAAGCTTATTTTAGAATTGCAAACTACCTAAAAAGGGAAAAAAGCATTTGCATTGTGTTTCAGTGGTTGAAGATTTTTTTTTTCCTTTTACATGGTAAACTTGGTGCTTTAGAAACTCTGGGTTTGACAGAAAACACAGTTCACCTTCCAAAGTGGCTGCTTTAAAACTAATGACTAAATTAGACATCACATTATCATTAAAACTTCAAAGTGGCAAGAATTGTCTGTTTGTTTGTACAAATTTTAAAAGGATTTTGCAATTTCAGAGCCAAGTCGTATTTGTGTTTTGAAATGTGTTTCAGGTTGTCTGAGGGAGCTCATGCCCACAGCAGCAGCAGGGAAGGCTGATCTGGCTGGGAAGGAATGGCTCATGAGGAAGAATGTTCAGGTAATTACCATGCCTTGGCCATGCTGTTCAGACCATATTGTTTATTTTTCATACAAACAATGTAGTTTAATTATCAGTCTCTTTGAAAGACTTGGCTTTTCTCAGCTTATTGCTTTTGACAGGCAAGGATAGATTCATGACTCTGTGGATACAATTGAAATCTTCTCTGGATTAGGACTGTTAAAATTCCTCTGAGACTCCGGGAGTCTCAGCTCTGGGTCTCTCCTGGCTCCTTGTTTCTGATGATGCCCTCTGTTAAACAACCACAAATTGGGAAAGTGAACTGGGACTCACTGCCCAACCTGGACTCATTTCTGGCAGTGTGCTGGATCTCCAGGACTCATGGCTGGGTGATTCTGGTGCTGAGACCAGGAACGAGCAGGCTGATGAAAAGAAAGGTCAGTGAAATGGCTTTAAACTGACAGAGGACAGGGTGAGGTGGGATATGGGGATGGAATTCCTCCTTGTGAGGGTGGTGTTCCCTGGCACAGGGTGCCCAGAGCAGCTGTGGCTGTGCCTGGATCCCTGGCAGTGTCCAAGGCCAGGTTGGACATTGGAGCAGCCTGGGATGGTGGAAGGTGTCCCTGACCATGGCAGGGGTGGATGATCTTTAAGGTCCTTTCCAACCCAAACATTCCATGGTGCCATGAAGATCCAGATAAATGTTTTATCACCTCCTAATCTGGGGGGGTCTCACTCAACCCAAAAGGACTGCAATTGTTATTGTTTTGATTTTCTTTTTATGACTCTCATCTTTCTTGTCTTCCCTTCTTAGCTTATTCTTCTCCCCAGGCGATACCAGATAGTTCCCAAATACCTATTTGATTCCTATAATTAAACCAGATGTATTTTCTATTCAGTCTGAAAAGGGATTAGTGATTTGTGAAATGGGACTTTGCATTCAAGAAATGAGAAATTATAGTTGAGGAGACAGCATAAATTTACTCCTAATACATAATGAATGGACTTTCAAATGCAGTAAATCTCCATTCTTACATGTTCAAACTGACAGACTTCTGAGTATAACAAGTAACTTATGTGCAATTTTGTGTCAAAACCTTCATATTCTGCAAAAATATTAAAATTTCCTGAAATTTATTCTCTGCTCAAAATTATTCACAGAAATGCATTTTTGTATGTGAGCCACATTTACTCTTTTTGTTACTTTAATAAGATTACTCATGTATCACATGGCATCAGTTAATTCTGGGTGTGCTTCTCATTGTGATCATCAGGATTTAAGTGCAAGTATTTGTGTAGCAGTCATAAAACTTGCCCCCTGGTATTTCAGCTAAAAAGCTCACTTTACATCAGGGGTGAAAGAACTTAGACAAGGGACCACAGGGGGGAAAAAAAAAAAAAAGCTACCAAGGCCAGAGCAAGAGAGTTGCAAAATTTAAACCAATATTTGCTATAAAACATTCGTGGTGGCCACTGAGCCCTGCTTCTGACTCCCTTAAATGTCCTCACTGCTGGATTTCACACTGCAGTTCTACTAAACCTCTCCTTGATTTTCCCTTTGCTACTGAGAGCAGGTTTGTGCTCCCCTTGCAATCCTGACAAAACTTCTGCCTTTACTAACATCTGCAGAGTGGAACCCATCATTTTTTTTCTCCTGAGATTAAGGACCACATTGCAGGCACCAGCCAGCCTATGATTGAGCTAACACAGCTTTTAATTTTGACTCCACAAGTGGAACCACACAGGCACGTACTTGGCTTAGGCTGCACACTCACCCGGCTAAAGCTATTGATGGAGTCTGCAGGACCTGGAGCAAACTTATTTTTAGACACCATAATCTTCAATATATTAACTTGCTTTTACTCCTGGTCCTACAGATGTTGTCTGTCTTCTTCATCTGCAAGGAAAGCTGCCTACGTTGCTCACTGCAAATTTGAAACAACTTTATTCACAGCAGTTTGGAACAATAACTAAAGTGTGGCAACCTGTATCGTACAGCAATAACACTTGTGCCTCTGGTGTCGGGTACATCATGTCAGGTACATGTTCTTTGTTTCTTCATTAAAAAAAAAAAAAAAGAAAATAAAAAAAAAGCTTTAAATTAGCACCAGGCCTCAAAAAATGTTGTAGGAGGTTCATACATGGTTTAAAGAACAGTTAGAGTGTAATTTGGAGGAAATCCTGATAAATTTCTGCCATTTGGATTATAGCTAACAGCTTCTTTAATACAACTCTAACAGAATAAAGCAACATGACTGGAACCATCTTCCCAAGAATGGCAGAAAAGGACCATAAAACCGAGCGGCACATTTAAAATTGCTTGCAAAATACCGGCGCTCTGTAAACAACAACACACAATAACTGTAATTAATACCAGTCCTTTAAAGTATTCCTAAAGCCTACTGAAATCTAAACCAGCATTGTACGACTGGTAGCAGCAACTGCATCCTAAACAACATGGAAAATGACAACAGAAAATAAAAGATCTCCATCAAAAGTCAAAAAGTTAAAATTCACTGATCTGCTGAATGGGATAACACCTTTGCCCTTATTATTTGTAAAGCTTTTTTGGGACGATCTCAGGACTTTACTCTTTAGCTAAGCCTCAAAAGTTCAACAGCCTGTGAGTTATATAAACAGTATTTTACAATCTCAGTTATTTTCCCAGCAAAAGGATAGCTCCAGGGGTGGAATGATCCCTCTTACAAAATGAATGCTGCTTTACTGGTAGTTGCAGAGCTCCAGAGTGGCCGAAGCTGAAGCCCACCCAAGCGGTGCCCAGGCAGCTCGCAGGCAGCTCCAGCGCTTCGGCGGACGGCGGAGAAGGGGCTGGCTGCAGGTTGCACCGCACCTAAAAACGCCTGGTCCAGCAAGTGCTCTCAGGGAAGAAACTCTGAGCGAGGGCTTGGAAAAATGCCTTATTTTAAGCAACAAGCAAGTAAATAAACACAGACATAAAAACGGGCTGGAGCGGACAGAAGGCGATCGCGGCTTGGCAGCGATGCCGCAGCCCTAGGACGTGTTGCTCGTGCGTGGCGCTCCCGCTCCAGCCGGAGGGATGCTCCGAGCGACGGGGCTGTGCGGGGAGAGCCCCGAGCCCAGCGCCCCGCAGCCGCGGGAGGATTTCCGCCAGCGCGGAGAGAGGAAACCGCGTCCGCTCCCGACAGGGGGAAAGCAAGCCCCGGGAGCCCGATCCACCGGTGGTTGGGATCTCTCGGGGTCGGGACGGGGATGCTGCCGAGTCCCCGCAGCCGGCAGCTGAGCGTCTTTTCAGGGCTCTCCGCGCCGGCATCGCCCGGAGCATCCCCGGTGCCCGAGCGCGGCCGCGGGGGACAGCCCCCGCTCGGAGACCCCCGCGCCCCCCGCGGGCGGGGACTGAGCCCCCAGCCCCTCTTGTCCGGCTCCGGCTGGGGACAAACACGCTCTCAACAATGGGCATGTTTGCAGCAACATGATCTCACCTAATAACGCCGAATAAGGCAATGACTGTACGGGGAAGCGATACGATCCTGCCGGTCTCACCACACGGCGCGGAAAGCTATTTGCAGATTTGCTAAGCCCTTTTGAATGAATGCATCTGCAGCTGACCTTTAACAATAGACGCTGAAATAGCACAATCTGTGGGACCAGATTTGAGGGGGGGAGGCGGGAAGGGGGAAGGAAGAGATGGGTGAATATTGTAATCTCTGCAATCTCATTCACTTCCTTTCCCAAACCCCCGCGCACAGGGAAAAAGCAGCGGTATTTTCATTTTCACCGGGGCTCTGTCTCAAACAAGCCGTTTCCAACGCCGGCACAGCCACATGGCACGCCGACAGCCGCCGCCGGCGGGACCGGCGCGCATCCCCACCGGCGCCCGCCCGCACCCCGCGGGCATCGCTCCGCGGAGGGGCGGCTGCGACAAGGATGCTCCAGCCCCCTCTCCCCTCCCGCCGCTCTCTCACCTTCCCTGGCTTTCAGCAAAACGGTGTTGGCAACGATGTTTTCCAGCTCCATTGACGAGCTCGGGCAGCGCAGGCAGCGGCACTGCAGCAGGACGTCACTCCGAGGTGCGGAGTCTCCGGGCGACCACCCGCCTCCTGCCCCTAGCGCGTTGTCCCCCCGCGCATCATCCCCGCCTGCCTTGCCCGCTCCCCCGCGCTCCCCGAGCGGAGGCGGCGCTCCCCGCACTGCCTGCTCCGCCGCGCCCCGCTACTCCATCCTCCGCCCCGCCGGCTCCCCCGGTGGTTTCAGGGCTCGGGCGCTCCTGCCTCCCTCCCCGGGGGTGTGGCACCGCGGAGCGGCCCCGCAGCCCCGCGCAGGCGCCGGCCCCGCCGGGCTGGGCACGCCGGGACGTGTAGTCCTGGGGTGGCCCCGCCGCACCTGGCGCCGGCTCCGCAGCCGCGCAGGGTCCCCGGGGAGGGACGGCCACTGTCCGCCTCGGGGAGGGGGAGAGCAGGGGCAGGGGCACGGGCAGGAGCGCTCCCGGGAGGTGTTCGCAGCCGCGGATGCGCGGGGCTCCCGCGGTCCCGGCGCGGTGCAGCCCTGGAGCCGCGCTCCATCCCGCGGGGCTCCATCCCGATCCCGCCGGGCTCCATCCTGCCGGGCTCCATCCCCAGGCTCCATCCCCGGGCTCCCCTTGTCCTGCCCGCGGTCCCCAGGGCTCCCCAGCCCGGCTCTTGGCGCTCGTCACCCTCCCGCAGGTGCCCACACCCGTGGGAAGGGGTCGCAGACACCCGGCAGAGGTCTTCTTCCCCACTCCCCCCCGCCCTTCTCCTCGGGCTTCTCGCCTTTCTCGGCATCTCAAAAGCCCTCTACGTAAGAACCCGAGGGAATCCCATCTCTTCTGTCACACCATTGTTTTCACCTTGTAAGGAGCTCTGTGAGGCATCAGCCACTTGTGGAAAGTTTGTGAATTTTAAGCGCTGGGTTACAACGTAAAGTCTCTCCTGTCTACATAGGACAGATGCTCATGTCAGCATGATTCTGATTTTCCTAGCAACGGGGTAGATCGATTCGTCAGGTCAGCAATGAAAGAGGAATAAAAATGACCCATTACTCCCACTGACACTCTTCCCCATCTGTATTTGCATTGATTAAATCCACACGAAGTAAATGAAATTAACATGCACCTTCTTGTAAGAGGAGCATAGACACTACTTTTTCTTCTCCTTTTTGGTTTTTTGTTTTGTTTTTTTTTTTTTTATTGTACCAATTTATTTCTTTCCACAGCCACACAGAAATGACGTGCAATAGCAGAGCTTGCAGACTGCCTAGAACACATTTTCTGAGCATAGGAAATAGATGAGAAAGGCATTTAATGAATAATACCTCGAGGGTAAAATTGCTACAATAAATGCCTTTTGTACCTGATTAAGTGTCAAAGGTTTGACCTTTGAAAGTTATTTTGCATAGCAGGTGGCAGTGCTATGTGCAATCTTCCACAGCCTCTCTCCTGTAGCTTCAGAAAAACATTCAGCCTTCAGAGCCTTCCATGTTGTGGTTACTTTCTTTGTAATACAAGTTCTATACAGCAGCAGTTGTGTCTGTAAGTACCGGAAGATTTTTCTCTGATTAAATAATTCTTGAGGGAGAAATTGCTTCCTGGAAACCAGAGCCTTAGCACAGAGATGAGGCTCCTAAGGAGCATCTGCCCTGCTTGTTGTTTGAACTCTTCTGTGCAAGCAGTGATGTAAACAGAGCAGATTATGCTCAGTTCTAAGTGCATTTCACATCCCTGCCCAGCCCCCCACTAATGATCATCATAAGGACAATGCAAACATCACAACGTGCCTCACGGTGGAAGACAGAACTTTTGTTACACAGAACATTTTTAATGCTACAAGCAGCTCCTCTCTGCAGAGGACAAATGAAGGCATGTGCCCATTTTGTGAAGCACCGCTCACTGCAGCAGCAGTGGGATATCGCTGTGTCTGCTGCACCTCGGGATGAGGCTGATCAGTGGGGAGGGATTTACCTTCAAGGGAGACTGTGTTTGGTGATTTATTCTCATAGAGGTGCCTGAATGAAGAGGGCAGATCTTGAGGAGCTCAAGTATGAGTGGGAAATAAGTATCAAGTATGATACTGGAAATCAGCACGTGCACCCAACAGCTCTACTGCTCCTCTTTTATCTTATATCTTATGTACCCTCTAGATATGTGGAGTCACCCGCAGTGCTGCCCTGTGGGGCAAAAGTATGACTCCAGCACGCTGATGTTGTCCTGTATAGCTTCAAATATTTAATTCTTGAAAGGGCGAACCTATTTATCAAGGAGAGTTACGACAGATCCGCCTGGAGTTTGGAAATCCCACGGAGCTACCTAGCGTTCATGAGCGGCGCAGCTCCGGCGCTCTGCGCGATGCTGGAAACCAAAGGCACGGTGAGGAAGCCCCAGCAGCAGCGGGGACAGCCAGCCCGCAGCCAGGCTGCTGCTGCCACACGGGTTATTCCAGCTCAGCTGCATGGCTCGGCGCTGGAGTGGACCAGAAGCAGCCACACAAATGTGGTTGAGTGCAGGGAGTGGGGATATCTGAGCTCTGCTCATCTACGTGGAGAGCAGCGATTCTGGCTCCATGCTTATTGGGAACAGCAATGGAGAGGGGGCTTTTTCAATGTTCTTATGTTAACTAGCAAATCCCCCCTTGTTTCTAATAAATCTGACTCGCTGTGGTGCACTAGGACATGGAAGGAGGTGTGTTCAGCAGCACTCACTAGCACTACTTTGAAAAACAAAATCAAGGTGGTTAGTCCTCACTGCATCTCTCTTTTCTACTGCATTTTTAAAGTCTGATTAAACCTCGCATATATGACACAGGCCTGAGATGGATGGCTCTTTTCATGGATGTGGCTCTCCATGTGTTGCCAGAGCAAGGTCCACTGCACCATCAATTGGCTTTTGCAAAATCAAAACCAAAACTGCAGCATTTGGACTCTTACCTAACGACTGCTTCACAGCTCTCAGTATCTTCATTCTCATGTCACCTGCAACAACTGCTTCACAAAACCGACAAAAAAATTTAGGAAGAGGACAGTCCTTTAATTTCAAGCTATGTCCACACCTGATCTAATGGAGCAGTCAGCTTCTCTGTGAGTGAGGGAGAGAGAAACAGGAGGCCTGTAAATCTGTTCCACTGCTTATCTGACTCTATTCACTCTTGTAAAATGGTGCTGAAATGTGTGGATTCAAGACAGGGTGGCAGGGAAAGAATGCAGAGAAGGGATACAGGTCTCTTTAGCTGGCCTAAATATCCTTGATTCACTAGCTAGGAGAAAAAGGAAAATTTAGTCTGAATCATATACAGAAGCAACCAATATTGGAAGGGAAAGGGAAAAAAAGGGAGAGGCTACCATAAAAATTTCATATTCTGAAAAATGTGCTTTCTAACGTGCTTTCAAAATATGCTTCAAAATTTCCATCTGAAGTCATTCAGGAGAGGCTCCTAAAAACCTAAAAGTGCTGAACATCAGGGTAAAGCAGGGCTGGCAGCCATCTTTCCTTTATGGGAAAAGCGAGGTTTGTAAATGAAACGCCAACACCGAGCGAGACCCAAATGCATCAGTGTAATAGGAACAGGGAAGCAGCGAGGCACAGTGTGATATTCTGAGCCACTCGAAGGATGACTCATCGGCAGGGTGGGCTCGCACAGCTCCAGCCAGAAACACAGCGGCAACACACCCAGTTTTATCCTGCCACCAGAGAAATCTGCTCGGCCCCAGCACGGCCGAAATGCAAGGGTAAGACCCCCGGTGAACCAGATGTCAGAAAGGCTTTTGCCTACATTTATTAATTGGAAACCTGCCCCAACAGCAGCTATCTCCTAAATCCATGTTTAACACTTCATTAATGCAGTAAAACCCGTTCATGATTAGCTCTAAGCTGGATTGTGCTTGGAATTGCTTCTGGAACTTATTGCTACGAACGGGCAAATTTTTTCTCTTGCTTGGGTATCAGCAGGTGGAAGCACACAGGCCTGTGAGAGCATTTGCAGGCAGCTGGAATATTTTCCAGCGCCCCTGTGTGCAAGGACAGAGGCTGCCATCTACCAACAGTCACGGGGTGATGCATCGTGTTGCCTAAGCCAAACTTTTTGCTTTGGTTTAGATAAAAATGCTTGTGCCTCTGCTGTTTGTTCTCCATTTCCCAGCCTCTTTTTCAGTTATCTATTTCCTCAAGGTAGAGGACAAGGATTGTTACAGCACTTGAGCACATGGAATAACATAACCTTGTAGAAGATGAGCAGATTTTGTTTTTAAACAAGCAGATATATGTATCCCATGCTCTGCACAGAATTTTTTCTCTCAGTGATCCACAGCAGCAGTTCTGATTTGGGATTTGCTTATCCTTTTCATCAAGTTTAGAGAGAAACAGCTACTTTTCCCCTAAAATTTGGTTGTGAGAATGGTGATCTTTCAGAACTCTTTAAAATCTAATATTTACAAAACAATAACGGAAACAACACACAAGCATTATCTAGTATTTTTTATCAACCCATCTTGTAGTTTTTCACCAGAAAGACATAGCTAACTATTTCCAGATAGGAAAACAGAGGCACTAAATGGGAGCAGGCTGAGAAGTACCATGATCAAAAAGAGCATTCACATCTCCCATTATCTATTCAAGTGCCTTATGGACTACTCTGCACCTTGTATACCAACTTCTTAAAGTCTGATGAAATCCCCAGAGAGTCTTTCAGCAGCTTCACATCTCAATTTGAATCAGCCTTAAAGACAGCAAAGGAGACAACCAACAAGATTTGGGGAAAGATGTGCATATGGTATCACTCGGTAGATCGATTTTAAGCGTTGAATGTCAATAAGAACCAGGTTTAGCAGCTGCTCTAGTCTGTGCCAGAGCCAGAGCTGAGGAAAAGGGAACAACTTTTATCAGGTGCACTTTGGCAGTGACAAGACCCATCTTCAGACTGCAGGGATGCTCATTTTGCAAAAGCAAAATGGAAAATACCCCCATTAAATGGCAGTAGTTCAAGCTTTTGCACAGAGGTCTGAGAAGCTGAATTATGCTGCCTCCATAACAAAGCATGAGCAATATTTCCCCACCTGCAAGCCAAGAGTTTAAACAAAGAGTTCTAAACAAATATAACTTTCCGGGGATGGGGGGAAGGGCATTGGTTTAGAATACATCAGAAGTACATTTAGAAGTTTTGTGAATAATCATCTGTGGATGACACAGCCATCCTCAGGAAATCCGAGCAACAACCCTTTTCTGGATGCCACAGTGCAGCTCCCACAGCTGAGGGAAAGGAGCCCGGCCACCCCTGGGCACACAATCTGCTGCCCAGCCCCAGGGCACTGTCTCTGTGCCCGAGGGCGTGTGCCAGGTTTCAGACACAAACGCAGTCATGCCATCCTGCACTGCTCTGAAAAGAATCAGCCCAGGTAGTGGCTGATGGTTTTGTGGTTTTGCTGCTCTCCACCTACAGCCACTGCTCCAGATGTCCCAGACTCAGCTTCACTGCTTCCTGCTCCTCTTGCAGTGGCACAAACACCTCCCACACCTCCACCCTGTCACAATCTCCACAATCCCTCCTTCCTTCTCCTAATCCAAGGCTGCAGACTAGGGCACAGCTCACCCACACTGTACCTGCCATACCTTTTAATGAAAAATTGTTTTCTCACTTCCCCTTTCATATTTTGAGTACATAACATTATTCTGGCTGCTTCTGCTAGGAATTTTTTTTTTTGGGAAGATTTTCAGAGCCACATTTCCAGCTGTCATTGGCCACATCTGGATTAATAAATTCAAGGTGGCAGTGACTGAAATTTGTCATGATGTTAAATGCCCAGAAGGGTCTCAGCACACTTTTGAACACCAACTAATATTGTCCCAACAATTCCTAGCCATAGTAAAGAGTTAATACCAGCCAGTTATCATCCCTAACAGGCAGGTTGAACACAATCCTCTCTCTTTTGGAGGCTCAGAGGGTTCACTCTTACAGAGGTGACTGGACCATGCAGATGGATCAGTACCAGGAATAAGTTCAGATGTGTAGATTTAGCATTCATTGAGCTCATCCCAGCGGTAGCTGACATTGCTCTGGCTGCCTTTGGCATTGCCTCCCGATGCTGATGGCTGAGCTTATCCTGCTAGTTCACAAGGTCTATGAAAGCAGAAATTACTAAAAACCAGAAGAGAAAATGGGTTCAGCTTGGTTTAAGTGTTTAGGTGAAGAAACACAAAGGAAGAAGCTAGGAGCTGTGAAGATGGTGAAGGGCATTGAAGGGATGCTGTATGAGGAGTGGCTGAGGGCACCTGGTATGTGTTCAGCCTGGACAAGAGGAGATTGAGTGGACAAAACATTGCCGTCTACAACTTCTTTGTGAGAGGAAGAGGAGGGACAGACACCTGATCTCTGCTCCATGGTGATCAGTGACAGGACCCAAGGGAATGGCCTCAAGTTGAGTCAGGGGAAGTTTAGGCTGTGTATTAGAAAAACTACCAGGTTTTAGAAAAATGAGGTCCCTAGGGAAGTGGGTGCAGCACCAAGTCTGACAGAGCGCAAGAAGTGTTTGGACAACGCTCTCAGGCACATGATGTGACTCTTGGGGTGACCTGTGCAGAGTCAGGAGCTGCACTTTGATCACCCTTGTGTACTCCTTCCAACTGAGAATATTCTGTGATTCTGTAGCTATAATCAGAGTGAGTTCAATAAAGTCATAGCCAGTTGTAAGCGTGTCTGTGGAAGGTTTCGGAGCACAAGCCGGGCTGTATCAGTACACTGCAAACCCCAGCCATTCCTGAGAGGCCGGGGCCGAGGGGCTCAGCGCCGGGGACATGGCACTGCTGGGGCCGCACCTCTGCCCAGTGCTGGGCCCTGCAGTTCTGCGAGGACACTGAAGCGCTGGAGCAGGTCCAGAGCCGGGGAAGGGTCTGGAGCTCAAGTCCTGCGAGGAGCAGAGAGGGAGCAGGGGGTGCTCAGCCTGGAGGAGGTTTAGTGCAGATCCTAGCACTCTCCACAGCTCCCTGACAGGAGGGTCGGGATCGGGGTCGGGCTCCGCTCCCGAGCGACACGTGGCAAGAGGACATGGCTCAAGCTGTGCAGGGGGAGGTTTAGGTTGGACATTAGGAAGAATTGCTTTTCAGAAAGGGTGATTAGACATTGGAATGGGCCGCCCAGGGACGTGGTGGAGTCAGCGTCCCTGGAGGTCCCATGGTATGGGTGACCCGGTGGTGTCCGAGCACAGGTCGGACTGCGCGGTCCCAGAAGCTTTCCCAAGCCGCTCGATTCCGTGATCCGTGCCTGTGCGTCCCTCACCGCCCCTCTCGGTGTCCCGCCCCGCTCCGCCCCGCTCCTCCCGCCGCTCGACATGGCCGCTGCACTGGGGAGGCTGCTCCGCGCCGCGGTGAGTGAGGGCCCGCCCGCGGGCCTGCCCGCCCCGCCGCCGCCCTCACCCTCCCTGTCCCTCCCTGTCCCCGCAGGTGCCCGTGGCCGCCGCCGCCGGGAGGAGGGGAACGGCAGGGCCCCCGGCCTGCGCCCTCCGCGCCTTCAGCCTCGGTAAGTGCGGGACGGTGTGCGGGGGAAGCGCCCCGGGAGCGCCCCCGGGCCCGGCCCGCAGCTCTGCGTTCTCCCCTCCGCAGGCTCCTCGCGGTTCGCCGCCGCGGTGACCCAGCACGCCCCGGCCTTCAAGGGAACGGCCGTCGTTAACGGAGAGTTCAAGGAGCTGAGCCTGAATGACTTCAAGGGGAAATACCTGGTTCTCTTCTTCTACCCGCTGGACTTGTGAGTGCGGGTTTGTCCCTTTCCCGATGGGCCTTCTGCCCTGCTGAAGGTCATCGCAAGCGCTGCAGGTCGTTCTGGTTTTGCCCGATTTGGGCCAGTCTTGCAAAGCAGATGTGCCTGTTTCTAGAGTGTGAGCGATAAGATTGGGGGCACACGGCCGTTGTGTGTTCAAGCAGAGGGTAGGGTGGCTGGAGAGCATCTTCCAGCTGCAGGGCCTGCATCAGGGGCTGGCTGTGGTTCCTGTTACAGTCACATCCCAGGGTGAGGGCATTTCCTTGCAGTTTGCAGCTGCCTTGGAGGCTGTCCTTGAAGCACCAAGGCCAGCAGAACTGCAACTGCATGGCTCCAAGGGAAAACATGACAGGATGGGGGTCAGTCTGCCTTGAATCGCCAAGAGCATCCTGGTTCATATGGGCACATGGAGAAGGGTTTAACCTGCAGATCTTTCTGCTATAGTTTCCAAAAACTCTCTGGAGAGTTT
This sequence comes from Sialia sialis, assembly GCA_009812075.1. Lineage (NCBI taxonomy): Eukaryota > Metazoa > Chordata > Aves > Passeriformes > Turdidae > Sialia > Sialia sialis. The sequence continues at coordinate 3,676,333 of VRYO01002114.1, read as the reverse complement.
CTCTAGCAGAGACAGTTTTTCCATCTTTGTAAGGAATCTGTCTAGAACTCAAGAGAAGGTAACTGCTGTCCCAGCTGTGTGGCTGTGACTGTTAGTTTGAGACTGAAACTAACCATGAGCAGGAAACATGGCTAAAATTATCAGTCTAAAGAAAACGCTCTGCTGCATTAGTGCCTAGAAACACACATGAAAGTCTTCTCTAGAGAAGATGGCAGAATTATTACAGCCTGATCTGTCTTCCCACCAGCACCTTTGTCTGCCCCACGGAAATTGTGGCTTTTAGCAACAAAGCAAATGAATTTCGTGACGCGAACTGTGAAGTGGTGGCAGTTTCGGTGGACTCTCATTTTACTCACCTGGCCTGGATAAACACACCACGAAAGGTACGAGTGGAGTATCTTTTTAGGGCTTTCTCTGTTGGTTTGGTTTCTTTTCACAAGAGCTCCGGAGAAGAAGAGTTGAATAAATAATTGTTCCAATGCTGATTTTTAATAATTTCCTAAAGTCATATGCTGACAACTTCTACATTTGATGACATAATTCTGACCTCTGTCTTTTGTTTTCTTTCTCTTTTTCTTAATAATTTAGTTTGGGTTTTATTTTGCTGTGATGACAGTTATCTTGATAACATTGTATCCTTGTACATTTATCTCAAAAAACAAATGCTCAGTTTATATGTCACTGTCCCAAAATGCCTGTGACAGCTGATAATGGACAAAAACTATGACAGAAGAGGAGCAGCAGCTGTTCAGTCATTACTGTTGACAATTACCCAACAGTGGTGGCTTCAGGTTGGAAGCAAAGGATCCAGCAGTTATTGGAGCACTTCTATCATTACTTACTTGCTGAAAGGGTTCCACTCTTGCAGTACAAGTGGAGGATATTGGCTTTCTTTAGGAAAGGAAAGTGATGAAGACAGCCTTTTACTGGAGAGGAGCCTCTTTCAGATGTAAATAAAAATACGTGTTTTTGATGACACAGAACATCTCCCTGGTTTAGGTAGTTGTAGAGAACCACAGGAAGGTGCAGCAGTGCCAGTGCCATCAGTCCCAGCCTGTGTGGATGTGCAGTACAGCTGCAGGCTAGGTGTCTTCTGGCACCACTGGAGCATGCAGGGCAGGGAGGAGAGTTTGCTGGATTTAACACACCTTGGCTGGGCCTGTCAAGGGTATTTCTTTTCTGCGTGCTTTGTTCAAAGCTCAGCACTGTGGCTGTGGCCTGTTTTCACAGCTTTATCCCAAAGGTGTTCAGGGTATGTCAGTCATGCACATAGCATTTTACAGATGCACAGACTGTTCTGAGTTGGAAAGGAGCCACAAGGATCATTGAGTCCAACTCAAAACACCCTGAAGGGGGTGGAAAGAATTCCATGGTGGCACAGGCAGGAAACTGACACTCAGAGAAGCTGAAGCCTTGGCTCCTCTGATATGTGTGCTCAAAGCTCTGTGTAGGGAACTCTGTGTTTGCAGGATCAGGGTCTCAGTGGCTGAGATTACACAGTGATTCACTGATGATGCCAAGAATAGCAAAGCCAACAAATTCCAGCCTTGTTTCAAGGTTAGAGAGCATATCTCTCTTGAGGTCTTAGTATGTGGCAAAACTGAAAGAAATCGTATTTGACTCTTCAAAATTTGTGGGAGGCAAAACAAAAAAATGTGTGCACTGAATAGAGCAGCAGAACTCTGACATATTTAGTATGCTGCTAGGGGCATTGTATTTGGAATCATAGAATTGTTAACGTTGGAAAAGACTTCTAGGACCATGAAGTCCAACTCACCACCACAACCACCATGTTCACCACTGACCATGTCCTCAAGTGCCACAGCCACATTTTTTTCCCATGCCTTGGGAGCCCTGTTCCAATGCTTGACAGTCCTTTCTGTGAAGAAATTTTTGATAATACTTGATATAAATCTCCCCTGGTGCAATTTGATGCCATTTCCTCTTGTCCTGTCCCTTCTGGGAGAAAAGGCTTAGCCCCACCTGGCTGCACTGATTTTTAAGTAGTTGCAGAGGGTCATAAAGCCACCTTTGAGCCTCCTTTTCTCCAGACTAAATATCCTCTGCTCCCTCAGTTGTTCTTCCTCAGATGTATGCTCCAAAGTTTGTTTGTTCACAGGTTTGTTTCCCTTTCCTCCCCACCACGTTCATCCTGTTTAATTCTGAACACATAAATATGCAGTATAATTTTTCTATTCAAAGCTTCTGAACAGGATACAAAGGAAGCTTTTCTGGAAATTTATGGCTGTTGCCATTGGTAGCCTCTTACCACCAAAATAAGCAATTCTAAAATGCTCAATGATAAGAAATTTTTGGTTACTAAAGAACCAAACTGTTTTTGGCTACTTCAAAACAAACAAAGCAAACCCAAGCAACACCACACACACTTTCATGGAGCAGATACCCTGGTTGTGTCTTGTTATTACTGTGCCCTCAAGGACATGGAATCCAGCAGCTCTGGAAGGACGATCCCATGGAGCTTTTTGTAACCAAGTGGAATCTTACTCTGTTCTCTAGAGTGGCGGTTTGGGCAAAATGAATATTCCAGTTCTGTCGGACCTCACCAAACAGATCTCTCGTGATTATGGGGTGCTGCTGGAAGGACCTGGCATAGCACTGAGGTAAGGCTCCACTGCTGGTGGCTGTGCTGTGACACAACCCAGTCTAAAACCAACACAGGGCACACTGTGCCCTCCTGCAGGGAAGTGGCGTCAAGTGAAGACTCTGAGATGTCAGCTGGATCTCACCCTAGGAAAAGGCACCTGGCCATTTTCGCCATGAAGCTGAGAATGGCTCCAGGCTGCTCTGAAAATGTGTGAGGGAAAAGCCAGCTCTTCTGCTCTGAGAGAAGGGAGAATTCCATGTCATTAAGGAAAAAGAGCAGCATAGAAGGGCAATTTCTGATAATTTTTTCCATAGCAGTCCTGAGGAACAGTGGATTGGGTAGGAGTCTTCTGGACACCTTCAGTTCCTGATCAGGAACTTCTGACATTTATTTACTGCCAGATTAAGTTAATTAGTATGGTAAAATTGGGACTTTCACAAATACTTGTATGCAATGGGATTTAATTTAGTGGCATAATGCACAAGCAGCTCTTCACTCAGTACCTCCAGATTTGACCAAAAAGACATGGGCAGGATGCCAGCTTTCAGTTTGGAAGTACAAAGAAACTTTGCCTGGATTAAATAGTGTCTGTGTACACTCACAGTGCCATAGCAGTGGATCACTTTGCTAACAAACAAGACACCAAATGCTGCATGTAACTAGGAGCAGCTGCCTTGCTGGAATTGTGCATTCCCTGTGTTTGGCCTTGGAATGCTCTTTGCCTTCCCTAAACTCCTGCTCCGTTGCAGAGGTCTGTTCATCATTGATCCAAACGGGATCATCAAGCACCTGAGTGTCAACGACCTGCCCGTGGGGCGCAGCGTGGACGAGACGCTGCGCCTGGTGAAGGCTTTCCAGTTCGTGGAGACACACGGAGAGGTGTGCCCAGCTAACTGGACTCCAAACTCCCCAACGGTGAGTGCTGCTCAGAGCTAAATATAACCCTCCTAAAGATAGGCACTGCCTTGTCTGGAGGGCTGGGATCCACTTGGGTGTGAGGTGCTTGGCTGAATCTCTGCCTGTTGTATAAACACAAAGCTTTATCAGTTGGACCAGTTCAGTCTGTTTGATACTCAGTGTGGGATTTCATGAAGAAAGTCACTGGTTTCCTTTTAGGAGATGCAAATTGTGTTCAAAATTCCAAATGTGACTTGGACTCTCCATGAACTGAGTTCAGATTTCTTACTTATTTAATGCATTGTAATTTAACAGGAAAAATGCAGTTTATACTTAAAATTTTCAAGTAGGAGTTGTACACGATCTAGACTTTTGTCTTTCAACCAAGTGCAGAAACAGAAATAGATTACTGTTTTTATAAAGCATGCATGGATTTTCTTGGATAAAGTGTCAAATCTGTAATTTTTTTATTGTACCTGTAATAACTAAAGTTACATCATATTTATTATATGGTACCAAATAATAACTAAACTTTATTTTCTTTACAGATCAAACCAAGTCCAGAAGGTTCCAAAGAATATTTTGAAAAAGTGAATAAATAAACACACAACTATGTAGGCAAAACTCTTAGTTTTGCCCACTGAAGACATTAGGAAAACAGCTGTGATTGTAAAAATTAATAATAAAAATAAAAGGTCTTATTTTGTCATGTTTAAGAGGTAATTAAATGCTGAAATATTTACTGACTCCCTTGTCTTGCTTTAAAAAGGGTAAAACCAAGGCTTTGCCCCATCTTCTGCAACGTCAGTTTCATGGATTTCTGTGACCTTTAATCATCTTCTGAATGGGATGAGTACACAAGTCACCGTTGCCTTCCACTGGCTTTTCCCTCTTTCTTTAACTAGTTTTGACCAGAAAATGTCCTGCATTTAGTTTTCTCGTACAACATAAAATTCTGTCAAAGAAAAAGTTGGAAACAATACAAGGATAAAATTTTGATACATGGTTTGTTTATAATGAATTTTGCAGAGGAAGAGATGAATGTAACAAGTAAAAATAATTTTAAAAAAATGGGGTTTGTGTGTAAATGCACTAAAAACAGAATGTAAAGAAAAAAAGAATGTAAATATGTGCCATTTAAAAGAAAGTGCAGCCCCTCAGGAGCACTAACAAGCATGAACTTCAATTTTGTTTGGGAGATGGTAAAAACTTGAATCCCCACAGTGCACTTAGTGGAGCTCAGTGGCAAGTTTTCTTTCACTTTAATTTGCTTGACTCTTGTACTGCTTGAAACTGATGTAGCATCTCTTCAGCTATAATAAAATAATCTTAACATGGCCTGGCAGCAGGTGTGGTGCTTTGCTTTTGTTCTCCTTTCCCCCTGTTTTTCTCTGTTCTGAGTTCATTGCCTCAGCAGCTCTGTTCTGCACCTTTGTTCACATCAGAGTCCTGGGGAGCTGCATATATCAGTACAACACTCAGTGGGTTTCTGTTTTTCATTTTCTGACCATCTGAGCAAGGTGGCTGAGTCCTAAGTCAGCTTTATAATGGGGATCAATGCTCCAATGTAACAAAAGATTAAGAATTGAGACTGCAGTGTCATGCTTTCTGATGCTGTAGGTTCCACTAGCAAATCTTTTCAGTCCCACTGTTTGGTTGTTTTGGGAAATGGAATCGTGGAATTTTCCCAATAAACCTGGCATTTGACCAGTTTGTGCCTGCGACACCCCGACCTTCACCTGGCCTGGCCTTGTCCTCCCTCCGCCATCCCGCGGAGGACGCGGGGGAGGTTTCTCTGCAGCTCGGCTCCTCGGCTCTACCTTCCTGGGGGAAACCGCTGGAAAGCGACAGAGGCCATGGGGCCTTGCTTTCCCGGGAGAAGCTCCTGGAAAAGGAAAAGGCCATGGGGCGCGGCTTTCCCGGGGGAAAGCGCTGGAAAGGGCAGCGGATCGCGGCGCGGCGGCTCCGTGCCCGGCCGGAGCGTGCAGCACGGAGCGCGCCCGCCGCCACTTCCGGCGCCGCGGCTCCATGGACGCCAACCTGCGCTACTGGAGAGCGGAGGGGCAGGTGGGCAGTGCGGGCGGCGATGTGGGGACGGGGCGTGCTTAGGGAAGGTCCGAAATAACGCCTCGTCTCTCTCAAACGTGTCTTCCTCAGTCGTTCTTCCAGAGGTTTCTCCTCTGGGCGGACGCCTTGGATCCGCTGCTGCTCCTCAAGTCCTCGGTGAGTGCGGCGCGGGGAGGGTGGAGATGAGCGAGCGACCTCGGGGCTGTGAATTGGGGTCACTACAGGGCTGCTGAGGAAAAGGAAATACATGAGGAATGTAGCAGTGAATGTAATGTTCCCGTGCCTAAAGGGGCTGCAGGAGAGCTGGGGAGGTGCTCGGAGTGGTAGGACAAGGGAGAATGGCTTTAAACTGACAGAGGTTTGGATTGTGTAGCAGAAAGGAGTTCTTCCCTGTGCGGGTGTGAGTCCCTGGCACAGCTGTGGCTGCCCCTGGATCCCTGGAAGTGTCCAAGGCCAGGCTGGACACTGGGCTTGGAGCAGCTGGGACAGTGGGAGGTGTCCCTGCCATGGCAGGGGTGGCACTGGATGGGATTTAAGGTCCCTTCCAACCTGAAGTGTTCCACAATTCTAGATAAACAGAAATACACGTGTGTGCACTCCTGTATCTGATTACATAAACCAAGGGACGTTTCTAGGCGCAACCATCTCAGCAGCCCTGCTCAGATTGTGGCTGCTGTCCCAGCGGTTGAATTATCCCAGTAAGTCAAAAGTTTCTATGATTATGAATTGCTTTTCTGTCTGGGTGTGTTCTTGCTTTCACTGCTCACGTGAGGATCAGGTGCATCATTGGCTTCTAGGTTTGTATTTGTGGTATTTCATAGCTGATGTATTGCACTCAGAATATTGAAATCTGAGAGGTTTTGTCTGTTTTGTGTTTTTTCCCTCAAATACAGAATGAAATAAAAAGAACCAGGTTATTAATACAAATCAATGAGAAGACCCAAAGTGAGCGCATACAGAATAATCAGGTATTTTGGACTGCAGTTAAAATCTTAACATAAGTGTTTAGCCATATTTAATTGCTGTTTAATGTTTTAAAATACCTACTAGTTTCAACTTTTTTAAATTAACCTTCTGTTCTGCCCTAGTGTGTGCTTTGGTGCTGTACACAGCCCATAGGATGTGAGTGCTTCATATTCAACAGGGAGTATATGGAAAGAAATTTTAGGGGAAAATATATTTTAAGGGATGTATAAATATATATACTTTGCATAAAAAGAAGTGATAGAAAAAGACAGAATAAATTTAGAAAGAAGATTTTACCCAGCCTCTTCTGAAATTTAATTATTAACCTAATTTTCCAACTGTTGTAGACCAAACAAGCCTTCTTGCTAAGCCTGGTAAGTTTACAAAATATTTAGATGAATGTTTTCTCCTTATTCAAGTATGGCAAAGATGTTCTAATTTGCTTTTTTTTTTTTCTTCTTTTTAAGTCCAGTGTGCATCCTGATACAAACAAGATAATTCCTGTTTTGTTTAGACCTCCAGGTAGGTTCCCTTGTGAGAAATTGTATGTGTGTGACTGAAGCATCAGGAAAATCAGCTCATGGTAAATAGCTGCAGTGACACTCTTCTCCATATAGAAGAGCAAGACTCTTCTGTTAGTTGCATTGTTATATGTGTTGAAAGTTTATTTATTTATTCCTATGGTCCTGTTAAGGGATTTCTCTCCAAGATAATCTGCTCATCCAGATGGAAACTCTCTGATTACTCTCTCCTTCTTGTTGCTGCAGAATGAGTTCCCAAATCCCTCCACATTTAACTATCTGCTGTGATTTAAGTTTTTCCCTTGATGGCTGTGGCTGCTGGATGAATTTACTTTCTGGTGACAGATCAAGAGTGCTTGGGTGTTGTTGATCAGATAGAACCTCATTGAGGCTATTTACTCATTATCACAACTGTGGCAGCTTTTGTTATATCTCTCTTTTTCGACAGAGAGGTGAACTTGTGTTCAGTTATTTGGTGAGTGGAGTTCATGAGGACTCCTTTTGGCTGTGAAATCTGAGCAGGGCTTGTGGCTTCTTGAGTGAGGAGTCAGAGATAAAGCTTAGGGCTGAAGTTCATGGTGATGCTGGGGTTTGTGGGCAGTGATTTACTTGGAGATGAAATAGATGGGGAAGTTAGGGGAATTCTCTGCTCAAGACCATTTGTCTACACTCACTGATGTTATTTTTACTGAAGTAAAGTTTTCTTTCTTTTTAGCTTTCATGCCCATAACTCTTCCCTTGGTGAGTAATCATGACGGATCCTGCATCCAGCAAACCTTCCATTTTCCATAGCCAGGGGTTGGAGGGAGGGAAAGAAGTTCTGGGTATTATTGTAGCTTTAGTACAAGCTGTTAGAAAGACATTTATTTTATGGGAAGTGCTGAGTCACCTGGAAATCGAGCCCTTAAAGAATCTCCCTGGAAGTCCAAAGCTGTGAGTTACCCTTCTCCAGCAGCATTCCAAGAGATTGTTCATGTGTGAAGAACAGCTTCCTGATGCAAGGTGAGATCACTCAGCAATGAGAGCAAGGCCTGGTTTTGGTCTGTTCAGCCTCAAAAATCTGGAAATGCAAGGGAAGGAGCTGGAGCCTTGTGTTCTGTGTCTCAAACCCAGAATGTGATTTTTTTCTTATGTAGATGGTGCATTTGCAAGGAAATGGTGTTGTCAGTAAATTACCAAAGATATAAAAATAAACTCTTGTTACTGTGCTCAAAAATGGCACCATTTTGTGTCATAAAATTCATAGCTGTAATTATGTAAATATTTATTCATTTAGATTCTTTGGGTTTGGGCTTGGCCTATATCCTGAAATATGTCATTCCGTATAGACATTACAAAATGAACTTACATGGCACTGATAGAAAGTCTTGATAGCTGTTGAAATTCATTAATAGCAATAGTAAAATTAATATAAATACTTCTTTTTGATATTTACAGCTTAATGTGCTCTCATAGATGTGGTTAGAGTCAGTGCTGGCATTAATAATAAAGATGGTTAAATGAATTATTGATCCTTCTCTGAGGCTTTGAAGAGTCTCAGCCTTCCTCTTATTCAATATTTTGTATTCTTATCTTCATTGACTCATTTTTGAAAGTGTTCCACACCTTTAGCTTGGAACCTCAAGAAAGGTTGTGGTTTATTAAAGCTGAAGTTCTTATTCACTGTCTGAATTTGAGAAGAAGCTGGGAATTAACTTCTAAAATCTTTGATCAAAGATCAGTTAGATCTAAGTTAGTGTTCATATCCCCAGCAAAACCAATAATTTCTTTAATTGACTTTTGTTACCTTAGTTATTTTATTTGCATCTATTTAAGCTTCACGGGCACAAACGCATTTTTTTGTCTGGGTGAGAAAGCATCTTGCTGCAATATTCTTGCACATGCACTGTGTTTTATACATGTCTGTGTGCTTTCTACTGAATAGAAAAATGAGCACATCAGTTCTCCTGGTGCTCCTGCACCAAAAACCTCTACACTCTTCAAACCTCATTTTCTTGTGCATTTTCCCTCTTAGGTCATCATTTCATCTCTTCAGCGCCAGGCCAAGCATTCTTTTTTTTGGCAGGTAATTGCCTCTTTCTTTCTACTTTTACAGGTTTTCTAGTCTCAATCCTGAATTCAATTTTTCTTACAGTATCTTATTTCTGCAGTTTGTGTTTCACACATACACCACAGCATTCACTCTGGTAAATGGAAATGGCACCCCAAAGGCTGAAGTGAGTGTTGATTTTTATTTTTGTAATCATCTTAATTGTGCAAATGCCATTTTGAATTTGATTTGCAAGTGTTTTACAATGTACTTATGCAGTGTGTTTTTTCTGTCCGTAGGGATACTCACTTCATCGAAAGCAGATCTTTCTTGGCCTGGGAGCCATTTCCTATGCAGCCTGTGTTGGTGTAAGTGTTTGCTCAATGATTGCTTTCCTAGCAAGCTGTCCTGAGAAGGATTAGGCACTGAAGTCACCACAGTGCCAGATATCCTTCAGGACTGTGCTCTGGTGCTTTAATCTGATGTCTTGCCACAGAACTGTTCAGAGTAAGAATACTTCATGATCATCTGTCAGCCATTGTTCTGCTTGGCTTCCCCTGATGCTTCCTCTTGTGTCATTTTCTTTGTTGTTTTGCAAGCTAAGCAAACAGGGAGTGAGAGGAATGGCCAGTGTTTACAAACACAGAGTGAGCCACTGGGATATTGTAGCTGATTTTTGATGTGGTGCTGTGGAAGAGATCTAACTCCAAACAAGTGGTGAGATCTGCAGGCCTCAGTACTGGGCAGTGTTTGCTCAAATCCCAGGAACAGCACAGCCATGAAAATACAGCACTGGATGCAGGGAAATTATTCTTCCAGAAAGGAGCTGCTCCCGTGCTCTCTGCTGGAATAGGAATTTTTGGTTTCTGCAGTTTGCTACATCAGAATGAGCTCAGGTATCATTACACTCTTCAAAAGTATAGATGATTCTGTAATGCCTCTCCTCAGCCCCCACAAGAAGCAGTGATTTTCATAAGCCTCTGGCAGAAAAATGTGATTGTTCTTCTGTTAGAGGGAGTTTCACCTCTGCCCACTGCAGGGCAGAACAGCTGGGCAGGATTGCTCAGGGCTTAGAGAAATCTGGGGAGGCAGCCCTGCCCATGGCCCATCAGGAGAGTGCTTCCCTTTGTCCTTCAAGGGAGTCTCTGAGGGCCAGATGGTGTCTGGCCATTTATTCCTAAATGAAACTTCCTGCAGGTGTATTAATGGAATATAGAGTTGGGCTGGAACTGCAGAGGATCAGGAAAAATACAGAAGTAAATCAGATTTCCTGTTTGGGGGAGAGAGAATATGTGACACAATGCGATTGGACAAATGTCCGAGGAATGTTTGTCAGAGTAATTATTTTTTTTTGTCTTTGTATTCACACTGCTGCTATCCTGTACATAATAATGTTGAATATTTTTTTTATCATGTTTCCTGTTCTTATGTAAAAGAGTGATTACAAGCACCTTCATTAACTAGAGAAGGTATGTATTTTGTTGGAATGTTAAACCAAGGAATTTGCTTATTTTCATAGATGGTAACTATGCACTAATTCACAGATTTCTTTTCCTAACCTGTTACACTGCAATGCTGCATATTTTTTTCAATGGAAGGTGCCTGTTTCCTCTTCATGCCTTAGGCTCTGCCTCTTGCCTTCGTGAATCGTTATGCACTGAAGAGCTCAGTAATGCAACTTGTTGTCAAAAAACTGCTACCTGCTCCTCTGCTTGGTGAGTAGAAACAAACTGTGCGTTGTGCAGCTGGCCTGAGGGCCATTTGCCTGTCTCACTGTAGAGTTTTCTTGCTTTTGCACAGGTGTGATCTCACTGTTTCTTTTCTGGCTGCCATTGCTGGCCCCCTCCTCTCTATGGGAGACAACTCTAACTGCCTCAGCCTCATTGGGTGCTTGCTGGTTTTAGTTTCAGAGCTGCAGAGCACTCTTGTGATCTTGGTACACCTATCTGAAAGCACCAGGACAGCTCAGGAGGGCAGTAGCAGTGGCACTGACATGACCTGGTGTGGCACATTTGTGACACCAGAGTGCAACATTGCTCTGGGAGTGCAGAAAGCGAGACTTGTTCCAGCAATTTGCTATTAATCTTGCAAGCAAAGTTCATTACTGCAGCAGCTCTACTCCCATGGTGAAGTTGCACCAGGACATGTTTAACTATTTAAAATGTCATTAATTGTGTTTCTATTGCCATTATAGAAACTTTTGGCCTTTCTTAGGGGAAAACTGATAAAATTAAAATGCATCATCCCCTCTGTTTCAGGTTATGTGAGATGTTTACTCAGCTCTTTCTGAGGCCTTACATTAAAGGTTTCCTTTGAAGCAGGTGTTAAATGTGCTTCATTTTCTTAAATGTGGAGAAAAGCGTGAGGGTAATTGATTAATGTTAATCTAGCATTTGCAAAGTGTCCTCTGGTACACTGATGAATTTATTGAATAGCCCTACCAAGAACTAATAGAAAAAGCAATCTGTCATTTCAAGCAAGGTCAGTTTGACAGTCCCTGCCCTTCCTTTCAATGCAGGATGCAGCCTTTTCTGAAACCCTGTTGCTTTCAGGATTTTGTCTTTTGTGCTGGATTTTATGCTGAGCAGAACAAAACCTAACCACAACAGAAATCCCTCCACTTTCTCTTAAGACAAACTGCTTATGGTTTGAGCTGGATAGGAATGGTTTTAAAGCTCTGAATCCATAATGACAAAGCATTTTTTAGGATGGAAGCTTTCCAATCTCACTCAAACTTCTGAAACAAATATTCAGATGCCAAGTAGATTTTCATGGAACAGTGTCTTTTTAAGCTGTCACGTTATTCAGTTGTGAACTGCTGAACTGGAAATGTAAAATGCACATCATTATGAATGTTACTACTGAGGCAGTCCTTGTGGATCTATTAAAGCAAAATCCCCTTTAACCCTGCAGGTATGACAAGTGCATTTACTGTGGCCATGGTGAGAAGCCCAGAGTTTGACAATGGGATAGAAGTGATGGACAGCAAGGGCAAGGTTATAGGAGTGTCTAAGAAGGCTGGTGAGAAGGTAGGTGAGGGGACAGAGAACTTTTTTGACTTGGGTTTCATTCCATGAATGAAGTGCTGAAATTCCATGAATATGATGCTGAGAGTAGACAGAGTTTGATATATTGGACAGGGAATCCCACATCAGGTGCTGAATCTTTGGGCAGGCTTGGATTAGGTCTCCAGAACCGGGTTCCACAACTTTTGTATCATCAAGGGTTGGCTGCCTCCCTAGACCAATATACTGAGGACCATAGACACTGGCACAGATATTTCTGTTTTCCCTGGTCACCTCCAGAAGGAGATAAGACTCTTGGATCTTCTGATCGGACACCTCAGAGAAATTGTGGAAACAGGTGCATGAGCATAAGGATTTGGGGACAGCTGGAGAGAGAACTTCAGATTTAACATAGGCTAGTTATGATGCCCAGAAGGTATTGGTTAATTGAATGAAGTTCAGCACAACTTTAAGGAGTAAGTCTTAGCAAAATTATTATCATGGCAGGAAAACTCATCAGTAGTTTCACCTTCCTTTTAAGCAATTTCTCAGTCATAAGCAGAGTATTTGCCTCTTAGTTTCTGTTTAAGAAAGAATTCCTCTAATAGATACTATTTTCCCTTATTAACCTGTTGCTTTAAATTCCAGAGTGTGAGACAAGAAAGCACTCAGGGAAGCAGGCAGTGTTTGAAGCTGCCCAGAGCACTGCTTTACACTTGTTTTTCTCTCTCCCTGAAGGCTGTTATGGAGACAGCATTGTCCAGAGCAGTCTTGTTTGGGACAACGTTCTTCCTGCCAGAAGTGCTCATGTACTTTGTGCAGAGGTGAGAGGCACTGCAGGGGGCTGGGGCTGCCTGGGTACTCTGGTTTTCTGTCTGGCACTTGGCATTTGCCAGGTTTTTTCTTGGGTTTGCAGTATTGCTTGCCTTGGTGGAAGGGATGGTGTGGGAAGTTGCTGTTCAGCTGCTGTGATTCTTTGAGATCATTCAGTGAATCTGGTTATGTCTGAACCCATGCTGCACGGGTTGGCAGGAATGGGGTTTTCCTCTCTGCTCCCATGCAGGAAACATGTTTGTGCCCTCCTGACAGACTGTTTTCCAGCACCTACCTACCTCCAGTTCCCTAAATAAAGATTTGAGTTCCAATGTCTGTATCAAGGTTGTTTACACCACTTAGCTTAGGTTTGTATTTTTCAAGAGGAAATGGGGCACTTGAATTTGCAACTAAAGCTGGATCCTGACTTCCAAATAGTTTTCCACCTATTATAAAACACTTTAAATCCCTGTATCCTAAGAAGAATACCTTGTATACTTCATGAGACGATTCTTAGCCTGCCCTGAACTTTTGGTCATGATCTTTTGTCTTGTAAATAATACAGGCAGGGTGATTTGACGTTGCTTAAATTGATTCCCTATCAGCTTAAGGGACTCCTGTTACTAGAAGACAAATGCAGATGTAAAATAAAATTTAAAATATGTCAAGTAATAAATTTTTGCACAAAGTAAAATAGGGCTGCCCACAGGAACTAAATGTGTAAGGAAAGGGTAATGCAAGAAAAATCTTAATCAAGGAACTGAGACACTATAAAGCACTAATGTACTTTCCCTCCTTTTGTCACTTTGATCTTGCTGCTTTTTTTCTTAATCTTGACAGTGTGAGCTTGGAAAATGCTGCAGGCAAGCACAAAACAAAGGGAAAGCACAGGAAGTTAAGAGTAAGAACATAGGAAATGAAGTAAGGAAACATCTTTAGGAACCATAAGCCTAGATGACTAATTTCAGTGTAATTTCAACCAGTAAAATAGTAGCTAATGCTCTTTATGTCATTGTCAGGCTATTTGCAATATACTGACATACTTTTTTCATGTCTTGGACAGAGGAAGATTTGTTAAAAATCCTCGTGCTTTGGGTCCAGTGAGGATGTTTGTGATTATGTCAGTGCTAGCAGGGATGCTGCCAGCATCATTTAGTATGTTCCCACAGTGTGGGGAGGTAAGTCCTTTCACAGGAATTGATTTAAGATTATTGTGACATTAAATCAGCCTTTCAGAACTATGGCCAGCAGTCTTGAAGGCCACATATTAAAAAAATCAACAGGATTAATGTGGTACATCTAAAATGGGGCAGCAGAGAGGCTGCTTGTGAAAGCCCATGTCCCAGGCAGAGGCTCACAGGACTTTTGAGGTCTGAGTTGCATTCTGTGTTACTTATATTTACACTTTTCAATGTAGATTTATCAGAGTTTCACAACAGTCTGAAGCAAGCAAGGTCAGGAGAACTATGTTGAAAATTTAAGCCAAGGCTCTTCCAGCACTGCATTCAGTCCTGCAGGAGAAAGGAAAGATGTAGATGAGAATTTTTTCTCATGCAAAGTCAGCTGACTGGAGAGGTAAATCTGCTCACACTTGACATCTCTTCACCCTGCCTTGCTGAACTGGGAAGTGCAATCTGTTCCCTGGGAAAGAAGGGCTTCCTGGCAGGTTCTAAATGGAGGATGTAGCTCCTGAACCTTGAGTTTTGGAGAAGGCCAAATGAGCGAGGAGCCTTTCTGCATTTGTTTCATTTCTGTGAATATTAGCAAATCACAGACTGGGCTCTTGCAACTCGCAGTGGTTTCTTTTATTTGCCTAAACTTTCTGGCATTTTAGTATTTTAGTTTTTTATTTTTAAGATTCTTTAAATCTTATGACAACAAAGCAAACTGAACATGAATGAGGGGACTTTTGAGGATTTATCTACTGAGATTAGGACTGGTTGATTCCCTTTGGGCTTCCCAATGGCTCAGCCAACAGCAGAAGTTCTCCTGTGTGTCACCCAAATATATTTACAGCTGGATTTGGTGATCTTAAAGGTCTTTCCACACCTAAATGGTGCTGTGATTCTATAGTGAACAGACATAATATCACTATTTTAAAATAGTAAGTATTTATTCCCGTATGTGTGTGCATGTAGAAAATGTTGGAGGGGAAAAAAAAGCCCCAAAACAACAACAAAAAATCCCTCAAATCCCCAAATAAACAAAGAGCCTCAAGTCCCAAATACTGAATGCAGTACTTGAATTTGTGCAAAGAACAATGCAGTAACAAGGACTTAACATCCACTTAGCAGGCTGTGGTGGTGCTGACTCCCTTTTTTCCTACATTGCAGATAAAGCGAGCAGACCTTGAACCAGAAATTCTGACATCTACAGAAGAAACAGAATTCTTCTACAACAGGGGGATTTAGAGCCTGGCTTTTATATATAAGTGTGTGCTCTGATCCAAGTGAATTCTGACCACTGGCATTTGTGACTGAACTGTGATTCTGTGGTGGCAAAGCTGCCACATCTGGTGCACCAGAACTGAAGAGGCAGAACTTGGCAATGTGGCTTTGCCAGCCCCAGCCTGGAGGCACATGAACATACCTCACCTGATGCTGAAAAATGCTAGAAAAGCACTGTAACACAGCCTTTGTGTTCTGTGCTTCCTCTGGTGATTGATTTCTTAATTAAATGACTGTTGAGTACATAAGTTTGTTCTGCTGCTGCAGTTTTTGGAGTGCTTCTTTCCAGGAACCCAGCTGGTGAAAGCTTTGACATCAGTACTCCTGTGGGTAAAGTCTAGCTGGTTCTTCTCAGAACACTTTGATGTTTTCCATGATCTGACAATGATCATTTTGAGGATGAGACATGAGTGAGGCAGCCCTTGATGTGATTTTAGACAAAGCAACCCTGATGGCAGTAGAATATTGGTTTAGTTTAGTTGTTTAAAAATGTTCAGGAAATGGGTGTCAAACATGACCACCAATTAATTCCTGGTTTTTTTAAACATCCTTGAAGGAGTTGTGAGGCCTGATGACCCTTGAGCTGCAGAACTTGGGTTTTTACACTGAAGCCATGAGGAGATCCCATGTCTTTCTGACCTTGTGGTGGACAATGAGGAACTCCACTTTTGCAGGTTGGCTGTGTTTATCCAAAGCAAGCAGGCTCTTTTGATATGTGACATCATTTTGGTATGTTGAGCAGCAAGGTGACACATTTTTGCTGATGCTATGAAATTATTCAGGGACTGTCAGCTGTCTGGGAAGAGCTGCAGGAAGAGCTTACAGGAGACTGTGATTGTGACAACATCTTCAGTGATTCTTGAATCACCTCTCCTACAACCCCTGCCTATAGTTATGTGAGGTTCTGCTGAGGCTATGTGACAAGGATGGAAATGCACTAAATAACATAAAATTATTTATGTGAAAGTGATTATCATGTTTGTGCCATCATTTAACTTCCTCAGGGCACAATAAGCTGGTCACTGCTCTCCTGTTGCTGGAGGATTGGATTTCTTTTCACAGTGTGAGGAAAACAATGGCTGCCCAGTCCAATCCATCCTACAGGAAGAGAGCAGCATAGAGCAAAGTAAGGAAAAACAGCAGGCCTGGACTCTTGCAAGAAGAGATTCCTGCTGTGCTTTTGGCACTGAACAAAAGCGGGAAGTTGGGGGTTGAGTTTAATTTCTTGTTTGAGTTCTGCCTTTTTTGAGCCTTCCTCTAACAACTTACTGGAGGGAAGGGTCAGACAAGGGAAGAGGAGAGAAGAGCAGCAGCACATCCTAAGGACCTGGAAGTGGAGGGGAATGTGCTGTAAAGCTGACCCTGGAAGAGCATATGGAGCTGTCTGTAATTGGCAGAGTTTGCACTACTCCACTGGAGGACTGTAGTGGATTTTTAAAGGTAAAGGATTATTTACACTACTGAACTCTGCAGGTTTCCTCAGCCTCCGTGGCTGCTGTTCTTCAATACGTGGTAAGATCTCATCAGGGTCAAGAAGATAACTGTTGTGTCAGACCAAAGGGTCTGCTGAGCCAAATGTCATCTGCTCATGGCAGGAGGTTAGAACTAGATGATCTTCAGGGTCACTTCCAACCCAAACCATGCCATGATTCTGTCACAGGGTCAGGTGGAACAGGCTTAAGCTGAAGTGTTTGTCTCCTTCCAAACCTTTAATAGCAGAGGTACAGATAACATCCTGTAGTTAAATCATCTACACCCTGTTTCTCTCTTCCTATTTCAGTCACATACCAAAGGCAAATGCAAAAGGGGTCTGATTCCACTCTCAGTAAACAGTAATTGGCACTACAGTGAAGACCTGCACCTCTCCCCACTCCTTTTATAAACACAATTTAAGAATGGCTAAAGCAAATGCTAGTTACATGAACCACAGTGGGAACAAGCTAAAAACCCAAAATCTAAGAGTAGAGCAAAGCCAACAACTAGAAGAGAATATATTGGTGAACTTTGGATCGTCATGGTAATGAGACAAGCTACAAATTCACTGGCAACACACTTGGATGGTTTCAGCAAATGGATGTCATTACAACTTCATGAGTAAGGCTTCTGGAATAGGTCTGGTAATAGTGTCTGTTGTTACAGCTGCCCCTTCTCAAACTCCACCAGCTCTTCACTGAATACTTGAGTCGAAATTTGCCTTATTAAACTCAGCTCCCTCAGGATCACTAAATACCCCTTTCCCCCATTCTCAGGAATGTTTCTGTTGCCCACACCAGAACTTTCCAGAAGAGGGCAGGTGCCTGCCATTTAAATTGTCAGCCTGGCTGATTGAGCAGCTTCCCAAATCAGGGCAGGGAAAAGACTAAAGGCTAAAAAGGCCCTGGCACCCTCAGCCTTGAGCCAGACACTGAGATGAGAACTGCCTGGTAGTCCAGAGATACAAGTCAAGGAACAAGACTGGGACAAGCAGCAAAGCATCATGTTTGAGGGACCTGCGAAGAGGAAACCTTCCCCTATGTAATGTGGAATGGATTAACAACCATGCAGCCCAAGGCAGGTCTGTCTCCTGCCTCAGCTGGCCCTTGTGTTAAGCGACAGTGCATTAGTGGTAGAACCAGTTTAAGTTGTGGTGAATGACAACAGATGGAAGCTCTCAGCTTCAAGGAAAACAGAAGTCTTAGTACAGCACAAGATGCTGTGCCTCACCCACTCAGCTTGTCATCTTAAAATGTAGGAAAATCCAGTGAGGCTTTCAGGCCCCTTTAATGTAGCTTAAAAAAAAAATAAAAAAATCAGCCACTCCCATGTTAAGAAATACTGAGATCAAAGCCCTTCTCAACTGGAGCTGTGTCCCTGCTTTACCCCCAGGCCTGTAACACAGCCATGCTGATTTTCCCTTTTCCCCACAAGGAGGAAAGGTAGAGGAAGGAAGGATGAAGGCAGGGAGGGAGTCCTGCACTGCAGCTCCTGCCCTATCAGACAGCAAACACCACATGCACAGTGTCACTCAGGAAGGAGCTTTGGAGTCTCCTCCCATCCCACATCACTCAGCAGCTCCGAGGAATGACTTCACCTGACCAGAGATGCTCTGACTCAGACTGCAGCCAGCCAGCTGCCTAGGGAAGGGTGGAAGGCACTATGAGGCAGCTGGCAACTCCCTAGACTGAGCTTCATGGCTTGTTTTTTATCCAGAAATGGAGCTGCTTCAACTCACATCTCACACCACACAATTAACAAACCCTCAGAAGCAGTCTGAGTCAAAAGCAGAAGCAGCCAGGACGTTTAAGACGGATTCTGTCAGATATCCTGTGTCAAGTTTTTCCAGGTTACAAAGCATTTCACTGCTCTCCACTGAACATTCCCCTTCACACATTTGCCCGCAGGGGAAACAGGGCAGGGCAGCTCATACCAGGAACTAAAACCCCAGGGATGAAAGCAGCAAAGCAAGTAACCCAATTTACTCAGCAGAATCTCAACTGCAGGGACTGAGTGTTTATCCTGCTCCCCTTTGCAAGCCTCTGCCTTGTTCACTCTTTACTCTCCAATTTCTGCAAATGTAGTGGAGATGCTATGGTGCAGGAACCATTCACCATTTTGTATTTCTCCAAGAATAGAACGACAGTAAGATGAAAAGGTATTAATAAAATTTTCATTTTAAACAGCCTTTGCTTCTAGGAGGAAGAAAAGATGTCATCTGACTGCCAAAGAGCAACTGCACCCACAGTCTGCTTGTGTGCATCCTGGGGAAAGGGAAGTGAGAAATAAACAGAAATATTTTCCTGTCCTGACCTTGCGAATTTTTCTATTTTATTTTAAACATTTTTGAAAAGAAGCAGTGTCAAAAGTCATAGAGAAAATGCAAGAACTTTAAGACAATCCTTTGAATGCACTGAAGCTGAGGGAGGCCAATACACCTTGTGCAGTGCTGATGATAAAATCAGCAATGACAGAAGTGTTTGAACATTTCCCACCTGAAGACAAAACCACAGCTCAATCCCAGTATTGCAAAACTAAGAGCTAAAGCCTGTGACTCCATGGTCACAACTATTTAAGAATAAATTTACATAAATTAGAGGGTAGACTGATCAGGAATTTTTTAATAGGCATAAGCATACTATGAGTCCAGTCCCTTGAGTGCAAAATTGTATTTCGTTTGTGTTGCACAAAGGTCAGGAGATCTAATACAACACTGAGATTTTCAACTGAAACATTTCCTGAACAGAAATCAAAACAGGCATTCAAGGTTTAGTTTGCAATTGAGCTCCTCTGCTCTGTGTGGTTGTCTCTAGATATGCCTTAAGGCAGTTTGTTAATAAGAAACAATGGCAATTTCTTCTCAATTACACTGTGCTGCTAAGACAGCTGGCTGAAGCAGATCCAGATTTTCCTTGGTGGAAGAATTCCTTTTCAGTGGACTTTAGTGTAGGTCCTGAATAGAATTTTCAGCATAGTTTTGCAATTCTTCTAATCCAACTGTTTTATAGATCCCAAACAAGAAGCAGCAATATCAAAGAACCATTAACAAAAACCATTAATGGGCAAGTGGGGAAAAAAGCTGTAGAGCACTTACAGGTAAACAAAGGCAGTTGCAGTATTTTTCTCAGAAGTTAAAGAAAAAATTACATGCTACTGGGTTCAGAATTTAAACTTCAGACTGAGTGTTTAAAGCAGAATTTTACACCCCTGAAAATAGGGGATTGTTCTGAAGCACTTTCATGTCCTGACTGTAATAACCACCCATTGTATACACAGATTCCTCAATCACATTCTAAAATAGATTTCCTTAAGGTATCATACATAACAAAAGGACAACTCTTTTTCCAACCAATATTGCTTGCATATAGTTATTGATGAGCTCTATCAGTTTCAGAATAGCAAACATCCAATTATTTAACAATATAAATACTGGTTACTAAAGTTTTAATCATAAGTATAAAATCTCTATGTAAAACCACATGCTACAGCCTATCTGTACAAAGGCCAGGAAAAAAAGGTTATTTTTTCTTATAACAAAGTGCTACTGCAGAATTGACTGATTTGTTGTGGGCATTTCTGAAGAAATACAGATTGTTTGGCTCAGAGCATTTCCTTAGAGACTCTAAATTCTTCTCAGAAGATTGTAAAGCAGTTAGTTTCAGGCTGCTCACTAAAAAAAAAAACCAAAACAACAAAACAAAAACCCGGTCTCGAGTTATGGCTGTGCAACCAACAAGTAGGCAAATTTTCATTTTCTCTAAACTCTTTCCCAGTTTTCACTACAGCTTCAGAAGTTCACATCTAGATTTAATTTACACAGAGCACCATCAGACAGTACCTGTGTTACAGCTCCAGCCATTCAAGAAGCTGCTGCTCTACCTGTGCCACGTGGCCATTTGAGCATTTCTGGTGCACAAGGTTGGACTCATCTAACTTTTTCTCACGTGGATCAGGAATGAATGTCCAGGTCTCCTCTCAGCTGAGAGCCCCAACAACTTCTTAAATGACTCCAGCTGTAAGGCAGAACTTGTCCATGGCCCCCTAGGAAGCCCCACTTCAAGCACAGTAATCCTGAGGCATGGGATGGAGTGAAAGGGGGAAAACCTCTAAGGCAGGAGTCCAAAAGAGGTGCTCAGCTCACACCTGAGCTTCAAAATATCCCTTCCTTTTCATACTAAGGCTACCACATCATATTTTCCCAGCCATTCTTTATTCACACCTTGACACTTTCAAGTAGAAAGAGAGAACTTGTCCATTTATTTGGGATTTCCAGATATCAGGCAGTCTAGAGCAGAAGCAGCATCTGACAGGCTGACATCCCTGGAAACCCAGAAGGAGCACTCAGAGCAGCTGCATTTTTGGGTGTCCCTGTGCAGGATCAGCACATCCCAGCTGTGCTGGGTTCAGCTGTGTTCCACACCCCAGGCAGAAAAATCAGAGCTGTCCAGCCTCTGGAATGTGCAGGACAAAAAGCCACTGCACTGATGTCTGTCACAGCCTGGACACTCTGGCCTGTGCTAGTTGTACATCCACTCCCTTTGTGGTGTGAAATACAGGAGCCATAGGCACACAGTTTGAGTTGGGGGGAGATAATGACACCAGGAATGTTCCCAAATACGTCTCCATATGTTCCCAGTCAAGCTCCAATATTCTGCATTACATCATGGTAACTAGGACATTGACTCATACCTTTAGTTTTTCATATAAAATACCAGGTATACCTATCTGGATGGCAGAGACAGCTTTTTCAGAATTGGTCCATAACACTGCAGTGCATCAAAATCAGATTTTGAGCATTTGTTCAGCAGCTGCTAAATGAAAAAGGAAGTTTTCTGTGGCTGGTGGAAATCGCTTTTGTTTCAGGGCCTCAGTGTTAAGGGTTGGTTTTTCATTGCCATCAGAAACTTCAGTAAGTGAGGCTAAAGTAGCCAAGATTTCTTTTGTCTTCAGAGAAAGGTCCTTAAGGAACAGAAAAACAAGCAACCATGAATATAGTATTAGGTATTAATAAAAGGTTTTCACATACACTTGCAATCAAAAACAATCAATACAGAACAAAAAAGGAAATAATGATAATTAAATAGCTCACTTAAAATAAAGACAACATTTATTTTGAGGCAAACTTGTAACAGTTCTTCAGCCTGTTCTTGTGCCATAATGAATAAAGGAGGCACAACCACTCCTGACCTCACTGAGCTCTGTGACTAAGTCACTCAGTTGCGAAATGTCTAATATTAGATGAGAGAGGGAGTGATAAAATGCCATCATAATAAAAATCAGGTTTCATAGCTAAGCAGCCATATTTAGCAGGACCTTTTCAAAGTATTGCCAATACTATTGACAAAAAATTAAGTAAAATCCATGCCTTGTGGAATGCAAGTGGGAAACCAGTCTTACAATTAACAGAATTTCTGAACTGTCTTCAGCAATGTAGTTATCCAAGAGATAATATAAACTAAGTAAGTTATCCTTAAAAACCTGCATGATGAATAAAAATGCTCATTTGTAAAAAGGCAGAAGAGACTGACTGATTCTCAGTGACACTCTTCCTCCTACACCTGCCTTCTGCCAAAATTTAGCAATGGAAGTTAATTAGATTTAAAAATAAAATACTAACCTTAATGACTTGGCTGTCTGATTTATCTGGATCTTCTGCAGATTGAACAATTAGCTGTCCAATTTCTTTGTGAAGTTTTCCCATTGTCATTGCCTCTGTGTAAGACAAAAACAAAACACCACACATAAATACGCCTTTCTTGTGATACCTAGAAATGCATACGAATAACACACCAGACTGAGGAATCTTTTCATGACTGCCATTTGAAATCAGTTGGTTAAGGTAATAACCCTGTGTCAACAGCCAGTACCTCTGGCCCAAAGCAGTGATAAGGAGCAGCAAGGTAAGTAACATACAAGGTTTTCTTTCAAATAATCCCCAGTCTTCAATTATTTAGTGCCACGTTTTTCTAAAAACTCATGTAGTATCTCTCCATTCAGCGAAAAGTCTCTTCCATGTCTAACATGGATGTTATGAAATCTCAATTGTGCATTTGTTGGAAAACAAAGCACATCCTTCCACACTCCCAATTTTAACCAGTCTTCCAGGGTTGCAATAAAATGAAGACAGAAATTTACATATTGACTTTTCAAAACCTGAATGGAGGAAGGGTCAAGACTGTTTGACCTACAGCAGGGCTGAGCAATTACTGTCAACTCTGGAATAAACTGCCTTTAAATCCAAGTTATAAACAGCAACCAACCTTTTACTACAGGTGACACTGTAATCTCACTGTCTGCCAAATTCACATACACATCATAGAGGTCTGATCTACTGCTCACTTCAGAGTCTGTAAATCCAGCGATGTAACCTAGAGCACGGAATTGAGCAAGATTAGGATCTTCATAAATAAAAATCACAGTCCTAAAGTCTTTCTAAGAGTATTTGGCTCTCACTGGAGCCAGGAGGTTGCTCTCTTGATATTATCAGCCATTCAACAAGTGTTCAGAAGATGCATCATTTCCAAGAAGCTTAAAAATCAGCTTCTAAAACTGCCCTGAGCATGGATTAACTGCTAACACTACAGCAGTATCACCAAATTAGCAATCTGAAATTTTAAACTCTCTTCCTGCCTTCCTACTAAAATTACTCATTTGCAACATTCTCATTACAAAAATCTCCATTCTGGAGCCTCTTATCATGAAGTCAGTATTAGACTGGAAGAGAGGAATAAACCCAGGAGATTTTCTTATCTGTAGCATGTCAGAAGAGCAAACTTGGAGCAGCCATTCTCCATGGAAGATGCTTAGTGAGCTGTAAAAATGTTGCAGATGAGTAGTCTCCTGCTCATATTCTGTATAAAGAAGCCTCTTAATGGCCACGTCATGTGTCACAGCAACCTCTGCATAAAGCAAGGGCCTGTTCCTGGATTATGCATTAAGCACTGTGCACACACAGCACTGTGTCACACAGACCAAACTCCTACAGGCAAAGTTTAATTGTGCTTAGGAGCCTCAGACTTCACTGACATCAAAACAGAAGTCTGGGACTTCAGAGTTAGGAATTAAAAAAACCATTCCATGACTAGTGATGTGTAGAAGTTGGGAAATAGTGTAGCTTATCTAAGTGAGCTGCTTCTCTACACCAGGAAGAATTTCAACCCCTCCAAGCAAAGCATCAAAAGAGTCTCAAGGCTGCTTTGCATCTCTGATTAGGGATAGACTGATGTGGATCCACCCAAAGCCACCAGATAAACTACTTATCTTCCCACATACTTGTTTAGTTGGTTTGCCTTTTACAAAGAAAATGGTTAACTTTGATCAAAAGCATTAATAGCAAAAGAACCTTTGTTTCCCTCCGAAGTTCCCTGATGCAAAACTTTGCAGCAACAGAAGCTAAAATTGAATTTTCCTGGTATTTTTTATTAATAAATTATCACTACCTGTGCAGGCTTTTAAGGCTTCCAGTTCCTCCTCATTTAGATGCACATAAGAATGAAGAATTGACCAGTCCTGTCGATGCCACACTAAAGCAGGCAAAGTCCTAGGGAGATTTGGGTGCAACTTGAGACTAACAATAGATTCTTATTTATACTAACTAAAGCTTCACAGTAAAAATTGCATTCCATGCAAAAGAACAATCATCACTAGGTCTCATTTGGAGAGTATATATATAAATATACACATATATGAACTGCAGAGATTTCTACTATCAGTACAGAGTTTATCACTCATTCCACCATTTAATTTCTTTTGGTTGAGCAACATACAGCTAAACCTTAAGAGGGATTAATTCAGCAGAATTTCTTTAAACAGGTTTTAGACACATTTTTTTTCCCTTAAAATACAGGCTTTATTCTCAATGAAAATTTGTTGGACTTCTGGGAGTGGGTGGATGGGAAGGAAGGAATTGATAAAGTACCTGGTAAATTCCTGGATAGCTTCTATTCTAGGATGGTACACTACAATTCTCTTCTTTAACATCAGTGCAGTATATAAAATAACCGTTTCCATTCCAAACTGAGACACTATATCTAGGAAAGAGGAGAAATAGTTTTATGAAAGATATATATGCTGATATTATCATGGTTTTGAAGAAGCATTATAGTAACAGCAGAGGTAACAGTGTCAGCACAGTTCACTTGAAGCATACATGAAAACAAGGTTGTATTTTAGGCTGTAAGAAAGAAATCAGAATAAAGACTCTGGCAGAGATTAACCTTTGATGGAGCCAGCAAGGTAAGCCTTCCGAGCATCAAAGTCCTTGCTGAGGAAGGATCCATTTTCTTCACTTTGGCAGATGCCCTTTGTAAGGACTGCAATGTAACTCTCCATCATTTTAACTGGACTGCCATGCTTCAAGTAGATTCTGTGTGAAAAGAAGAGAGTCTGGTATTTTAACTGCAATCATTGCACCAATATATATATGCAAAAAATAAAAAATTTAAAATCAGTATAACAAATAGCAATATTGCTGGCAATAATTCTTATTCTGGACACCTGGCTGAGGTTTTAAATACTAAACTAGAAGTCTTGCAACATGCACACAAATTTAAAATTTAAAATAACCCTATATTTTTATTTCAGCTTTCTATTTTATGAATGAACCAACATGGACTGAGATAGAAACACACCTCAAAGGTGTAGGCAGGTGTCCAGACAAAGGATTCCCTGCAGACTTGGAAGGTGTCTGCTTAATGAAAAAGCAACTACCACAGTAGTTATTACATGCAGACTATGACTAGGTAGCTTTTAATTTTTTATCCAAGTAACTTTTGCCATTCTTCTGTACTCTTTGCTAAATGATGAAAGAAAAACATAAACATGACCTTGACATTCATTGAAACCCCTAAATGACATGGAAGAAGCACACACTGAGAGAACCCATGCACTGTCAGCTGTGCTCCAGGAAGCAGAGAGACACTGTAACCTATTTTACAGGTTAAGAGATTTCAGGAATAGCACTGAAGCTGTCAACTACACACTTTCCATGTTAGCTATAGCACAAAGCTACATCACATTTGAAACTCGATTATTATCATGCTTAGAAGAGTCCATTCTAGATTTGAAAGGAAGTGTTAGCTGTAAGTCAGCAGAAATTTGATCCAGAGTGAATTTAAGTACTTAATGTATCACCAAAAAAAGAACAAATCGCAGTTTTTCAGTACCCTGCAGAATTGGTAAGCCTGAAGGCATTCTCAATCTGCATTATATATAGTAACTCCCAAGAGCACAATAACCTCACAATTGCATCCAATTAGCTGCAAAATCCCAGGGAATACTCTTGGTTTCAGGAACTGGGACTGAACTAATTTGGAAACTGAAGGAAAAGCAAAATAAGAAGCAAAGAGAAAGTATAAGAATAGGGATACAAAGGAAGTGAGTAAACAGGACACGGAAAAAAAGATTTTTGGTTGGAGAAGGCCTCTCACTTCCCTACAGGAAAAGCAAAAAAAAACCCTGGGTGCTGTGCTTAGCTCAGAAGAGATGTAAGCAGCATTTAAAAAGATGTTGTGGAAGGATACAAGTCATTCACCGTACACATGGTGACCTTTAAGTCCAGCACTGACATCTTCCCAAACATTTATACCTTTAAAAAATACATTCTCAGAGAAAAAGAGTGTGAGGGTGGTGGTGTGTGTCTGGAGAAGACACACATTAAAACACAATGAACATCTGACATTCATCCAACACTTTCTGCATATGACAAGCTCAAACCAAGGATCTTTACCATCTGATTTCATTTGTAGGACTGAGTTTCCAGCAATTTGTTTGAACAAATGCAACACAATGAATGCAAGCTTCTGTTTTGGCAAGATCTAAGCATGCACACAGCAGTACCTCAGGCCAGCTTTTATACAGACCTACAGAGGATCCTGGTGAAGGCTGCGTATTTCTCTGGGTTGAAGTCTTTGGCCGTCAGGACAATGGAGAAGTGGGTCACCTGCACATGACACAGGCACACAAACACACAGAGCTCAGTTAATGACCCCACATGAACAGTCTTGGTCACTTTACTGTCAAGGCTCCAAGTTCCTAACTGCAAGAATGGCCTGGACAGAGAACTTCTGATGTGACTCAGCTCTAGTATAGATCTTCTGCTTAACCTACACATACAAGTTGCTTTCCTCTAATCTCATATGAGGTTATTAAAAAGTAGAAAGGCATTTTTCTTCCCCATAGCAGGAAGGAAATTCGTTGCCAAAGTAGGCAGCGGAAGCAGACAGCATCAACATTTTTAGAAAGAGACTGGAAAAAACATACACAGATAGCAGAGCCCCAAACAGAATTTAACTTCCTCAATCAAATGACTGTGGGCTAGGGCAGTAAGTCTGGGACTGCAAGTCTGCAGACAATGACCAGGCTCACGTGTCTTCCTGAAATAGCATCTCCCACTGCAACTATTGAAGACAGCACTGTGACATTTATTTTACTTCATAGGAAATATAAGCTCAGAGTGAAGAAAGACAAGCAGCCTTCTGCTTTGGGCATACAAAATTACCACATTATCTTTCTACTTAACAACATAGCACGAAACATGAAAATTGAATAGACTTAACCTTTAACGATTTTCATAACAGGGAACAGATAGAAGATACAACTACATTTGTTGTCTTCCAGTAATCAATGCAGTGGAAAAGAAAGTATCTACATAACTCGATCCTTTGAGGGGGAAAAAAGGCAGCAGGTTCTACAAGAACAAGATTCTGGACTTTATGAAACAAACTTTGTAGAGAGAAAAAAATGCTGAACTTAAAATGCAAATTAACTAGAAACAGCAGCACGAAATAGCATTTGCATGTTAACACAAAGAATTGGGTAATGAGTATCACAGTCATTCTACAACTCTAAGACTTGGTGACAAATGAAATGTAGACTGGCTGGACACCTGAGCAGAGCTGCATCTGTGAGCACAAAACACCCTGAATACCTTCTCTTCCACACCTTTCTCTCCATGGCAAATCACTGCTTAACCCAGAGGAAGCTCTGCATTCTACTGAAAAACCCCACCAAGTCATACCTTCTTCAAGGCTGGAGAATCCTGAACTTCTACCGTTGTGATGTAGAACCAAGACCTTTTATACTGGCCAAACACAAACGTATGAAGCAATTTGCTTTCATCCGTAAGGCAGCACTTTCGCAGCAACAGAGTCCTCAGTTCAGCTGTTACGGACGGATAACACCAAACCCACAAAGCATCTCCGTTGGTGTCTTTTTCTATGGTGGAAAGATGTTCACTGTGAGAATGCCAAACAGCAGCAAGGAAGTAAATTGATGGGTTAATCAGATTTGTTTCCTGGAATCAGATTAAAATTCCACCTTACCCTGACCCTAGACATCCAGTTCTGTCACTACGGTTTAATTCTTAAGGCAGAAATTCTGATATGGATCTTATTTCTTAAATATTAATAAATCTCCATTCTTGACCTGCTTCACGAGGTCGGAGAAGCACCGAGTTTGGACGCAAATGAGCACGGTATTGAGGAACACGCACCCGGAGCAGCTCATTTATCATTTTCCCTATCGCTGATTTCGCAACATAAGCCTCAGGAGCCGCGAATTTCAGACACTTCGGCCGAGTTGTGCACGGCTCAGCTCTGCAACAGGCAGAGCCGGCACCGCCCGGGCCCGCGGCCTCAGCGCGGCGGGGCCCCGGTACCGCGGCACCGCCCCCGGCCCGGCCCGGCTCCCCCGGCCCTCACCGATCAGCCCCACGGCCCGCAGCAGCTGCGCCTCCGGCTCTGCCATCTTCGCTCCGCCGCCTTCCGCCCGCCCGGCCCCGCTCCGCCCGCCGGGGCCCGCCCGGCCCTCACGGCCCCGCTCCGCCCCCCCTCCCGCCATTTACTGAGCGCTCCCTGCGGCTTCCTCCCGTGCCGCCTGTTCTCCGGTAACGGGGGAATAAAGGCTCTGCGGAAAATGTGTCTTTTTTGTTGTGTGCGTCACAGAATCCCAGGATAGTTCCGGTTGGAAGGACCGTGGAGCTGAGCCGGTGTTCAGAGCACGGCACTCAGGAGCGTGTCCAGACGGATTTTGGATATCTCCAGGGAGGGGCTCCCGACTGTCCGTGGGCAGTGTCCCAGTGCGTGACCACTGCACAATACAGAAATTCTTGCTCAATACAGGTGGAATTCTGTGTTTGTGCCTCCTGTCCTATTGCTGGACAGCAGCGAGCAGAGCCTGGTCCATCCTCTGACACCTCCCTTCAGGTAGTGACAGACATGGATGGGATCCCTGCTCAGCTGTCTCTTCTCCAGGCTGAACAGGCCCAGCTCCCTCAGCCTTTCCCCAAAAGTGAGGAGCTCCAGGGCCACCATCATCTCCGCAGCCCTCTGTAATTGTACCATGGGGTACAGTTCATGTGAAATGTTATGCAAAAGGAGGGTGGCCCTGGTGGCGAACACCTCCTGAAGTCATGGGCAGGAGCTGTACAGACATCTCTGTGTTCCTACACAGCATGGAGGAAGGCTGGCATGTGCCCAAGCAGGGACTGAGTGGCGTGAGGAACAGTCAGAGAAACAGAATAACTACTCCTGAGTAACTCTGTGCATCAGCAAGTTTATTGAGAATGTAAAGATCTCATCTGCAAGTTTGGATCAACAGTGGCACCTGAACATTGAACTCCATGACCTTAAGGGGCTTTTCCAACCTGAATGGTTCCAGGAATGCCATGACACTGATTAGGAGAAGAAACTTCCAGAATAACTGGGATAACTAGAGGAGCATCAAAAGCAGCTTAAAAAAACGTGAAGTTCTGGGAGAGGCCAGACCTGTTCTGGGAACACACTAAAGGGCAGTCTGCCATATGATTTTCATTAAGTCATGAAGCATACATTAAATATACTCAACTACCATGTAGGAACAGACACGACAAGACAGATAAAAGCTGCTCCTGATAGAAAATCGACTTGATCTCAGCCTGGAGGGCTTTCAGGAACTTCAGAGATCCAAAAACAGAGTGGGCTGCCCAATAGCAAGTCCAGTGAAAAGTACCAGGCAGGACATGAGTACCATGCAGTCCCCATGAGAGCACATGAGAAGGCTGCAAGGACAGTCACTGGCCCTGGTGACACGAGCACAGCTGCCACCCCGACCTGACAGACTTTTAAATTAATTTTATGAACATTAAAAATGTACAGTGCTTTTGTTCAGCACTACAAATACCTTAGTGATGACCGTACTTAATGCATACTGTACTAAAACACAGGTCTGACATATTTTGGGATATAGATTTCCCCAATTTAGTGTTTCTACTGAAACACGCCAGACCAAGCACCACTCGGTCACACTCTCAGCGATAGGATGGAGAATTGGCGGTACAAAAAGGTAAAGATCACGGGTTGAGCTAAGAACAATTTACTAAGAGCAGCAATGGATTTAGCAAACGAATAGTAAGAACAATGCTAACAACAGTGTGCGAGACAGGCGAACGACTCTATCGTCTAAGGCTCATTTGGACAAAGGGCTTTGTGGAGCTCGCCCCGCCATCCCCTCCCGATCCCGATCCGCCTCACAGTCCCGATCTCCTCACGATCCCTTCTGGGTCCCGGTCCCAATCCCCCTCCCGCTTCTTCCGCGATTCCCCCACGATCCGGTCCCGATCCCAGTCCCAACCCCCCGTCGATCCGGTGCCAGTCCTGATCCCGTCCCCATCCAGTCCCAGTCCGGCCCGGCCCGGCCCGGCGGTTCGCGCGCGCGCCGGGCGGGGTTTCCGGTTCCGCCGCCGCCGCCGCCGTCAGGGCGCGCGCGGGGCCCTTTCCCTCCCCTTCCCCTGCCGCTCCCTCCCTTTCCGGCCGCGCGTGCCGCCTGGCTGGAGCGAGGAGCCGCCGCCGCCCCGTGAGGAGCCGCCGCCGCCGCCATCATGCCGGTGTACTTCCAGCGGCCCGAGAACGCCCTGAAGCGGGCGAACGGTCAGTGCGGGCCGCGCCCACACACACACACAGTGCCGGGTAGCCTCCCGCGCCGCTCCCTGGCTGCGGGCCGCGCCTGCCCCGGGATCCCCCGGCCGGGCCCGCCCGGGTGAGCCCACCCGGAACCTGCCGGCGGTGAGCGGAGGCTGCCCGGGAGCGCCCGCCCGGGAGGGAGCGGGCGGCGCAGCGCCAGCGCGGGGAAAGGGCCGGGCCGGGCCGGGCCGGCGCGGCCGCGCCGCATGGCGGAGGGGAAGGAGGCCCGGCGGGCGCGGGGAGCGGGCACGGCCCCGCCTCCCGCTCCCCTGGGCCCCACGGCCGCCTCCGGGCGAAGGGGGAGCCGCGGCGGCCGGGGCTGGCACGGCCTCATCCCGCGGGCCTGAGCCCACCGGCGGGCAGGGGCGGCCGGGGCTGGGCTTGAGCGGGCCGGACCGCGCTGCCCTGCCGGGGTGATCTCAAACCCGGGTGATCCCAGGCACTTCTGTCCCCTCTGGGCTTCGTGTGTTGTGTCCCGTCTTTCATGTGACTCCGGTGAGAACGCAAATGGTAAAATTCCTTCACTGCTGCACAGGCTGGTAACACTGATTTGCCCCTGGAAAACCAACCAAGGGAGACAATTCAGTGTCGCTTGCTGACTGCCACATAAAAGCTGGACTGGTTATATTTATCAGCTGGCTCATTTCGGGCCAAACATATGGCTTTGACGCTTCTGTTTTTTATAGTATCCTATTTTAAGCAGTTAGCAAGACCATTTAGACCCTTCATTGTCACAGGGCTGATCGCAAGATGACACTTAAAGGCATCCACAACTTAGAGATGATATATGGGTCTTGAAATGACAGAAGAGCCTGTGTGGTCTGGGGACTGTGCATTATTCAAGTACTTAGTATATTAACAAGAAAATGTGAAAGTACTGCACGTCCTCAAGATTTTCATTAAAAATTCATTGTAAAAATCTTTCCCACAAAGATAAAAAAGTGAAAGATAAAATCAGCTGCAGTCAGCGTTCAAGGATGAAGATGTGTCAGTCCTTTCTCTGGAAAAGATGCCCGTGCCATAATATATAAAATTCATTTATACTTGCAAATTCTTGGGTAGCGTGAGTGCTACTTGGTGTGCAAGTGACATTTCTGCAATATTGACTTTAAACTGCTTTCCTGGTATTTAAGTTCACATTTCTTACGCTGTTTCAAGTCTGCTAAATTGTGTTAAAGTGAAGGAGTCGAGCTGAAGGGTGGGAACAGAAAGGGGTGTTCTCCAGCCAGATGCTGGCAATCCTGAATTTCAGTGGATTGAATGGAAAACATGACAAGCAGTCTCAAGTGTTACAAACTGCAGGGGCTCAATCTTAGCACAGCCAAGCATAATAAAGGGTGGAAAGTTGTAGCTAAGGCAGATCGTGTGTTGCAGGAAGCAGCTTAATGTTAAACTGACATTTCAGATGGGGACACTCGGTGCAGTTTCCAGAGTTTCAGTGTGTGTTTTAAATGTAAGGCTCAAATGAGCATTAGAAGCACTTCATGTTCTCAGTGACTTCAACATACAGAGGTGTTGTTTGGAAATATGAAGAGCATGAAGGAGTTTAAGTATATATAGATAAGTGAGAAATTATCAGTTTTTAAAATTGGTAAATGTAGGTCAAGGCCAACCCGCAGCTATTGTTAATATTTGCACTGCTTTGTACTCAGGGATGTAATGCAACTTTAGGGAGTGTTTTATTGTTGCAGATACCAAGCTTGCTCACTGTTAGAGATACTGTAAAGCTCATGCCATCTTTGTCACCTCTTGTAATGATATGTTTTCTCAGATTGAAAGCTGAGCTTAATTCAGGATTTTAGGTTAGCAGTAGGTGGATTGTTTATGTGCATCAACTACTTCTTGATCACTCAGCTTGGGTTGCTACTCTGGATACCTGTTAGCATTTTAAGAAGAACAAAAGAACAAAACTAACAGAAGATAACTCTTACAGATACTTATGGACTCAGCTTTACAATTTGTATGTTACAGATCTGAGTTTCCATAACTTGCAGTTCTTACTGCAAAGCATGATGTTCTTGATTTGATTCTTCAGGTTCATTTTGTGCTTTTACTGAAGTCTCTCTTAAATTAGCCTTAATTATTTGACTTACTTGTAAGAACCTGCTTGGCCAGAGTTAATTAAAAGTTTCAAAGCAACATAAATTAATTTTCTGCTTTGTCCAGTTGGTTATCGGCCACTGAGAGCTGTGGTTGGAGTGCACTGGCATTGTTGCAGGATTAAACTTGCCCTTCAAGTTTATTTTCATAAATAAAGCGTAAAACTGATCAGCAATTTTCTCAAAAGCAGCTCTGAGATAGAATAGCAGTGTAAATGATGGGATGGAGGGTAGCTTTATTAAAATTCCCTTGGTGAGTAAAGTACTGCTGGATGCTGCCACACTTTGATTATCTTCAGTTGTATCACAGTGCTTTCTCTAGAAAGGAGCTTGCTCATCTTCTGCCAGCTCATTATTTACATACACTGAGTCCTGAATATGAGCTATTGTGGTCCTTAAATTAAAACCACTCTGCTGCTTTCAACCTAAACCTTTTGACATGTTTAACTTCAGATTTGAGATTCCAAAACTTGGAAGCTCTGTCTGATGTCTGAGACCCTGGAGCAGGCCCCTACTTCAATAGTTTCTGTCATTATTTAGGAATGGAGTGCTTTCCAAAGTGCTTCATGGGTAGTACTGGCTCCACCCCTCAGCCTTTAGGAATAGGAACATTTCCCACTAGCTGTTCTTGACCTCCCTTATCTTTTAAACCTGTTTGCTGCCCATTCTGTGTGTTCACTTCTGCTGTGCTGCAGTGCAGGGTACATTCAGAGCAGGGTCTGTGTATATGTGGGTCACTTCCTCAGTGTTTCCACTGGGCGGTTTGCTGTGGTTTGTGCAAGGCAGAATGTGTGGGATATCAGAGGTGGGAGTTGCTGTGATGCTGAGAGCTCCTGTTAATAACAGCCGCTGCTTAGGGATGAATAAATGGGGCACTAGTTTCAGCAGCAAGGCTGATTACAAAAGTATCTGACCCTTCAACTGAACTACAGCAGCTTTTGATGTAACTTCTGTAAACTGAAGTGTTAAACCACTCAGGAGTTAAAAATAACAAATGAACAAACTTCACTTTGCTGAGTGAAGTTCTTTTCCTTCCTCCCTCCCTCACCTGAGTGCAGGACTTTCTCTTTCAGTCACATTTGTGGTATGTTTTGTATTCTGTTAAATGCTTTGGTAGGTGCTGTACCCATACTGGTGAGTATTCCTTGTCCTTGATGAAACCAGGATGGTTAAAACTGGATGTGTGCATTCGTACACATTCATGTGTATGGAGTGCTCAGTCATGCCAGGATGGATAGAGAGACATCTCTGCTATCCTGAAATTCCCATGTAAATTTACTGGTCAACATTTGTTTGCCAGTTATGTCATTGAACGACTGGCACTGAGTTGGCAATGTTTATGATCTAAACCAAAACTAAACTTTTGATCAACTAAATCAAACCATCAATGCAGTCTGGGTAGAGTTGATTAAATTCTGAATGTTAAGCATAAAGCATGCATCTTCTGGTGTTCAGGTCTTTTGCTAACTGGGATTTTTCTTTCAGAATTTCTTGAGGTTGGCAAAAAGCAGCCTGCCCTTGATGTTCTCTATGATGTTATGAAAAGTAAGAAACACCGAACATGGCAGAAAATCCACGAGCCAATTATGCTGAAATACCTGGAGCTCTGCGTGGATCTGCGCAAGAGTCACCTGGCAAAAGAAGGATTGTACCAGTACAAGAATATTTGCCAGCAGGTATGGCTTTGGATTTTTTTTATTGTACTTATTTATAGCAAGCGTGGTATCTGTCAGATGATAAAATCTCAAACTAACTGCTTTGTCCTGAATTAGGATTAATCCGCCTTTTAGATATTCTTGGGTTTGTAGCAGTTACATTTTAAAAGATTTGTTGCATATTGTGGGTGGAAACATCTTCCTTTTTTTTGCCTTTGGTGTAGGTTAACATCAAATCTTTGGAGGATGTTGTTCGAGCCTATTTAAAATTAGCTGAAGAAAAAACAGAAGCAGCTAAGGAAGAATCCCAGCAGATGGTGCTGGACATTGAAGACTTGGATAACATTCAGACTCCAGAAAGGTGTGCCTGTCTTTAAAATGTAGCAATTCACAGAAAGTATCCTTACTTTCATTCACAAAGATGAGATATAAACATGGTACTCTTTAAGTGGAATACTAGTGGTGTTCTAGAGGTTTTAAAGGTAGGGGTGAAAGCAGGAATTTTACATTGCATGAAATCCTGAGTAAAGAAACGTAAAGAAAAGAAACAGTAAGGAGTAGAAGATCTTGGTGCAGTGGGAGTAGTTCTGGGAGTTGGGTCACCACTTTCCAGTGTCTGCTCAGAGCTGCATCTGTAGGGTATTGGAGAATTTACTATGGTAAACTGCTCATTACTGGTTAATATAGAAATGCTGTTAATTATATCAGACCAATGTAATTCCTGTCTGTGATAGCCTCCATTTCTTCTGACCACATTGGAAGAAATTACTGAATATTTGTCTTGTGTAGGAATAGAGTTGTAGTAGTCAAATAATACTCATAAAAACCTGGAGTAGAAAGCTCTGTATTTACATGTTAACAGCAAAACTCTTTAGTAGAAGTTGGTTGCAAAAAGAAAG
The DNA here is from genome assembly GCA_009812075.1 of Sialia sialis. Classification (NCBI taxonomy): domain Eukaryota; kingdom Metazoa; phylum Chordata; class Aves; order Passeriformes; family Turdidae; genus Sialia; species Sialia sialis. Next base: position 3,640,920 of record VRYO01002114.1, on the reverse strand, counting down.
AGGTGACAGACGTGTCTTCAATAGGGGGGCAGTGCCATTCATATTATTTCCAGTGCCTGAAATTGTTACAGAGCAATTCTCTAATAGTTAAGCAGTGAAGACTGACCTCTCTTTTCCTCGTTCTCCTTTCTATAAAAGAGGACTAGAGAATGGAACTATTCAATCACACTTCTCATCTAAACAAGCACAATTTTCTTAGTATTTTTTAGGTTCTGTTTTCTAGACTTCTCATGCTTTTTTGCTGGATTCACCTCTTGATCTGTTAGAGAAAGTGTTGGTGATGTCTTGTTTAATAGTGTATGCAGTACCCAAAGATGCAGATGAGAACTGGAAATGGTGTAGTAGAAAAGAGTTACAAGAGTTGAGACTTTACACTGAACAGTTCAAAAAGAATTTTAGAAATGAAGGCTTATGGAAGATGTTTTTTTGTGAGTTTAATGTGTTAGTTTGATTCTTCAGCAGAAAGGGATTGTGTGGCACATAGCACTGAATTGATCTCAGTGTCTGGGGAATGCTTTCTCCTGTCTGATGAGGGAATAAAGTTCTAAATGCAAGATTATCATATCTCACTTCTGATGTATTTAAGCATCTTTTTCATGTCAGAATTTGTAAAGTATTTGAAATGTTAATGTGAATATTCTGGTTTCTGATGTATACGGATCATAACACAGTGCTTGTGTCACATGTCAGTGTGAAGGGAGCTCTGGCAGCAGTGCTGGTGACTAAAAGGGAAGTGTCAGCAAGTACTAAAGTGTCTGCATTGACACTGATACTTGACTCTAACAGAGGTACAGGACACAGCTCCCTGCTGGCAAAGGGAAAGGGAAAATCCTGGAGTTAGTTTCCTTTGAAGGATACAAGTTTCTGATACAAGTTACTTCTGGAACTTGGAGTCAGTCATATAGGCAGAGGCCAAAGTTTGAAACTTTAAAGTTTCAAATAATTATCTATGTCCTTAAAGGAAAAGGGAGCAGTCTGAGGGACCAGTTTGAAAATAAGTAATAGACCATTCAGCAGCAATTAGCTGTTCAGATTTGTGCAGTCTCATCCTAAAACCTGGTAAGAAAAATGGATGAGAATTGTAGGGAATAAACCACTTCTCTTTTTTCTCTTTCCTTACCGTGCTGCCCTGATTAAAGTGTTCTTTTGAGTGCTGTAAGTGGAGAAGACACTCAGGATCGTACTGACCGCCTGCTTTTGACACCCTGGGTTAAATTTCTGTGGGAATCCTATAGACAGTGTTTGGATCTTCTCAGAAATAACTCTCGAGTAGAACGCCTGTACCATGACATTGCACAGCAAGGTAGGTGTAGAGGATGGAAACTTGAACTAAAATAATGTGGTGAACATCTGAGATTTGTAGATGCTTGTGGTCAAAAGGAACAAGAAGGATCAGAGTCCTCAAGAGCTTACAAAGTTTTAATAGTAAATTACATGCTTGGCATGAAAATTGGCGTGTTAGTCCTTGACCTCCCAGTAAAAGCACGTGGCAGTGAGTTTTGAGTAAAGGGATAGGATGAAAGAAGAGGGTTGAATTAAAGAGAGGGTTAGAGAGAAAGAATGGGAGGGAAAAGGAGAGAAATCACCAGTCCTCACTTCAGTGTTGATCCAGCTGATGGGAATGTCCAGGGTCCTGGGATTTGGCCTTTTTGTAGCTAAGTTTCTTGCTTGTTATGCAAATCAGTTCTCATGCTCAATCTGTTCTTCTGGACCTTTCTGGAAATGGGGTGGAGGACTTCCAGGGTTTTGGGTGGTCTTGATCCCCTTCTACAGTCCACTCCCTCTTCTTGACCTCTTTCTTGCACTTGTGTTGTGCTTTGTTGTGTTTATCTCCAGAAGGCAGAACAAGGGCTGTTTTTTGAGAACTGTGGAATTAGGGACAGTATTTTTCTGAGTCATTTCAAGTAATTTGAAAGCTTCATTTGACTTTACCATATTTAGATGACTTGAGAATTTTTTTCCCCATATTTTACAAGGCCAAAACCTGAATTCATGCCATTCACAGGATTCTGTGTGCTCTTAGCTCAAGCTGAAAGCTGGAATCACTGCCTAAATTACAACATTTTAAAACAGACTTGAAATATTCCCTTTGCTCTTTAAGCTTTGTTATGTAGAAACATCTTCCTCTTTTGAGGTCAAGATGAAAATGCTTTGCATTGTCATTTACTCATTATGTGTGACAGATTGTATCATGTTCGAGATGTCTTTTGACTGCAAGTGAAGATTCTTTAAGTGTACTCCTTTACATATTTGAATCCCATTTAGAACTACCACGAAGTGACCTTTAGTGATCATTTTTAATTTCCATTATTCCTCTTTGCAGCTTTCAAGTTCTGCCTGCAGTACACGCGGAAAGCGGAGTTCCGCAAGCTCTGCGATAACCTGCGCATGCACCTGGGGCAGATCCAGCGGCACCACAACCAAAGCACAGCCATCAACCTCAACAACCCTGACAGCCAGTCCATGCACCTGGAGACCAGGCTGGTGCAGCTGGACAGTGCTATCAGCATGGAGCTGTGGCAGGTATGCAGCAGGGCTCCCCATCTTGCCTGGTCTGCAGCCTTTTCACGATCTGTTCATGTCTCGTGGTACATGCAGCAATGTGAAGAAAGATAAGAGCTAAAGAATAAAGTTTTAATATCTAGAATGTTGAATGCTTAATCTGGTGCTCCTATACAGCATTTCAAACCAAGCTTTGCTGGTAGAACTTTTGGAGATTTTTTTTTTTTTGGTTGTTTTTTTTCCCCCACCTTGGTTTATAGCTTGAAAATCTGAATGAAACCAATTTTCAGAAATACCAGATTCTAAGCAGATAGTTAACAGAGTATGTCCAAATAATTTATTAGGAAAGAGGTATTTCATTTCTTGTAGCTGACAAAACTGAAGATCACAGCTTTCAGTAATATTAAATATTTTAGTCTTACAATCTTCAATAAATTAATATTTTCCCTTTTTTGAGATGTTACAAAAACTTTCTAACATAGTGTATTTGGTTGTTTTGCATTTTTAGGAAGCTTTCAAAGCAGTGGAAGATATTCACGGACTGTTTGCACTGTCTAAGAAGCCACCCAAACCACAGCTGATGGCAAATTACTATCACAAAGTTTCAACTGTCTTCTGGAAATCAGGAAATGCTCTTTTTCACGCATCCACCCTTCACCGCCTTTACCACTTATCAAGAGAAATGCGAAAGAATCTCACACAAGAGGAGATGCAGAGGTGGGGAAAGATACTTGCTGGGATCTTAGGATCTGCTTTTAACCCCCTAGGTTCAAAAATAAACTAAATTGTACCCCAAAAGAAGCAGATGACATGTATGGCTATGAGCAGCTGTGGCTAAATTGGCCAGTACTAGTTGCCTCAAAAGAAATCTAGAGCAAGGAGGATGTTTTACAAAGCTGCAGTGTAAGTATTGTGAACATTAACATCACCTTAGTTAAGCTTCCTTTTCTTTACTGACTGAGAAGATACGAGAGTCAGTAAATATCTAGGGGTTTGTTTTCTTTTTCTCTTCTGAGTGGTGGTATTTTCTTCACAAAATTTCACTATTTCCTCTCATGGTGTCTCCTCTGTTTCTGGTGTTTTTACACAATTTTGCATCATGGGTGCAAACTTGTTCCTATCTTGAACTAGCACATAGGAATTAGTGAATGTTTTCTAGCAGTTCATCTCCTGCACTTCTGCTTTGTCACCAGGATGTCCACTCGAGTCCTTTTGGCCACCCTGTCTATTCCAATAACTCCAGAGAGAACTGATATTGCTCGTCTCCTGGATATGGATGGGATCATCGTGGAGAAGCAGCGGCGCCTGGCCACCCTGCTGGGGCTGCAGGCCCCCCCCACCCGGGCCAGCCTCATCAATGACATGGTAGGTACTGGAGTGCAGGTGGGCAGCTTCAAAACGCTGAGTCCTGCTCCTTCTAGAGCACTGTGCTTAGCTGTGGAACAGCACTTTTAAAGCTAAAACAGCTGTGTGCTTAATTGGGACTTAATTGGAGATTCACAAGGGTTGTTTGGAAATGGCAGTGTAATGAATGCTTGTGTGCAATTCAGTGTAGTCTTTTATGTCACCCGAGCAACAAATATTGATTTGAAACACTGTGGGGTCTGAAACATGTTGTGATCTAGAACTTTGGGGGTTTTTTTCTGACTCTGAAGTGTGTAATTAACTGAACACGTGCTTATTTTTCTGTTTTAAATGTGTTTTGGATAAGCACAGGCCAGATGTCAAATGTTGGACCATATGGATCTAAGTGATTATGAAAACTTCCTTGTGTTTAATTTGAAAAGATGTTAGATTTATCTATCCTCAGACCTCCCCAAATTCTTGTAAACAAATTAAACATTAAAAAAATGGGTATTTTCAGAGAATGTTTGAATCTCCTGCAGTCATTTGCATATGTAAAATTTATTTGGATTCAAAGCTCATTTTACAATTTGAATTAATTCTTCTTGCAGTACCTCTCCAGTCTGAATTAAACCCAGAATTTAAGGCTTCAGAAATTTAATTATGAACAGACGTGTGGTTTTAGTTTGGATGTGGGCCTATGTTTGTGTAGTACGCTTATTTCTTAGAAATGGCTGAGGATGGTGCTCTAGTCTGTTTAGCTTGTTTGTTTTTTGTCTGCTTTTCCATTTTTAGCTACATTTAAGTGATGTTGTAGAATTACTGTCCCTGCAGTTAAGAACGTAATGAAAAATCCATAATCTCCTATATTAAAACCACATCTGCTGCCTGTTTCACTTGTTAAATATGAAATTCTTAAAGCATTGACTATTGATTAATACTGCATTTATGTTGAGATTTTGGATATTTTTTTGTTGACTGTAGGTCAGGTTCAACGTAGTGCAATATGTTGTCCCAGAAGTGAAAGAACTTTACAATTGGCTTGAAGTAGACTTTCACCCACTCAAGTTGAGTGCCCGTGTCAGCAAGGTAAGTTTTTCATAGCTGTGTGTGTGTAGTAATTGGTCTTGACTAATGGTCTGTTATTTCAATATTGATTTGTGGTAAATATCAACTAGCCTTTTCTCTTGCCAGATTTTTCAGTGGTAGCCTTGATTTGGTGAAGTTCCATCACCATGACATGTGATAGAGTAGGCTTGGTTATTGAAATAGAATGAAAATTCACTCAGGTGTTTTGGATGCTATTCAGAGGGCCCCATAAAGGCGCAGAGTTTTGGGAATGTATCAGAAACTTTTGTTGGTGGAGATGATACTGAGTTAATTTTGTGTAAAGGTGCAAAATAAGACTGCGTGCACACGTGGGCATATACTGGCAAGTGGGTTGGAAAGATGAACCAATGACTGGTTTTACTGTTAAAAGGTAGAGTGTTGGGAGGTAGAATAATGTGAGAGCTGTTGATGAGGTTAGTGTAAATTCTGCAGTTGAAGCACATCATGTTCTTTTTCTTTGATAGTGGGAACAAAGATACTTGAGGTGCTAAAAAGAACTTGAAGGTAAATTAGCAGTGTGGTAAATGTTGCCAGCACTGTCAGTCGCCTTCACACAAAAACTGTCAGCTCTCCTTTGTAACTGTAAGCGTTCTGATTAAAGGATGCACTTCAGTAAAACAGTGCTCTTGTTTTAAGAGCTGTAAACTAGAAATGTTACTTTATTGGTGAAGTTTGTACAGGTCAATGCAGATAGAGTAACTTTTCAGACTTTTGCTAGGTTCTGAACTGGGTGAAGGACCAAGCTGAAAAGGAACCTGAACTGCAGCTGTACATTCCTCACCTGCAGAACAACACCATCCTTCGCCTTCTGCAGCAGGTATGAGTAAAGAGAATGTATGTTCCTAAGTATAAGTTAAAATATGCTTTGGAGAAACATTAAGTTGGAAACTTTAATGCTGAAATAATTTTTCCTTCTGTCAAATAGAAGACTGATTTTCAAATGCATTTTTTCTGATATATAACCCATATCTTCAGTTTCATTTAAATACAGATATAATAGCTGTACTTGATAGTGGGCTACAGCAGTGTAATCTCTTCTCTAGATTTTCTTCATTATGTACCAGGTTTCTTAAAACTTCTCTTTAGAGTAAGGTCTGGGAGGGAAGTATTTCACTTTGGGTATTAGTGGGTTTTTTTTGTTATTTTTGGTTTTTTTTTTATTTTTATTTTTTTTTAATTGTATCTAACATTTTTCTAAGATGCACATTTCATTGACCTGCTTTCGTTACCAGTGATGAGCAGTGTTATTTCTGGTGTGCTAAAGAAATAGTTGAAGGCTAATTAGCAGCATAGCTGGATGTAGTTATTGCTGCCAGTCTCCTTCATACAAAGCAGCCATTCAGAAATGGGGCTTAATCTGAATACAGTACAGAAATAAAATCCTCAAACAGTATTTGCAAATTCATTAATATATATACATTCATTGGCAATTGAGTGAGTTACCCTTAAGGCCTGTACAACGACTTATACTTCTGATTCTTTTTATTAACTGTTTTTGTTCATATTCAGGTGGCCCAGATTTATCAAAGCATTGAGTTTGCTCGTCTGTGTACCCTGGTTCCTTTTGTGGATGCTTTCCAGCTGGAGCGTTGTATCGTGGATGCAGCCAGGCATTGTGACTTACAGGTGAGTGCTGTACAAAGACTTTGTGGCAAGTGATGTCTGGCTTTGTGTTCTGCATGTGATGAAAAGGAGCTGGTTGATAATGTGGAGGAAGAGGCAGGAGTGATTTCAGTCCTCATTTTCATGAAAAGTTCAGCCTCTCCCAGGGTTTTTGTTGTTTGGGTTTGTTTGTTTTCTAAACCATAGAAATAAGACAAACCATTGACAGTGCTATTTTTCTCCTACTAATTAACTATTTCCCATTGAGTGGTATAGCACAACATTGTTTCAAGTAATTTCTCCTTAGAGCCTTTGTTGACTCATGGTGGTCATGGGCAGAGCAACAGAAATTGTTCAATAAAAAAAGGCAATCCTTTTTCTTCCTTTTTTTCTGTTTTTGCAAAGGTTCGCCTTGATCACACAACCAGGACACTGAGTTTTGGTTCAGATTTGAATTACTGTACTAGAGAGGATGCTCCATTGGGCCCTCAGCTGCAGAGCATGCCTTCTGAGCAGATCAGAAACCAACTGACTGCCATGTCCTCAGCTCTGGCTAAGGCTCTTGCAGTCATTAAACCTCCTCATCTAATGGTAAGTCATTTTAAAGTCTTAAGAGAATGTTGACAAAGCTTATATTTTAATGAATGTGTTTTCTCAGATTAGATGTACGTTTTACTTTCTTTTTTTTTCAGCTTAGTAGTAGTCAGTTTTTTGTGCTTTTAAAGAAGTCATTCTAAAAAGCACTCAGCTCCTTAGTTTCTGGTCATAGCTAAAATATGGCAAGGTGTACACAAGATGTCTGAGTTAACAGTTTCCAGTCGTGAAAATACCAGGTTTAGGATATAACACATAGTAACTTTCCCACACATGAGCCTGCAGAGCTAGGATTTGTTCGAAGTTTTGCATGCATTTTTGAAAATCTGAGGGCCTGCTTCATTTATTCTTCCTGGAGAAACTGCTGTTGTGAAAAACCTGGAATGTAGCTTTATAGAACAAAACATCCCACAGCTGAAGAACTGACCTGTCTTTGTCACTTCCTTTCCTCCTCCCTGGGGTTCTTGGCCTCAAGGTCAGACTCACATTTCAGTTTTTCCAGAGCTCTATAGCAGCAAGGTGTAAATCAGGCTCAGATTTCCAGCATGCTTTGGTCATGGCAAGTTAAACTTTTTACTGGTTTTACTTTGTTTAATATTTTTTTCATTTGTTTTAGGTTAATGAAATCTTCCATAGGTAACACATCAAATATTGGTTCCACAGGGAAAAAGGCTGATAGCAGCATGTCCATGTTAGATTCTCTACAGGCTGAAATACTAAATAATACTCTTAAAATCTAAATGCAGAAAGTAGAATTGTATCATTACACCAAATTCTCACTTCCTTATGTTAGCTTGAACTTATATTAGTGGTTTTATAGTGTTTAGGATAAAAATATTTCTATATAGGTTTTCCCTAAAGAAGATTTGATTAGTGATTGGTATTAAAGATGGTCATATTGAAAGAAAAAACATGCTTTAACTTTACATTCGTGGCTATAAATGGCAGTTAGTCTTGCACTTGACATGTTAGTACACTTAGTAGCTGAATAAAACATAAATTCTCCTAATTTAACTCATTAGTGGTTGTTACACTTGTAAAATTGGAGAACAGTGTCAAGATTAATATCAATCTATGTGCTTAGAGAAGCTACCAAACAAGTTGATAGCCTTTTTTTCCTTCACTAGCCAGGTCAAAACTTTCCACTTTTGTCAGGTGCTTAAAAGCTTTTAATTTGTCACATTTCTAATAATTCACAAATTCATTAAATTTGTCTAAAGTTTTTTACTTGTGTGTTTCTGGCACCTCCATTTAGCTTTAAATGTGTGCAGGTCTGCAGCAAAGTACGGACATTTCAGTGTTTTTGCTGGTCGCCCTGAAGGTGACAGGTTACTAAAAATATCCCTGTGGGTGCTCACATTTCAGGAGTGGCATGGCTGGGGGAGTGTGGGGAGCTGATTTGGGCTGCAGTGTTTGGCTGGACTCATGGAAATGGGCAGCTTCCTGAGCTGGCACAGTGACACCTCCTCATGAATGTCCACAAAGAACTGTGGGGGTGCTCTGGGGAATGCTGGGGGTGGGAATGCTGCCTAAAGAACAATCTGTGTTCTAGTGTCTAGTTTTTTTTAATAAAGTAATGAAATTTGTTTTAAATACAGTGTTTAAATTGTTGACTTACTTTTTAATCATCACAGGGATAGTGTTTTGTGTCAATTAGGATACTTTTTTCTTCCATTAATGTGTTTTAGAAAATAAGAAAACTTGGAACAACAAAGTAGCTTTGGTGAAATACAGTACTTGTGGTGATCTGCTTTCAAACACATGCAGAGACAAACAAGATTGGCCCACGCACCCATTGCAGTTAAAGATTTCAATATCATCTGGGTGTACAATATTTTTGGACAGAAAAACGTCAAACTGTCATACCTTAGCCATGTTGCAGAATATTGTCTTTTACAGACAACTTTGTCCACATGCACATAGTTCTAGGAAGTTGGTACTGCCTCAGATGTCACTTGGATGAGTGGTTAGATTTGCCACTAAAGCTGCATTTCCATTCAGCTGGCAAGTTTGGAGAGTAGAATTAACTTTGCATTTTCCTTGAGAAGGATTTGCTTTGCTTTCTGTCTTTTTAAAGAGGGGCTGTTTACATCATTGTCTTATTCTTCATTTAATCCAGCAAGAGAAGGAAGAACAGCATCAGCTGGCAGTCACTGCCTTCCTAAAAAATTCCAGGAAGGAGCATCAGCGAATCCTTGCCCGCCGTCAAACCATAGAGGAGAGAAAGGAGCGCCTGGAGAGTTTGAACATCCAGCGTGAGAAGGAAGAGCTGGAGCAACGGGAAGCAGAACTGCAAAAAGTCAGGAAAGCTGAGGAAGAGAGGCTGCGCCAGGAGGCCAAGGAGAGGGAGAAGGAGCGGATCCTGCAGGAGCATGAGCAGATCAAAAAGAAAACTGTTCGGGAGCGCTTGGAGCAGATTAAGAAGACTGAACTGGGAGCCAAAGCATTTAAGGATATTGATATTGAGGTAGGGGATTTATTGTTGCAGTGGGGAGTTATTTTGTTATGCTTTCAGTGTTACAGTGCTGGGCTACCTGAATTTCATGGGTTTGTGTTACAACTGGTCTTGCAAACAGTCTCTCTTAAAAATGAGACAATGTAAGTAAACTGGGTTTGGATGAGACCTTTGTTACCTGGGGGGAAAAAGACCTCCTTTTGTGGAAGTATTTTCTCTTTTTTATATTGATAACTTTACTTGATTGTAGGATCTTGAAGAATTGGATCCTGACTTTATTATGGCTAAACAAGTGGAACAGCTAGAAAAAGAAAAGAAAGAACTTCAGGAACGACTGAAGAATCAGGAGAAAAAGGTACTAAGTAGGAAGGGTAAAAATGTCCATACAATTTTTTAGTGAATGTGATCTGTGTTGATACATATATTTGCATGCACACATATGTAATACTGGTGGTGGAAATGTCACTGTTTGAAACTGAAGATAGGTAAATGTGTTATATACCAATTGGGTCTCTGGTTTCAGTGCAAAAATCTGTTCTAATTATTGGAGTTTATATGAAAAAGGACCTTTAAGATAGATCTGAACTGAGTCTTAGTTGGGAAGACTTGTAATTAAAAAGTGTTCTGAACAGGTTAAATGTTTAGAGAAGGAGAGACCATTACAGAGAAGCAAAAATAATTAATTCTGTTAGTTCTCACTGATAAGAAAGTCCTCTGCTAGAGCCCTCCTAAATGGCCAAAAAGGATCTGTCTCAAATGTGGTAGCTATAAAAGTGTGAGAAATGTGTCATGCCCCATACATGACCTGGGCAAGGTGAAACTCTGCCAGGACTTGTCCTGTATTCAGGAATAAACAGGGGCTCTGTGGTACAGTTGGTGACTCTGGTTGCGTAAAACTGGTTTGAGGAAAAATGGCAAGTAGAAAGTGGCAGGTTAGTTAAAAAGGTTCCAGTGAGGATCTTTGACACTGCAGGCCTGTAAAGCTGTTGTTTATACTGGACAGAGGAGCAGAAAATACAATAACAGCAGAATTAGTAGTCACCTGAGTGAATACGATCTTCCTGGGAAATTCAGCACAGCTTCTATAAAAGGAATATAAAAGGAAGCAAGAGCTTCCTCTTAGCATTCTCTGAAGCTGTCAAAGCAAACATATGACTAAGGCTGATCTGATGGGGTAACTAAGGTGGATTTCATAAAAAAAGCTTTTTACAAAGTTCTTAATGAAACCCCTAACTTAGTAGTGTGACAAAAGAAAGTTTTTGGATTATGTACTGGTCAGATAGATTAAAAAACTTCATATAGGTAAAGTGGGGAAAAAAATCCCTCAGTCTTTGGCTTTGCAGATGAAATGATCGGCTTCAAACTTAACATTCTTTGCCAACATAAGAACTTTGTTCTGCGTTTTGAGCACTGTGTGATCTCTTGATGTCTAAAAGGATGTGGCTGAACTGGAAGTTTGACAGGAGGCCAACAAGAATCATCAGTGATGCAGATTGGGTTCAGTGGCATAAATGTCTTTGTAAAAAAGTGCCCCTCTGACAGATGTCTAGAGACAGGATGTGGAGTCTGTAAGAGTGTACCTGTTGTAGGAGCTGATGGTAGGGGCAGTTGTTCTTGCACTACCTGCAGGGAGTAGTGGACTGAGAAGCATCACATGAAGCCAGCAGGAGCTGTGTTCAGAGCTGCTTGTAGGTAGAAGTTGGATCTTCATGCTGTGAGCCACACACATACAGGAGTTCTTTCCAAAGTCCATTGTTGTGTATGAAAAGCTCTGAGTTCAGAAGGACAAGAGAGGAAATCCACTAATGCTTAAAATACAAAAATGCTTCCAAGACAGAAAATGCTGGGAGCTGAAAATGGATGATGCTGGGAGAGAATTGTGGTGTGCCCATCTCCGTTCCTGCATCCTTGCCTGGGAGTGCACTTAGTTACCAGTGCTAGAGGCAAGTTCTTGGTTAGGTTGATCTTAGATTGTTCAGTGTTGTTCTTATTTTGCCACAATATATCAGGTGTTTTGGAGAAGTGTCCAGAAATCAGGGTGCATTGTGTGTGCATATGTCACACTAAAGATGTGTTATCTTTACTCAGATTGACTACTTTGAAAGAGCGAAGCGCTTGGAGGAAATTCCTTTAATAAAAACTGCCTATGAGGAACAAAGAGTGCATGATATGGAGCTGTGGGAGCAACAGGAAGAAGAAAGGGTAAGAATTTTTTTTTTCACTTGATAAAGTGCATGAGTAATGCATGAAAAATAGTGAGTTTTGCACTGTATTTTTTTTTCCCAGTTCTTTCCAAAAAAAGAAAGATTGAAATGTTAGCTTTGTATTTTCACTTTTTAGTGCACAGCAATTTCATGTCTTTGCTCGGAAAGGGGAAGAGAAAATTCCTCCTTCTGGGGGCTGGTGTAGATTAAATCCAAATGTACAGTAAAGTTATACATTGTATGTTTTCTGTTTTCAGATCACCACCCTGCAGCTGGAGCGTGAGAAAGCCCTTGAGCACAAGAGCAGACTCTCCAGGATGTTGGAGGATAGAGATTTATTTGAAGCTAGGCTCAAAGCATCACGACGAACAGTTTATGAGGTACGTGAGATGTGACATTGCTAACAAAATACACCCCGAAAGTGAGAAACTAAAACTGACCCAGGGATTCTTCATGAAAATAGAAACAAAGTAGTATTTTAAATGGTTCAGAACTGTGAAATTGATAATTTTCTGCTTTGACTTTAATTTTAAATTTCTTGCACCCATTCCTAGGTAGTATCACTAAAGATTTTTGATAGTTTTTGGAATAGCTTATATGGAAAATTAACTTTTTCTGAAATAAAACTTGTTTTATTTATTTGTATAGCTATTAGCAAGGGATCACTGGGTGTCATATAGGCAGGCAGCTGTATCTGCCTGTTCATAGCTTTGAACATTTGGGTATGTTGCAGTAAAAACTGGCTTTACCAAAACAAAGCAGAAGAGGTGTTATGTTAATGTAAATTAATAATTGCATATGATTCTTTGTAAGAATAGGAATAATTTTGTGTGTATGTTTTACGTACAAATAGAGTATTATTTAGGCAATTCCTTTTCTGAAAAAGCAGATGAATGATTTGCATGATGATTTGATTCTTTCTTCTACACCAGAATGTATTCTCTTATACACAATCAATTACAGGAGAGGCAAAAATGGCAAACATTTTTCAGTGGTACAGAATTAATATGTTGCAGTTTTGAGTTTTTGTGTAGTTTTATCTAATGATTTGTGTAACTGCCCAGCTCTTAGACGTCACAGCTGTGGTTCTGAGGTGAACTGTTGGTATTTCAGGACAAACTGAAGCAGTTCCAGGAGCGGTTGGCAGAGGAGAGGAGGAACCGTCTGGAGGAGCGCAAGAAGCAGCGCAAGGAGGAGAGACGCATCACTTACTACAGGGAGAAAGAGGAGGAGGAGCAAAGGCTCCGGGAGGAGCAGCTGCTTAAAGGTGTGATTGAGAATGTGACTGTTTCATCCTTTGTAACACAGCTAATCGTGGGTTTGGAGGAAGTCTTTACAATTTACAGTTGTCCCACCTTCCTTGCTTACCTGTGCAGCATAGGCAGGAAGGTAAAGCTTTGTAACTCCTAGATACAAATGAAGGAGGAGATAAAGTAAAGGGGGCTAATGCAAAAATGAGTCTGATTTTAGCTATAGTTGGAGTCCTGGCCACTTGTTTGTCCACATCTTAAGGAGAAAAGAAAGGGAACGTTGGTGTCAGATGAAAAACTCCAAAATTGTAAATGACTCACACACATTTCTTTATGAATTGTTTTGTCTAATAGCCCTGATAACCTGTTTCAAGGCTTTAGAGGTGAAGAGGTGGCTGGCAAACTGCAGGATGAATTTCTGCCCTATTTGTCAATTGGAGGATGAAGATTTTATGTATCAGAGTTCATCATGATGCATTATTTAAAAAACAAACAAAAACTGAAGCAATCATAAATATCAAATTTCTGACAGTGTTAGCTGATTTTTTTGTTTAACCTTTTCTAAGGAAGGGATCCTCTACCATGCTTGTAGTTACTGATATTTCAGTTGCTACAGTTACGGTCTGTACATTGAATTAACATTGGAACAACTTCTTTCTTTCTGTTCAAGATTAATGGATGTATCAGGAATCCTTTTGAGTTAGGAGACTTGCAGAAAACAAGTTCTGTGGTTAGCTAAACACACCATATGAAATGCTTGTATTTTTAAGTGTTTATTTTTTATAGTGTCCAAGGGGAGAAGATTGTATTGTGTAACCCTCCTGTGGATACAGCAAAGTGATGGAATTTGTGTTGGTAATAAGTTCTGTGTGTCTCCAACTGGGCAGAGCGTGAGGAGAAGGAGCGCATCGAGCGCGAGAAACGCGAGCAGGAGCAGCGGGAGTACCAGGAGCGAGTCAAAAAACTGGAGGAGCTGGAGAAGAAAAAGCGTCAAAGAGAAATGGAGATAGAGGAACGAGAGCGCCGCCGAGAAGAGGAAAGGAGAGGTCTGGATGACCCATTTTCAAGGAAGGTGGGTAATGCCTGCAGGTTTGTTCCTTTCTGACTGCACCTGCTTCTGTAAATTATTTGAAAGAAGGTGTTAGCATCGCAAAGATTTATTTATTTATTAAGTTATAATGGCTAATTGAATAGTTAAATTACTGTCACTTAGTTTCAGCTCACTATCAGAATCTGGAATCTCTAATTTAGCAATAGAGTTCTAAAAATAAAGTTCTAAAGTTTACAGAGTTCTAAAATAAAGGAATTACTTGGAAACTAAGATATCCAAGCTGCTTAAAAACTAAATTATTCAAGACTCGAATATTGGACAAAATTTTCTTTAATACAAAAGGAAGGAAAACTTTTGGAAGCAAGTGCAGTGACTCGTACAGAAGTCAGAAATTCAAGTAGATATTCAAGGAAAATCCCCCCACCAGATTAAGCATAAAAAGATGGTTTTGTATTTTATAAGAAATAGGCAATTACATAAAACCAAGATGTGTGTGCAACTTTCTGTTTACAAATATAACTTGGATTGCAAGAATTTGTTATTCCCGTCCAACAGGAAACAAAACAACAAAAGTTGCTTGGAAATGTTTAATGGTTTAAAAGAATGTAACTAAATACCATAAGCCTTCTACACTCCCACTTTTTCAGAGCTTACCATTCAAGAGAACTAGTTTTAAATTTCATCCCCCACAGCCTTTCTCTTTGTTTAATACATATTTCATTGAGTAACACCATGAAGATAAGTTATCAGCTTGTATAAATTGTTTTGATGTCTGTCAAGTAAATGATCATTATGGGTATTTTTTGCATAAGAGGTCTCCTATCTATGGGCATTTGATAACATGGAAAAGCTGGCTCAGGTTCTGAGAGGGATACCTGTACCACTCCAGAAATTCCATTTGCAGTTTTGGGTTTCTTTGCTCACCATTGTTTGGCGTAATTTCAAAAGCATTTAAGGAGACGGAGTGGTGGACATGGGAGATCTTGGTTAACACACATTGACAAATAAAAACACTTTCCAAAGAGGGTTTAAAACTGGAATACCCTGGAAAAATCAGTGTGTGATTATGTGAAATCAGGTGTTTTGGATGGTTTAGCTAAGTAGTTTCTTGTGGTGGAATTAAGGTATAAAATGCATTTAAATGGTTTGTTGGGCAATGGAGAGAGACTTTTAAACTTTATTTTTTAAAAATATTGATTGATTATTGCTGTGCCCTGCACCATGTAATACCTTAGCTCTTCTGTGCACTGAGGTATTTGGAACAAAATTTCCCTTGTCACAGAGAGTTTTCAGTGTATTCAGTTACATTTCCTGATGAGATCAGAAAGCACAAAAGCAAATAATTACTTTAGTTTGTTCCTGTTGTCATAAGCCCCCAGGAAAAGTGAAATTGTTAGAACATCTCTTTTATATCAACAAGTAGTGGCTGTGGCTGTTGTTCAGTTGTTCATACGCTTTTCATAAACTCTTTTGTGTATTTGCATATATCCTGCCCTACTGGTAAAGTATATGGCACAAGGGGAACCATGTTTTTGTTTGACCTGCAGCAGAAACAATGAAGTTAGTTAAAACCATATTTTAGTTACTCAAACTCCTGATAGTTCAGTGTTTGGCAGTGTGACAATTGAATTTTTAATGGTACAACATGCTCAAGGGTAAATTATATATTGGAAATCTTTGTTTTAAAGTATTCAAAGAGAATGTTCCTAATTTGTTTTGACACAGGAATCTCGCTGGGGTGACAGGGAGTCCGAAAGCTCCTGGAGAAGAGGTGGTGAGCCGGAATCTGAGTGGCGTCGAGCACCAGTGGAGAGGTAATCAGGGGCTGCTGAGGCCCAGGTTTACTGGGGTCAAAACGTGGAGACTCCCATTTTGTTGCTACTGCTAAAGCTGCACTAATTTGATGCCATGAGTAATATCTCATGCCTTTACATCTCTGAAAGTTACCTTCTATTAAAAAGTTCCTATGTAAGGACCTTGGAATGAGAGAGAGGTTTTATCTTGGAACCATGCTCAGATAACATTCCTGTTTTATTTGGCTTAGATATGTGAAGGCAAGCAGACACCTTCTTTGTGTGATAAACAACTTGCTTCCTTGGATTCCTTTTTAAATTAATAGGTTCTCTCCCACTCAAACATTGGTGTCATTTCTATAAATACAGAATGGGGAAGGATGACAAGCAAATGCAGTGTTCCTGGATGATGAAATTCTGAGATTTTTCCATTTAGAAAACTGACAGTAACTATGCAAGTGCCAGAGTAAGTCACATAGCAAAAAGCACATGCCTTAAATTAAATCAGGTTCTGAAGAACTATATTGAACAGAGAGGGGTAGATTTCTGAAGAAAGAATATTATGAATATACTTTGAACTTTAAAAATAAAAAGAAATCCACTTCAGTTTACATCTATTTTGGGTATGTTCACTAATAATGAAAACTGTTTATACAGTTGTAGAAAACAAGATTTTTAAAATTTGTCTGTTTTTCTGCTCCACATTAGGATGAACTGTAGCTAAAAATATTTCTGATGGTGCACATCTAGTTCTTAAAAACCTGGTGGACATAACGCTGCTGATTCCAATTGGCAGTATTGGCAGTATTTTATTGCTTAATTAGCCTTGCAAGTAGATAGATTTTTGTAAATGTCTAACCCTAGTTTCCATTAAAGCAATTTAAATCCATTACTGCTTACTCCAAATCCAGTGGAAACAAATTTATTGACTCTTCTCTCTAGTAATTTCTTAAAATGTTTTAGAAGGGTGTGAGCTCTCTATAAACAAAACAGAATTCCATCTTTCCTTAAAAGCTGTGTTGCCATTCCTGGTAGTGATCCACTTTCTCTTGAACTGCGGAATCTAAAAATTGGATGAAACTGCTGGGTGCAGCCTTTGATTACTCATATATTGCATAAATTGTGATGCTTCATGCTTGGAAATGTTCCAGGCCAGGTTGGATAGGGCTTGGAGCAACCTGGAATAGTGGAAGGTGTCTCTGCCCGTGGCAGGGGGTGGAATGAGATGATCTTCATGGTGCCTTCCAACCCAAACCATTCTGTAATTTTGTGAAGTGTTTCTTGCACTTATTTGTATGCTTCAATGGATTTTTTTTTTCCCACACAGTGATACAGCTTGTCTTAGTAATTTCTCATTCAACTTTCCTAGAGATTGATTAGAAGTAGCTTAAAAAGTAATAGTTTAAAATTAAATTTAAATTCTAAGACCCTGAGACAGTATCTGAATGATTTAAATACTTGTTCATCTGATAAACATTATAACCATTCTTCTACATGTATATTATTTTAAAATAATCAGATTTTTTCAAAGGGGAAGATTATCCAATTTGAGTCTAAATGGAAATTACCAATCTCCATGTCTTGGTTTTTACCTCACAGATCAATGATAATTGAATTCTCCCTTGTTCTTCCAAACCCAGGAAATGCACTGCTTGCAATTCCTCAAAATCCTTGAGATTCTGAGTTGTCACAAGCTGTTGTCTCTTTGTTCTCACCTCTTCAAGTCCTACATCTGCTGTTTTGTAGCAAGTCATTGCTATTTTTTGTTTACATTTCAGTAGCATAGTGGATTTCTAAACCTTGGGATGTTCTTTTTGTTTGGTCTTGGTTTGGATTTTATTTTTTTTAAATCCATGAGATTCTACCCCAGTGCAGTTTGTTCTCTGCCAAGAAGCAGGTACCAATACATTTCTGTGATGTTGTATTTCTTGTTCATTTTTTTTTAATTGCTGAGGAAGGTTAATTTCCTGAAATGAAAAAATCAATTTGGTGACAAAGATAGGGTTTATGGTCTAAACATATGTTTAAAGTCTTCTAGATAGCAGACTTAATGGTGTGTAGGATTGGCTGTGCTTGGAGAGGAATACTTAATTGATGGTTGTGGGGTTCTTTAATATTGATTCTTTCAGACTTAGGTCAAGTTTGCCAGATTAGGCTTAGTGTAGAAACCAACCCTCTTCTCTGTGATGTTGCAGCAGATAACCAACAGGGGACTGTCCAAACTGTAGTTTTGAAGGAGAGCATGAACTGCTCAGTCTTTACTGAAGCTGTAGGGACAGTGACTTACTGCTTTCCCATGGCAATGAAGGGCATTAAAAGGTGCATTTTGTAACTGCA
Organism: Sialia sialis; assembly: GCA_009812075.1. Classification (NCBI taxonomy): domain Eukaryota; kingdom Metazoa; phylum Chordata; class Aves; order Passeriformes; family Turdidae; genus Sialia; species Sialia sialis. Next base: position 3,622,678 of record VRYO01002114.1, on the reverse strand, counting down.
CGCTTTGTTTGGAACCGCTCACCAAGTGGGTGCACTCAGAAATGGCTTTGAGGGGCTTAATGCTTGATGTAAAGCTTTCCTGGATGTCACCACTGTTCACTCTGTGTTCCCTGTGGTTCTGCAGAGACTGGCGTCGGGGAGATCCAAGGGACGATGACAGACCCTTCCGGCGTGGGGACGATCTGCCACGGCGAGGGGACGACCTGCCCAGGCGCGGTCCTGCCGATGAGAAGGAACGTCCTCCAGAATCAGCAGAGGACAGGCCACCCAGACGGGAAGGGGACGAGGACAGGCCCCCCAGGCGAGAAGGGGACGAGGACAGGCCCCCCAGACGTGGCTTGGATGATGACAGGCCGCCCCGGCGTGGTTTGGATGACGACAGAGGAAGCTGGCGAGCTGCAGATGACGACAGGGGTCCCAGACGTGCCCTGGATGATGACAGGCCTCCCAGACGTGCCCTAGATGATGACAGGCCTCCCAGGCGTGCCCTGGATGATGACAGACCCCCCAGACGTGCCCTGGATGATGACAGGCCCCCCAGACGTGCCCTGGACGACGACAGACCCCCCCGGCGCGGGCTGGACGACGACAGAGGCAGCTGGCGCGCGGCAGACGACGACAGAGGGCCCCGGCGCGGGCTGGATGATGACCGGCCACCCCGCCGGGCTCTGGATGAGGACAGGCCCCCCAGGCGCGGGCTGGATGATGACAGGGGCAGCTGGAGGGCTGCAGATGACGACAGGGGGCCCCGGCGTGGGCTGGATGATGACAGGATGGCCCGGCGGGATGAGGACAGGGGACCCTGGCGGAACGCAGACGATGACAGGCTCTCCAGAAGAGATGATGACAGGGGCCCCTGGCGTGGCGGCGAGGACTCCAGGCCAGGTCCTTGGAGACCGTTTGGTAAACCAGGTAAAACACTGTAATGTAACAATCCTCCGTCCAAAGTGTGCCTTAGAGATAGTTGCTGTTACATACTTGATGCCAGAGATGGGAGAATCAGCTCTGAAAATGTCTAGATTAATTTGGCTATTGTGGACACTCCTCTGCTTAGTATAATTAAACCTTTTAATTTGGTTGAATTTTAAAACAATTGCTTGTCTGGAAGATAGGTAATGGTCACACACTAAACACTGGTCAATTCCCTGTGTGCAAAACCAAAACACACAAGTTAAATGCTCTGCTGGGAGCATTCTCACTGGATTAGCACACCTTGGACCCTTTCTGTACCCCTTCCATGTGTCTGAAGTTAATCTTCTAAAGGAGGATTCTGATACCTCATTCCAGTGGGTCTGGTTTTGATAAGCCCTGTCTGTGTGTACACAGATAATGTTTTTAACATTCCCTCTTTGTTTTTAACCCTTCCTGAAAGTCCTGCTTAGAGCAAAGCTTGGATTAGATGACCTTCTGAGGTCTCTTAAAATTTGAATTATCCTATTCTTGTTAAAGTGTCATTGATGGTGTCTAGAGCTGTTTCTGTTTCTTTTCTGAACGCTGATGACATTTGAATGTTAGGTATGATTTTGATTTCCTGTTCTTTTCACTTATATATTTGGCAGGCACCATGTCAACTTTCATAGACACTAATTCTGTAATCCAAAACTTTAGAAATCTTGCTATAAATATCAAAACTTGCATTCCAGTTTTTCCTATTTAAAGCCAAAGCAGGCTACATAATATCTCCCATTCATAAATAACTGAGCAGTATTGCAGAATGCACAGTCTTAAGTGCTTGGTAACAAAAGTCACATTTTAAAGGAGTGCTTTAAAAAAGTAGTAAGTTCTTTAAAAATCTGCTTGCTTAAAATCTCGTCACTTGTGGATTTTCACAAAGAAATCTGTTGAGCTACACCCTTTGCTTCTTGCACTTGTTTTGCATCAGACCCTTGTGGTTTGTAAATGAAAACTGCAGGGTGCAGCCAGCTCTGACATGAAGTGTGCATTATTGGCTTTACATTCAGCAGCTTGCACAGTGTTTTCTCTGTGGCTCCCATGTGCAAACTTCTTACAAACATCTTGAGTTGGATCTTCAGGTGTCAGAACTTGAAGAACCAGTTTGTGTGAGGAAATAAAGGATTCTTTGTCCTCAAGAGAGATCAGAGGTCAGTCACAAACTCTTTTGACTGTGTTTCTTCCTTGCAGGGGGGTGGAGAGAACGAGAGAAGGCTCGTGAGGACAGCTGGGGCCCTCCCCGAGACTCCAGACCTTCAGGAGACCGTGAATGGGATCGAGACAAAGATCGGGATGAAAATGAGAAGGAGCGGGAATTTGACAGGGAGAGAGATTTTGATCGGGATGATCGTTTCAGGCGCCCCAGGTCTGACTTCTCTTTTTAACTACTCCTAGAATGTAAGGGCCCTGCTGGTACAGAAGTAATGTGGAATTGCTGAGTGAAAGGAAAAGAGTTAGTTTATGTGCATCTAAGCACTTTAGGGCAGCAAATGGATATGGGCATTTTGGGGCCTTTTGAGTTTGTTATTTTTAGGATGATGTTATCTGTTTGCAGGAGGAATTCCAAAATGCTTAAAGTGCTTTTAAATGTTTCTTTTTAACCTATTATCAAGAGAATTCCATGTTAGGCTCTGGAAAAACAAAGCCAATTTTGGAAGTATGTGAAACAGACACCCACTGGAGTTGTAAATATCCATGTTGTGATTTATTACTGCTCCTTTCCATAGCAAAAGTAAAAATCTTAACATCTAATTTTATGTTTTGTGTGGCCAAAGGGATGACGGCGGTTGGAGGAGAGGGCCAGCTGAGGAAACCTCCAGCTGGAGAGATTCAGGTCGTCGTGAGGAGTGGGACAGAGGTGGTCGTGACATGAGAGACCGGCGTGGTGATGACCGAGAGCCGCCCCTCAGGAGAGGCCCGCCCCTGCGCTCCGAGCGGGAAGAGCGTACGTTCATTTCTGTGTCCCCAAATCCTCCATCCAGCACAGCCTCCCTGCTCCTGACACTGCTGCCAGGGACCCATGTGGGAATAGGTTATCTTTGCAGCCTGGGTTTTAGCTGCCTTTCCGTAAACAAAATAATAAAAAACACCTTCAGCATAATTGAGAGTTCTTCAGGGGATCTTAGCTATTTGTAGTTGTGTTCTTTTCCATCTTAGTAACATTGACAATAGGAGGATAACATTTCAAGCATGCACTTCTCATAGGTTTCTTTTCTGGCTGTTTGTGGTCCTTGTGTTTAGATTCTCAAGGCAGACATCCCAGAAAGTAATTTCTGGCCCTTTCCTTAAAACCATTAAAATGTGACAGAAATATTTCTGAAAGAGGGCTTCACACCTCTTTGGTATTAATTGGTAATTAATTATGGTAATTATTTTGATGACAGACTTGTATTAATTTTGTATATTTATTAATCCTTTGCTGTTTTCTAAAAATACAGTAACAGCAAATCCATTTAGCCTGCAGGTACCACCACATCTTGCAATTCTGGCATTCTTACCTTCAGAATCTCATTTTGTCTCTGCCCCAAATGTGGGTGTTCTGCACTTGGGAGCAGGCTGGAACAGAACATGGGATCAAACACAGGAGTGCTGCTGACAGAAAGGCAGAGTGTTCTCAGTGTGGAGATTTTTTTTTTTAATATATCAAGAAGTTTTGGGATTTGACTTCTTGGCATCTGCTGCAGCTTTGTTCACACACAGCTGGGATGGAACTCTTAGCATTCTTCTTGGTGGAAATGAACAGTTTTTCATACAGTGAGGGGTGGTGGATGCTGTTACCAGGGGAATCATGTAATTCAGTACCATTTTACCTCAGATTCCAGTAGGCTGAAGAGCAATTTCCTGTTTTAATAACAGTGAATACCTGAACACATTTCCCACAGATGTTTTCAAATCAGGATTTTTCTGTTGTCAGAGTTCAGTCATTTCTAAGGAGACACTTTCATAATTTTAATTCTGCTAATACAAGAATATATTTTTACACCATAAAACCACGTACATCAGTAGCACATTCTTATTGCACTGTTTTAAAGATGACTCTGGGCTTGCTCCTGCAATCCCAGCCTTGAGAAGAGGTTTGAGTAGTTTTACTGTTGCTTCCCTGTAAAATGAAAACGTGTATTTGGCTGTTGTCACCATATTCCCTGTTGGGCTGAGGATCGGTAAATCCCCCAGCCAGGGTCAGGGCTGTTTGTTTGAACTGTTGCATGACTGAGTTGTTTCTGTTTTTTCCTGCGCCGCAGCGAGCTCGTGGCGACGCGCTGACGACCGGAGGGAAGAGCGCGGGGAGGAACGGGAACCGGCGCGGCGCTCGGGCCCTGCTCCTGCTGCTCCTCCAGCTTCTGCTCCCCCAGCAGCATCCAAAGAGCGGGAGAGGGATGGGGACAAGGAGAAAGGATCCTGGAAAACAGAGAAGGAGCGTGAGCCCGTACGCCGCACTAAAAACGAGACAGATGAAGAAGGGTGGACCACTGTACGACGTTAAGTGGGAATCACAGAGTTTAACCAATGTTTTAGCTTTGATTTGATGGAATCCACAGATTATATTTGTGCTTATAAACATTCTCAATTGGAATTCTTTAACCAATGTTTTGAGGTAACATGAAAGCATGAATTACTTACTCGTATAGATTGATCATGCACAAAACTCACAGCAGAAGGTTGGAAATTGAATGCCAGGTTTTAAAATTTCAAATGATGCTTATTTCATGGGTCATTTGTTGCTAAAATAAAAAGAAGCAAGCCCAACAGCTGTCTTCAGTAGAGCTTCTCTCTCGCACCAAAACAGGCTGTCCTTTATATTTTTAGTCTTTCTTAATTTGGAATGGGGTATTACTGTCACAGGACATGCATTTGAAAACACTTCTGTTCACACAGTGGAATTATTGAAAAAGCAGAGCTAAAAGAATTTGCATAATTAGCCAAAAAGTAGAAAAGCCCTCTTTTACATACCTGATGTTGGAGGGCAAGTGGTTTCTGAGATACTTTATCACTATCTAAATTCAGTAAGTTGTTTAAATTTGAATTGAATACAATAAACATTGTGAATTAGCTACACTGGGATATTTTCTGTAGATTTACTTGAATCCATGATGCCTCTGAGGCCACTTTGCAGTCATTGTTCCAGTAATGTACACACTGCTGCAGTGTACAAATCAAACTTGCAGTTTTTACAATTTCAGTGTTTTGGTAAGCATATGGCTATGTACTTTCTGTTGCCAGTATCACCACTGCTTTTTCCATTACTGGATAATTCATGCCTTTCAAGGATTTATAAATATTGTCATATTTAAAATGTGTGGTTTTGGAGAAATTGTTCAATTTTCCCCCCAATTCTTTGTCTTCAGGGTCAATTCTTTCCCTTTCCAAAAAAGTGATTTGTAGTAATGGCTGTGTTGACTTCAAAGCTGGGGTGCAGTAACAACAAAGAAGGATCTGGTCACACTGAAGCCAACACAGAACTTGCTGCTGTGTGTTTCTTCAATGATAAATAAACAAGTTAAGGAATTAGCTGCTGCACTGTCTTGACTTTTTAGTGAGTCCTGCACCATGTGTTCATGCAGAACAGCTGTTGAACAACCATTTTCTGTTCTCTACCAGCTGAAGGGGAAGGTGAGAACACCTGGGCTGGTTTCTCCCTGAGAAACCTGGCGTGTGAACAGAAGCTGTAATAATACTCCTGTCCTTCTCCTGCCATCTTCTGGGTTAGCCAGTAGTTTCCTTGGGAAAAACTTCTCAGGGCTTGATTTTTGTGTCTTTGGATCCTGTCATGTCATTGCTGGTTGAGTCACAGGGCTCATTCAGAGAAGAAAAGTTTTCAAGCATAACAAAAATTCTGTATTTTTTGTTCTTTATACAGTCCCAAAAAGGATGGAGCTAGAGAACAGCAGCCATTCTTGCCAATCTGTGCCAGTGTTTTCACCCTTATTGTTAAAAAACCTCTTGTATCTAATCTGAATCAACCATCCTTCAGTTTAAAACCATTGCCCCCTTCCTATCACAACAAAATCTGCCAAAAAACCTGTTCCCATCATTCTGACAGGCTCCCTTCAAGGGCCTCAACTGGGGCTCTGTTCTTCAGGCTGAAAAACCCAAGCTCACAGGGGAGGTGCTCCAGCTCTCTGGTCATTTTTGTGGCCCCCAAAATTTTAAACCTCTTTCTTTTGGCTTCTACCCTGTGTTTCTCTGCTTACTGTGTGGTGCTGAGGAGAGCTAGAATTTTCCAAATAACTTAATGAGTGGCTGCTGTGAGGTCTCCCCTAAAACCCTTCCTTTTTCCAGGCTGAACCAGCCCTTGTCCCCTCAGCCTTTTCTCCCAGGAGTGTGCTCCAGGCCCTGAAGCCTGTGTTGGCCCTCAGCTGAACTCAACTCTAATTTGGTTAAGTCCTTGTATGGGTGAAATGGAACCCCAGTGAGCACACAGGAGAGATGAGGTGAGCTAAGGAGGATCCTTTCTTTCTACAGGCAGGATCCAGGCCCAAACAGTTCAGTGCCCAGCTCAAACAGCCTGGCACCTGCTGGCTCCTGCTCACCTCTTCTCCTGCCAGGCCCCAGAGGTGTTTGAGCCCCCAGGCTGTCACTGCAGGGGCTCCCTCTTGAATTCAGCAGGCTCCTGTCCATCCCTTTGGCCAGCAGCCCTGTCCCAGTGTGGGGGCTGCAGCTCCCACTTCAGTGTCATCCTGTGGCTGCCTGCAGGAACTAGAGGATGGTTCCAGCCCAGCCCTGGACATGCAACCAGTTTTTCTGCCTCTGTCCTGAGCTGGGTGCAAGAATATTGGTGAGGCAGTGCTGAAAGCCTTGTTAAAGCTGAGATGAAGAACATCCAATGCTCCTTCCCTCATCCACAAAGATACTTTATTATAGAAGGCAGGTGAGCCAGGTATGGGTTAACCTCAGTAATTCCATTCTGGCTGTTCCCAGTCGTCTTCTGCATGTCTCCAAAAATACATTCTGTAATGGTCCTCTGAGTTTCCCAGGGACTGCAGTGATACCATCTGGCCTGTGCTTTCTCAGATGGTCCTTTTAGCCTTCTACCAACACCAGGCACAACATTTGCCTTTCTCCAGCCTTGTAATATGTAAATAGTGATTATACCTTCAGTTACATCGCTTTAATTGTATCCACATAGGGATGAGTGTTAGTCATCCCTTCAGCAGCTAAAGCTGTTTCCCAGTCTGGGTTATTAATTTGCATTATTTGACATTGTGATAATGTTGTCAATGAGTGTTAACATTTTCAGGACTGGGCAGCTTGAGAAGAGGTTGGGGAGATGTGAGCTTTGCAGGCATGCCAGTGTGCATTTAATTGCTTGATCTGTTTAGACACAATACTGACAGTGATCAAAAACCTCTGCTGACCAAACCCAACAGCTCCAACCTCCATCTCCTGCCATCATTAAACATGAGCACAGAATTTGGTTACCTGAAAATGCTGATGAAGCCAAACGAGTTGTGTCAATCGTTGCCTTGAGACATGTTCCATTAAACAGCTAAAATTTTCAGTGAACCTTAGAAGAACACAAACTGTCACAGGCTGTATTTAAAAGGCAGAACTCAAGGCTGCTGCTGTTTGAGTGGATGCAAATGTTGCTGGATTAAAATAAATCTCCAGCAAGGCAGTGTCAGGTATGAAAAGTGCTGTTTCCTTCCTGCTCCAGGAGCAATCCAGACACTGACCCAGCCCATTGGCAGGACTGAGGGCCACCAGGGTCCTCAGCAGGAGGAGGGCATCATTGGCATTATATTTAAACATTCTCTAGAGTGTTTTACCTATAAAAACTAACATTTTTTTACAAAATCTGTATTTATGAGAGCTGGCAGGGTGCAGTGGTGTTACTCCTGACTGGACATGTCATGACTTTGGTGACCTCAGTGAGGCCATGAGGAGGACCAGGAGGATGTTGGGGTGGGCTGGTGGGCAGCCAGGAGATCTCAGGGTACTGTGAGGCTGGTCTTGCTGTAAATGAAACATATCTTTGCTGTTTTACTGCCCTCGGGCTGCTGTCATTGACAAGAATTGCTGCATATAAGCAAGTTCTCCTCCTCTGGCTAAAGGTGAATGGTGTCAGCCTACAAAGGGAAGGCATTGGGTCAGTGAAATTGGGGTCAGATCCAAAGTTTACCTGGTATTCAGGCACTAGTGCCTATCCTGTGGTTTCCTGCAGCATTGCAAGAAGTAGGCACTCAAGTGGTGTAACAAAAACAACAAATTCTCCCTTGTTTTGCCATGTCAGGACCAGCTCTACACTTTGTCTGGTCCTCCTCTTAAATAAAATTAATGCATTTAATTACAGCAGGATGGAGATTCTAAAAACTATTCCACTGCATTTTGCTAATCAAAACCCCCCTTGCTGCACTTTAAGCTCTGTTAGCCCTTTCTCTCTTGGGCAGGAAGCTTTGCTAAACCTTGTTCCATTTTTAGTGTATCACTTGTCCAGACAACAGGCATTTTAGAATTATATCTTCCTCCCCATGCAACTCTTAGCAACTAATCTCTAGTGAAAAATAATCTATATATATCTGGTGGGTCAAACTGACACTATAAAAAAAAGAAAAAAAACCCCATGTTATAGCCACTGTGGTTTGGTCCTATGGCAGCTGCTTGAGGCACTGGTCAGCAGACCTGACCACACAGAATTTCCACTAAAGATGGGCACAGACTTACCTGACTTCAGCTGAGTCAAGTTACCTCTACATCTGGAAGTAGTCTCTAATTAGAAATAGCTTGCTTTTTGCCAAGACTAGTACCAGCTAAGGCTGATTACCCAATATTGTGTTCACTCCTCTTGCCAGACTATCACTACAGAAAATATTCCATGACTTACATGCACAGCTTTTAACAGGTGACCATAACATTTTGACTTGCAGATGCCCCTAGAAGAGTATATCACTTTTTATAGACCTCTTCTGTGGAGCATAAGAGAGCTCTAACCTGGGCTGCTTTCAGATTAGGCTTTGCTGTTCCTAGAATTTAAATTACTAATGCAACAGTTCCCTGTATTTAAGGAGTCAAATCACCAATACAAACACTGCCTATTGTAATAACCTTTTCACAGTGACCAAGAACAAGCGTGTTTCTGCTCACTCAGTGCCACAAGGAGTGTGCTGGTGCACCAGAAATCACAGGAGCTTATTTAAAAAAAAAACCCAATCAAAATGCCTTTAAGGTTTAGTCTTTGCTAGACCCATACTTGTAAATCTTTAAAGGGCAAATTGTCCTGTTGAATGATTACATAAAGTAACTGAAGAGCATTGCTGTCAGGTTCTTTTGCTGAATCCTGTCATCTTTTTGCAATAGTCTGAAGTTTGTTATTTGTTTTTTTTACCTCCCCCACCCCCAGCTGTTCCTGAAGCTGTTCCTGTTCCACTTTACCTGTTAAGCCTTTGGTGAGATGCCTGATGCTGGGTGGCAGTGATGACAGACAGCTCTTGGCCTTTCCAGAACAAGCTGCAGGTACTTGGAGAACAGACCCAGGAGCAACAGGCAGCAGCAGCACAGGCCATGGATAGAAGTTTTCCTCTTACACAAGCTCTGCAGAGGGCCAGTGCCATCCAAGACACAGGATCTGCTGTTGTCCTGAGGATTTCCAGGATTGCCATAGGGCTGGTGCTGCACAGCAGCTTAATGTAAAAACCAGAGTGGTGGGGCAGGGACATGGCAAACACCTCCAATCCAATCCAGCCCAGCCAGTTAACCCTCAGAAAACACCCGAGACAGAGTTTCTTTGATCTTTCTTGCTTTTGTGTCCAGTAACAGTCAACTGCATTAAAATATGTATAAGGATCTTCAAACTTCCCACAAGGAGGTAACAAAAGTACAGAAGAAAACTCTTCCCACAGCATCACACTTGAGCTTGATTCTAATGTGTGGTGGACACAGATTAAACCTATGTGGACCAGGAATCACAAAACCAAACACATCTAACTTTAACAGCTTAGAAGAGCCTGTGGTGCACTCCCCATAGAGCAAGAGACAAAATGTAATGTATTTAGCACAGGACAGGGAGGCTGGCACAAGGATAGCTGTAGCCACTGAGTATTATTTAATGCAAGCCCCATTGCATTTGATAATTAGACCTGACACCATCTTTGGAGCCATCTGATGGAGATTAAAGGGAACACTTCCACACAAAATCACTTTCTCCCTCCTAATTGCTGTGGCTGCAAGTCAACAGCAGTGAACCCTGGGTCCTCATCCCCAGCCCATCCCACACATGTTTTGACTCCATTCTTGACTGTCCTGCTCTCCTGACCCCATCGGCCACCCTGCTGAGCAGCTTTTCAAAAGGAAACCACACAAGTGTGGATTACTTCTCACTTTCCTAGCTCCCTTTTTCTGCCAGGACCCATCTCCTTTCTCATCTTGGTGATGTCCCGGCAGCTCCTCCACAAGGCTCTCTTCACCTCCCTGCTCTTGGCAGGGCAACCCCTGTGCACCGAGCATCCCTCCACACCCAGGTGTTGGTAAAACCACACAGCAGTGGCAACCCCTGCACTGAAAACTCCAGCATCCATCTTTCTGCTCCAGAGGACTCAAACTCAAAACTGCTGCTGCTCTTTGTCCTGCCTCTGCGAAACAAAAAAATCCAAAACTAAACCAAATCCAAAACAAATAAAAAGCAATTTCTTTTCTCTTGGGGATTTAGAAGTGATACAGCCCTGGCTGATACTCAGTACCAAGGAACTGCCATCACCCAGTGTGGAACAGGACTTCAGCCTAATTCTTGTGCTCTGTACAGTCTGTGTAGCATTAAGGATATTTGTTATCCACATGGGCAGATCTCCTTTGCCTGCAACGAGTTCAAGCTGCATTCTCTGAACTCCTGAAAATAAACAACCTCCCTCTCTTCTACGGTCACAGCTTTCTGCTTTGTCCAGGTCGCTTTCCATCAAGCTTCTTCCCCCATTCTCCACAACAAACACAGAGCTTGCTCGGTTGCCATTCTTACTGCCTTTCTGTCAGCAGCAAGGGCTCAGTTTGCACTCTGGCCCAGAGTCATCACGTTTTCAAACATGCACTCGGATGTTTTCTCCTCTCAGACCTTCCCTAAAGCTGAGTATTCGACACGGGAACCTGCGAGACCAGCGCCATCCAACAGCTACGGTGACCGCTGGGATGCTGTCACTTCGGGAAGCAGGTGTTAATTACCGAGGGGCAGGTTCGACCGCGATTTGCTCACCGGTTTTAAAACCGGCCAAGAAAAACCGCTGGGACGTTTGCTTTAAGAACTGAAAAGCAAGTTATTTCCACTCGGAGTGTTGTACCCTAATTAAATACCCTGCTATTAGCTGGCGATGAGGAGCAGCTCTCCCGCCCGATGCCCCGCCGCACGGATGCGCTTCGGGACAGGCAGAGCCGGACCGGACCGGGCGGCACCGGGGACCCCCCCGCCACCTCCCCGGCCCTGGGTTTAACCCTCGGACCCCCGCGGCACGCCCACCCAGTCAGATCTCGCCGTCTCCGTAAAAACCACATATAGATATATTTTTTTCTTACAATAAACAAACACAGCGCATCTCCGCCTCGCAGTCCCCGGGCCCGTCGCCGGGCTCCGCGCGTCCCAGCGCGCAGCGGCCGCCCCGGGGCCGGGGCAGTGTCAGCGTGGGGGGCAGCGGGGCGAGCCCCGCGGGTCCCGGGCTAGCGGCCCTTCCTGCCCAGGGCGGTCCGGGCGTGCCGGAGCTGCCGGGCCGCCGGCACTTTGGAGAGGGGGCAGTACTTGATGGTGTGGGCATTGTCACCGCTGGCGCCGCAGAGGGGGCAGGTGTAGCGCCGCAGCACCGGGCACAGGACGCGGCCGTCGGGTCCCTTGAGGATGTGCGTGGTGTAGAGGGCCACCGCCTCCTTGTTGTTCCGGCAGAAGACGCAGACCTGCAGCTCGGGCTTGAGCAGGCGGGAGGCGGCCCGCGGGTGCGCCGGCAGCCGCCCCGCCACCACCACGCCGCCCCAGGCAGAGCCCTCCCGGCCCGGGTGCTCCCCCGAGCAGTCCAACACCACGGCGGCGGGGCCGCCGCGCCCGGGAAAGGGGTTGAAGTCGGCGAAGCGCTCCTCCAGCAGCCCCTCGCCGTGGTGGTGGTGATGGTGATGCCCGCACAGCTCCAGGTCGTGCAAGTCCAGCGCGCCCTCGAAGTACGGCCCCGCCGCCTCTTCCTCCTCCTCCTCCTCTTCTTCCTCCTCCTCCTCGGCCGGCGGCACGGCGGCCGCCACCACCACCGAGGGGGGCTCGGCTCCGAAGCCCTTGCCGGGCCTCACGGCTTTGGTGATGAGCGTGGCCAGCCCCAGGTAGTCGTTCCAGGAGTTGAAGACGTTCCCACAGGCGCTGTGGCTCCGGCCGCCGTAGCGGGCGCCCGGCAGGCACTCCACGGGCGGGAGGTGCCGGTGCTGCTCCAGCTTGGTGCCCGGGAAAGCCTCCATGGGAGCGGCCCCTCCCTCGAGCGCGGTGCGGGACAGCACCGGCCGCTCCCGCCGCCTCTGCGAGCGCGCGGCCGCGCGGAGCGCCTCAAGTAGGGGGCGGGGGCGCGGCCGCCGCGCTCCCATTGGCTGCAGGACAGAGCCCCTCACGCGCTCATTGGCTGAGTGGCGGAGGAGGCGTGGCTTGGCCGCGGTCGGGGCGCGCTCCGGTCCCGCAGGTGCGGCGAACTGGGGATGGGACTCGGGATCTGGAGCGGGACTGGAACCAGGATCAGGATCAGGATCGGGATCGGGATAGGGAGCAGGAGCGGGACCGGGATGGGGATCAGGGCGGGCTCGGGGGCGGAGCCGCAGGATGATCCGGGAGCAGCCCATGTGAGCCGGACCCGACAAGGCACGGTCCCGACGAGAGGACTCGGCACCCGCAGCAGAGCGATGCGGGACCGAACAAGTTTAGTGCTGTGCGAGTGGGAAGAGGCTCTAAGGAGCCTTATAAGTTCATGGAGAGCAGCAGGTGCCTTTCCATTGCTGCTAATAAGTTGTGTGAGGCAGAGGCGATTTCTTCATGCACCCCTGTCAGAGTGGGTTTTAATTAATTAAATTAGAGAAGGTTTGGCTATGATTTCACGTGAGGTACGTGCCTTCACTGGAGTGCTGCTCAGGCATGGGGAGCCAGTCTGAAATGTTGTCCTGGTTTGAAAGACAGGTGTCTGCTGAGAAAGGCAGGAGCCTCTCCTGAAATGGAGAATAAACCCCCCTCCCACCAAATTATTATTATTATAATTTTGAAATCAAGGGGCTCTCAGGCAAAGATATGGGAGTTAGGAATAACAGTTCTTTACTAAGAAAATTGAAGTAGAAATACAATACTACAAAGAAACAAACCCCAAACACTGACACAGTCAGAGTACAACCTGACACCCCGTCAGGCAGGGTGCTGGTAGAAGTCAGATTAAACGGTGCCTAAAGTCCTCCTGCAGTGACAGATGTGCTTCAGTTGGAGCAGTGCTCCTGTAGAAGGTGCAGTTTCTCTCTGAAGATCCAATGATGATGTGGAAAAGTCCGGTTTTCCTCTGGAGTCCAGGGGAACAAGGGCTGCCTTAGTACCCCAAAACACCTAGTTTCAATGGATGGCCCATTAGCAGAATATCTCCCACAGAGATCAGGATCACTGCCCCCACCCTCAACAGATGGTGATAGAATAGATACCTTTTATCACATCCTGTATTGTAACCCAAGACAAATGTTCAACCCTAGAAAGGGACAGACCTGTTGTGCCCTGTGCCTGTGAGTGCTCTGTGTGCAGTGCGTGGATGCAGAGGCACTCTGGGCAGCAGGACAGGCAGCAGAGCCCCACAGCATCCCCTGTTGGGCCTGGGGAACCCAGGTTTTGGTGGCCCATCCCTCACCCCTCTGGTCAGTCCTTGCAGGGCAGCTGCTGCACTGCAGGACAAGGCACCGTGGTGGGGACATGCAAGTCCCCTTTGCTGCCCCTGACAGTTCCCCTCCACTCAGGACACCCAGAAACCACATCCTCCTTTGGGAAGCACCAGGTGTGGTTTTCCATTTGGGCAAGAGGAGTTGACAATGCAAAGATTCTGTTAATTTCCAGCCCCTGGTGAGAGCCGCTGGGCTGAGCAGGGTGGGTGGAGTTTTGTCAGAGGTAAATGTCTCCCCTGTGCACGGCACTTATTTGTCAGTCTAACAGATGCTCCTCTGGCAGGTAAAGCAGCTTTCCAACGTGTTCTGTTTGCATCTGAAATGGGCAGGTTTCATAAGCTCAGGTATCAGGAACACCTCCCCAGGGGCTGCCTTCCAGCACACGAGGCTGGATCCTCCCCAGCCGCATGAGGTGCCTGGCAAGTGGGTGTATCAAGGACCAGGGAACAATAAGGATGGCAGAGAGTAGAGCTGCCTGGAAGCAGTGGTTCAGAGCATGAATTCTCTGGCTGGAAAATGGGATTCATTTCGGTACTGAAAACATTCACAAAGGAAGTTGTCCTGGTTAGGGGACAGGTGTTACCAGAAAAAAGGCAGGAGCTTTTCCTAAAGTGGAGAGTGAAAACCCCTCCCTCCCAGTTTACTATAATTTGGAATTTAAGAGGCTCTCAGGCAGAAAAGTATGAGTTTAGGAATAACAGTTCTTTACTGATGTATCTACAAGACAAACAAGAACATCAGCTATATAAAAAACAAGAACAAACCAAAAAAACAACGATAAGACAGAACAAAACTCAGTCCCTTTTCCCAGTCACAGACACTCTTCTCCTCCACGTGGTCCTGGTGGGGAGCAGGGCAGGTCCCTCAGCCGTGGCAGCACAGCAGGAGCAGGGAGGCCAGGAGGCAGGGCTGTGTCCCAGCTGGGAGAGGGGTGAAGGAAAACTTCGCTCACCACACTTGGGTCTCGGAGCTCAGCTTTGCTCTCAGAAGCAGGAGGTGGTAGCAGTGCGGGGGGGGAGTGCAGGCAGCTCCGACCCGCAGAGAAGAAAAAAGGAACTCCTCTCCTCTGCGTTCCAGCTGGCGAGTGTCCTCCAGGCAGGACCAAGCAACCAAACCCCCAACC
>VRYO01002114.1:3573833-3607580 GCA_009812075.1 Sialia sialis | reverse complement strand
CCCCCCCCCCCCCCCCCCGGCAATCCCCAACAGAAATCCTGTTCCGGAGCATGCTTGTGTGGGTTCTGCATTGGGTGAGCACAGGGACATTTCACAGTCATGGGGTGTCAGGCTCAGCCCAGAGCTCATTTCTGAGCTGCAGTTGTGTGACAGCCCTCTACCCTCTTCAGCAGAGTGTTTCAGGGCCTGATTTGCACCGGAGGCAGCAGGGAATGGCAGAGGTAACAGATGGTTGACAGGGCACAAGGTGATCAGTCAGAGTGGTGGAGCATCACTTCCTGGAGCAGTTGTTGTATCTCATCTTTTGTGGACATTTTAAGAGGCAGAGTGAATAATTTCATATCACTGCTGTAGCAGTGAGGGAAATGGCCCTGTTCTCCTCACTGCCAATGCAGGGAATGATGTAGAACCTGGAGCAGCATAAAAAAATATCCTCGGTGGGAAAATATTGTGAAGGATAGACACCTGTCACCAGCACTGCATTAACAGCATCCTCTGTTTGACCAACAGCTCAGCAGAGCTCAGGTGCCTTGGCAATCCAAATGTTTGAGGAATGTTGCAGGAGCTATTTCGTTGCTTTCTTTGTCCAGACTTTTGCCCGTGGACCAGCACATTCCAGATGTTGAGTAAATACTCAACAGCTCCACTCAGGTCCCTGCAGAACTGTCAGGCATCATCAGACTTCACCAACCTCATGCCAGCTGATTGGGGTCACCCAGTCACAGTGCTGGTCCAAGAGCAGGGAATCCCGCTGTTGACACTGAAATGAATCAATGTCATGGTGAAACTCCTCATCAGCTCCAAGCAGTAAACAAAATATATGGTCAAGAAGAGCTAATGGACAAGTAGCTGCTTCTAGGAAGGATTCGTGTTTTGGTGTGCTTTGAAATGTTCTTCATTTGAAACACTGAAAACTGCATGAAAAACCACTGCTTTGTCCTCAACTGGAAGTTGGGATTATTGCTGACTATGCCAAACTACCCTTTAGGCAATCCTTGTCAGGATTTGGGCAGTGTAAGACCACAGCTGTCTTGGTGGTGTCTCATGTGAGTTCTTGTGGCAAGGCTGCACAGCAACCCTGGCAAGCTATCATCTGGAGCAGAAGTGACAAATAGCTGTTGGCACTGTGAATTCAGCACCACGGGCCAAGCTCTGCCCAGCCAAGGGGAAAGTTTTGTGCTCCCTCAGAGCAGCAAGAAACTGTGTCAGAAATTTGAGCTGATGTGAGCACTGGAAGCCATCAGATCTGCTGGGGTCTGAGAAATCTGCTTTGGAGGGACTGGTGTGGGAGCTCCCACTGGCCACAGGAATTTGTAAAGCCCAAGATTGCTCCTGGGAATGCACACACACACACATGCACACACACACACACACACACACACACAGACACACATACATGTAAGAAATCTGTGGATGTGCCAGCTGCAGGTGAGTGGGGCCTTTGTTTGGGGTTGGAGGAAAGATTTCTTTCTTCCTAGTAAAGCAAAAATTATCTAACAAGTGACTTAACAAGAATGATAGAAGGATTAAGCGCAGAGGGGTTTGAGTGCATGCAGGACAGCTGTCAAGTTTAGAGAGAGGATTAGCAGTTCATTTGAGAGATACATTAGGAAAGGGCTTGCTCTGGGGGGCTGTGAGCTCCCCTGAGGCTGGGGAGGATTTACTGTCTGTAAGTGTTGATGTATTGTGCACATTATGAGGTTTGCCATCCCAGCAGCTTTGATATGTTCCAGCTTTTCTTTAAAACCCCTGTGGATTTTAAAGTGGCTTTCATTTAACGTGGGAGATGTTGACAAGCTCCCCCAGGAGGCTGGAAAGTTCTCGGAAGGGTCTTTTAAAATATTAGCTTCACCACCACTTCTAGAAGACTTTTCCCCTGCTTTGGAATATCAAGGAGTGGTTTGTTTCTGACAGCACTAAAAATACATGAGGTGTCTGCTGACACAGGGAAGATATGCCCTGTGCTGCTTGGACTCCCAGCCTGGTGTTCAGGAATCCTCTCTAAAGCTCTTGGCTTAACAGATGATGCTTGTGTTTGGAAAGCTGAATTTTATAGCACAGAGCAGTCCTGTTCAGAAGATTGGAAGCAGCTGGTGGGACTGCCATGGGTGAGTTAGGTTTCAGTGGGGGATACAAACACAAGTTGTGGAAGCAGAGCTTCAGCCTGGGCTCTGCTCTGAGGCCCCAGCACTGATGTTTGATGTGGGAGAAGAACTTTCTCTGGTGTTTCCCTTCTCAGGAGGGCTTGTGCTGAGGAGGAAACCTCTGCTCCTTGTCCATGGTGTGAGGAAAGTGGGGGATGCAGGGCATGGTGTCTCCCAGACTCCAGGAAAAGGAGGGGCTGAGCTGGCATGGCAATGTTGGTAAGAGGGGTGAAGAAATCATCCTAGCCCCTTTTTACTGGCAAAAAACTCTCTGGAATGGAGGATTAGGGGTGGAAAAGCCAGTCCCAAAACATGACTTTGGTTTTGGGAATCTTTCTTTGGAGGGGTGCTTTTGCTTTTGTTGTGTGGAAGCAGCTGATCCTTCAAGGGGGTGAAAATCTGACTGCAAGGGAGGCAGAGGTGGTTTCACCTTCTCCTGATCTGTGCTCAGCCCAGGGGGCTATTTCAGCATTGCCAAACACATCAGGTGTTTATTTAACAGGGTACCAAACATTTTCAGGGTGTGGAGCACAACTTTCAGTGCACTGGAGCAGGAGTGAGTGTGCAGATCACTCATTTTAGAGTTCCATGACAGTCCTCAGGTAACTGCAGCAAATGTTTACCCAGGCAAACAGAGCTGGGGAATATGATGCATTTTTAGCTGTCTCTCAATTTGATTCAGCCATTGTAAGTGCAGAACAGCACACAGCATTATCCAGCTCTGCAAGAACTGCTGCTCC
Source organism: Sialia sialis (assembly GCA_009812075.1). Taxonomy (NCBI): domain Eukaryota; kingdom Metazoa; phylum Chordata; class Aves; order Passeriformes; family Turdidae; genus Sialia; species Sialia sialis. The sequence continues at coordinate 3,604,696 of VRYO01002114.1, read as the reverse complement.
ACCTCGTAGCAAGCAGAAAACTGGGAAGAGCTGAGAGCAGAAAATAAAAGGTGCCTCCAAAAATACATCATTGTCATCAAGTAAGTAATGTGCTCATCACAGCAGAAAGTTATATGGGCACTCTAAACATGGCTCTGCTTGACTGTTGAGTGCTCAAATTTCCAGCAAAATGCCATCATTTCCCCTATTTTGTTTTATCTCCAGCAGTGGTACCTTGAACCAGGAGCAGTTGAAGCTGAGCATTCAGCAGGGGCTGCAGGGGACAGCTGAGCCCTCTCCAGGGCTGACAGCAAAGAGAAGACATTTCATGTTCTGACAGTGCAGAAAGAAGAGAAACTGAATTTCCTCTGCCCCCAAAAAAATTTATCAGCTGAAGGAGACAAAGTGCCTCCTGGACACAGACTTTCAAAAATCTCCAGAGCATTGCTGAAAGTGTTGAAAATAGTAGCTGTAAAAAAAAAAAAAAAAAAAATCATTAAAAGACTATTTTGCAATCAAAAAAAAGTATCTAATCTAATTATTATGGCTGATAACAGTAGACACTATCAGCTCTTCCATCATCTCTTGCAAATGCATGGAATTTAAAGGAGAATGCAAAGGTCATAGACAACCAGCCAGGGTTTTGACTTGCCCATCCAAACTACTGCAGAACACAAATAAAGCCAAGAGCCAAATGTTTATCAGCAGAACCATATTTGTTCTGAGGATATACTGACTTATGGAGAGGGATGACAAAGTGGCATAGAAATTCATATGCACTGTTTCTGAGAAAATCAAAGGTTTTAAAACTGAAAGGTGAGTTTGGTTTCTTTTTTCTTGAAAAATAGTTTGTGTTTATCCATTTTATTAATACATCAGAAAAATGTAATAAATGCTATAAACACTCCAGTTCCTAAATGTCAAATGTGATTTCCCTTTACAGCAAATCAGACTCATGTTGAAATGGAAAACCAAGTTCTTCTGTAAAGACACTGTGAGCTTGAAATTGCACAGGAAGTGTGTTAAATTTACAATTTTGTATTAATTAAATCAGGTCTCTATTACTAAACTTTATTATTACTGAACATCTCTGGATATCCCTGGCAGTCCAAGGTCAGGCTGCATGAGGCTCTGAGCAACCTGGTCTAGTGCAAGGTGTTCCTGCAGTAGGTTGAAATGCGATTTAAAGTCCCTTCCAACCCAAACCATTCTGTGATTCTGCGACCTCAAACTGCAGCAATTTCACAACTACAAGGCGCACCGGACTATAAGGCACACTGCTTGTTTTGCAGTGAGGATCCGTGCACAACAAAGTAATGAATAGTAACAGAATCACAGATCACGGGGTTTACTGGCAGGTGCTCAATTTGCAAACATTTTTCACGGATCTGCGCAGCCTTTAAGCGCAGCCCCAGGCGCCCTCTCTGTGCCGTGGGCCCCGGCACTCCCGCCCGCCCCCGGTGCTGCCGTAGCTCTCGCGGCTCGCACCTCCGGGTTGGCAAATTTACGAACTTTGTCCATAAATAAGGTGCACCGGATTATAAGGTGCACTTCCAGGTTTTGATCAAAATTTTAGTCAAAAGGGTGCACCTTATAGTCGTGAAATTACTGTATTTGGGGAGCAGGAGCTCTCTGATCCCAGCTGAGCTGCTCAATGGGCTGCACCTGCTGACACCACCCAGGGACCTGCCCTGTGCTTTTGGAAAGGCTGAAATTTAAATCCCAGCTCCTCTGCAGCCAGGGGTTCATTTTTGGAGCTTATTGTGGCTGGCAGGTTGTTACCATGTGCCTCTACCAGAGTCTGCCCCTGCAGCTGTGTCAGCTTTGAGCTTTTTGGCGTGTTGTGGGGGTTTCACACATTGAATTTTGCAGTGGCAGCTGGCTTTGCCTTCAGATGATGTTTCATGCTTTCCTTTAATACCAGGGCAATAATAAATGAAACCCTAGTCCAGCAAACATTAAGTATATCCTTATCATGGCTGGCCTTCCCACAGTACTGCAGTTTTTCTCAAAGTTGGCAGTTTTTGCTAGATTTCAGGAGACCGTTGAGCTCTTAAGGAACAGAAAGGTGTCCTGTTGACTGGCAGTGCAGATTAAACTCCTGTTTAATATCAGTGATGAAACTCCTCCTTATTTAAAGGGAGTGTCCAAAAGTTTGTGTACTGATTTAATCTCCTGCTACCTCTGCCCTCTTGTCTCCTCTGCAGGGTCATGGAAATGCAAGGCCAAGTCAATGCATTTTGGAAAAAATCAGAGTTTTTCTGTTTTGGTCAAGTCTCTGGATTCATTGAAAAGAGTATTTCAAATAAAACTTTGGCTAGACACTCTACATTCCTTTATGTATTCTTCCTCTCCAAAAATCACTGCTCCAGGATATCCTTGAGAGAGCTTGCATGAAGATTTATTGCTTTTAGTTTCTGAATCTGTTCTGAACTGAATTAGCAAATACTAGTGCATATTTCTAATAACAACAAGAATTCCAGCAGAATTTCTGAGGTCTGTCTGGCTGATTAAATCCAGCAAAGTCTCCTGCTAAGCTCCTTGGCAGAGCCAGCCAAATTCAAGGACTTTTAGACAATCACAAATTCTGTTCTGAAGATTTTTTATTGTGTGAAATTTTATCAAGCAGAAGAAATATGTACTAGTTGCAATGATCCGTATAAATGTCATGCACACATGCAAGACAGTAAAGTTTCTGATATATTAATTTTACATGGTAAGGATAATAGCATTTCTTCTGACAGCTCCATTAATTTTGCTAAAAATTCCTAGCAAAAAACAATCATTGCATTTTCTGTCAAACTGATAAGCACAATTTAGCTGAAAGAGGAAAGCAATCCAACAAATCAGGCCTGCACTTGGAAATTGCTTGTGAGAATTTACACTTGTTTTCTGTTTCGTTATTTGGTAAAAGGAATAACCAGAGGGTTCCTCATTGTCCTGCCTGCTTGGTGGTGCTGGCTTTCTTAATCTAAAACTGAAGTTGTTTCTATTGGGAAGTGCAGTGATGTCCAAGAAAATAAACAACTGAAGAACACAGAAGTCATTAAAACACCAAGAAATAATTCTGAATAAGTCTCCATATTTTACATTTCTGATACATTCTGGGATCTGTTGTCTTCTTAGAAGTCACAGCCTGGACACGCACGGGCACCACTGAGACTGGGTGGTCCTAGTGTGTGTGAGTAGATTACAACTTTGGCATTTCACATCTTTGAGGAGCCTGTGTTAAGTTTCTAAATTCTTGCACTCCTGTTTTCTCACAAATCCCATTCAGACTCTGACCTGAGAACATGACTTCATTAGCGTTTTCAGTAAGAACTACTTTGCTCAAACCTTTGGGTGTTTTTGAATAACTTTCTTTTTTTTTTTCCCTGAAGGGATAGCCCACTAATTATACATGAAAATTGTACCTCAAAGATCCATCTTAATAATATAATTGTAGTAGCAAAGCAACTGGTGTGATTATGTGCATCATTGCACTTTTCAGCCATTAACCAGCTTTTCTTGGTTAATGAAGTTAGTAAAACCTAGAATGTGCTCTGCTGGAATGTATCCAGTGCAATCTCATTATCACCTACAAGCCTCTATAATTGGGGCGATAATGTGCAAAATATTATACAGCTGATAAATGCAATGGGATTAAAAGAGGGCCAAGTTCTGCTCTCAGGCATACGTGACAGAGCTTGAGGTTTTGCTGTGTGCTTGTGGAAGGTCTGCAGCCCCACTTGGAGTTTGGGGGTGGCACTTGGAGGTACACTTGGAAGGAGTCCAGCGCCAAAAACTAACGAGAGCTGTGGCCTCTGAGGAGAGGGAGAAAGAATTGGTGCTGTCGGGGCAGGAGGAGACTTTAGTGAGGCATGAAAATGGTCTTAAACACCTCCAAAAGACGGAATAATCTGAGTACAGTAATTTTACAACTATAAGGGCACTGGACTATAAGGCGCACTATTTTTTTGCAGTGAGGATCCACGCACAACAAAGCAACGAATTAGTAACGGAATGGCGCCATCTCGGGGTTTACTGGCAGCTGCTCAATTTGCAAACATTTTTTCACGGATCGGTGCAGCCTTTAAATGCAGTCCCAGGTGCCCTCCCCGTGCCACGGGTCTGGCATTCCAGCCTGCCCCCAGCACTGGCTGCCACAGGCTCTCACTTCCAGGTTGGCAAATTTCTGAACTTTGTCCATATATAAGGTGCACTGGATTATAAGGCGCACATCCAGGTTTCAATCAAAATTTTAGTCAGAAGGGTGTGCCTTACAGTCATGAAATTACTGTAATCTGTTCTCTGTGATGCTGTTGGGTTGGACACAGAGGAGTGGGTTTGCAGCACGATGAGGGCAGTGGATGTTGGATATTAGGGAAATGCAGGATGGATAACTGAGGTTGGAATTGCTTGGACCAGGGTCTGTCCAAGGATTCTCTGCTGCTGGTGGGCAGGAGGAGGAGGGAGTGAGGAGGTGGATTGTGTGCTGGCTCCAGGCAGTGAGGAGGGAGCAGCAGAGCCACTAAGGTTGGGTTTTAGGGCTCAAGGATCACACAGCTGAGAGGCTCCTGGCAGAGAGGTGAGAGATCAGCTTGGTGGTTGCACAAACACAGAGCAGATCTGTTAGGGGAATCTGTGATCAGAATTACGCTCTCAGCTGTTACACACTTGGAAATACTGTCAGGACTGCTGGTGGAAGAGAGAGAAGGCTGTGATGTGGAAAAAGGGAAGCATTACTGTTTGCTTCCTTGGATAATACAGGTCACAAGGCTGGTTCTGTTTGTGCTTGTTTGAATTTCAACATGTCTTTTCAGGAAAAGAGCATTCAAATGTTATTAAAAAGCTCTGTAATGAAGAGTCATCCTGTCTGCTTCAGCTCTGGCTTTGGTAATAAATTCATTATTTACACTGGTAAACATGTGCCTCGTTTCCAGTCAGGACTTGCCTGTTTTCAGTGTCAAGGTTTTCCTGTGCTAATTGAGGACCCTGATCTCAGCATTTAATTCTCCTTGTGAACACTCATAGTCTTTAACCAAGTCATCCCTTAAACTCCTCTCTTCACAAGCTAAATACATCACGCTCCTGCAGCTGTAAATGCTGTTTTTCCCTCCTTCATATTCTTTCCTGGACTCTCTGCAACATGTCAGCTTCCTTTATGAATTGTGGGCTCTAAATTTAACATGGCCCTCCAGTGGGAATTGCACCAGTAATACCAGAAGCACAGGAAGATTTGCATCCTTTGCTACAGTACAACCCTCAGACATTGTGTACAACAAGAAGAGCATAAAAATAGGTGCAGACCAAGGTTGCTCCGGCTCAGCATTTTATTTCTGACACTAGGCTGCAGTGGGTGGATTCTGAAGGGTGATATTTCCCTGCACAGCCTCCCCTTATCTTTTAAAAATAAAGATACAATCTGAAATTCCATGCAAAGCCTTTGGAATTCTTTATGTCTTTGGTGTCCAAATGCCCTGTTGGGCCTGTAGCTTCCCAGCATTTTTACCATGAGCTGCCCTAGGAGTTAAACTAGCAAACCAGAAGATTTGTGTCTTTGCTAAGAGTCTGCGAAAGGATATTTTAAAATCCCAGCAGGGCCCTGGGAAGGCAGGGCAGACGGAAGGACAGCATGTCCCTGCCCCATGGGGACAGTGCTGGGGGGCACACAGGGCTGCCCTGATGGCTGTGCCAGGGCTGGCACCCCAAAAAGGACAGGGGCAAGCACTGGGCTCTGCCAGGCACTGCCAAGGCTCTGAGACCCAGGGAAGGAGCCAGTGCAGTGTCCTCACCCTGGGTCTGTCCCATCTCAGGAATCACCACAATCCCAATGTCTGAGCATCCCTGACTCCCAGAACAAAGCCCTGCCTCCTCCATGCTCCCCATGGAGCTGGGGAATTCCATCCCACCCCACTGAGGTGCCTGGGACTCCCTTGCTTCTGCCCAGCCAAGTCCTTGGCAGTGAAAAATCCTCTGCCTGAGTTAACTCTACCCTGCTGCCTCTGCTGCTTTATTAGAAGATGATTTCATGTTTTCTTCCAGGAAGGATGTTACAGAGCTGAGTACAGATCACCGTGGAGCTTCTTGGAAACTGCTGGGTGATGATTCCTTGTTTGCAATCACATTTGGAGCTCTGGTCCCAGGTTCTGCCCCAGGTCAACTCTGTGCTGCCTGTGAGGCTGGCAGCAGCGTTTTGTGACAGTGTCAGTGCAGGTGTTAACACACTTCACCACCCTGGACAGGCACCCAGCCAGCTCACACAATGTGCTTGTAGTGGGCACAGAGTCATAGAAGGGTTTGGGACCTTAAGGCTCATCCCACTCCACACCTCCCTCTGTCCCAGGTTGCTCCAAGCCCTGTCCAGCTTGGCTTTGGACACCTCAAGTTTAGGCACTGCTGTCTCACTACAGCCCTTTGGCTTCTGGAGACATGAAAAAATTGATATTTTAGTCCATTCCAGCAGCAGACTGACTAAACTAAGGTATAATTCAGTGTAATGGAATTTTGTTTATGAAACTTTCATGGAAAAAACAAGGTTTCCAAAGACAGAGCCAGCTTTAGAGGGAGAAATGGATATGTTTGCATTTCAAACTGCTGCTGGCATGCAGATTGCCAAGGACATACTTGGTACTGGTGGAGAAGAGTGGTGATGAGGAAATTTTACTGCTGGGGAAGGAGATCAGAAAAGACATTGCTTTAAGGACCTGAAAGTAAAAGCAGAGGTGAGGACATCAAGATTGCAGAGATGAGACACAGAGAAGAACTGATTTTGAAATATTTAAATCTCATTTTCTAAATAGGCAGAATAATTGATGGTATAGGCCATTTAGAAGATATAAAGGTACATACAAATGTAAATGCAGATTTCCCAAATGGTCCTGGATCCTGATCCTTTAAAAAGACAAGCTCATTATATCCTGATTCCACTGAAATTAATGAGAAGATTCCTGCTAGTTTCATATTTATGTATTAATATTTAATAATGATTTCACTGAGATAATTGAACACAAAGAGCCACAATGACAACATATTCCTCTTCTGTTACTCAGGCAAAAAGAGCAGCTGACAAAAGCAAAAATAACTTCATGAATATGTTCAATTGTGAGAAGACTCCTCTACCATTCAAAATTCTGGAGGGTTCGTCTTTGGTCTCCTCAGCAGTTTTGTCCTGGTACCAAAATATTGCAGCTTTCTGGATGAATGTGAGTGCTCTTCCCTTTGGAAGTAAATAGAATACAAATAAACATAATCTTGCTCTAAACTAGTGGACAACTTTTCTCGACGTTTAATACCCAGATGTTATAAAAATTGAATGTGCATGCCACTGAAAAGCAACTGATTTTGGAACTGAAGGTTAAAAAATAGGAATAATAATAAAAAATGAGCAGTGCTGTGATTTGATCAATTTTTTCTCTAAATTAATGATGCTCCTGTGAGCCTAGATATGTATTAACTTGTGTATTGGAAGCAAAATGCACCTTTGAAAAGTGTACTTTAAGCTTTTACTGAAATGGAAGCATTTCAAATCCATGGAATTCATCAGTATTTGAACAGCAGTTTTAAAACCTTATGGTTAGTTCAAAATTCTTCTTAGTGCTGTTTCAGCAACTCTCTGTAGCCATCAGAGCTATAAAGCTCTACTGTCTTGGCCTTGCTGTAATAAAACATCTAAACCCTCTCATTTTACCATTTCTGAATTTTTTCCCCCCAAAAATCGTGAGAAATTTTTAAAATGTCACCGTTTTATTTTGACCCGTGCCAAGTTTCACCCATCTCTAGGTGTGTTTTGCTGCTGCTCAGGAAAACCTCACAAAATAAATTCATCCATGCAGAAGCCAGATGGTTTCATTTAAACAGTTATTTTGGTCATGGCTGTGGTGTGGAGAAATGCTGCTGCAATGACAGCGCTTGAAAAAGAGGGAACAGGAAGGAGAGGGGGCTTAATTCTCCTGCAGATGAAGGGAGAGGGGAAATCCTTCCCAGAACAGGGTTATGCTTATTAATGGAGTTTTAAAAATTACCAGAATTCCTTCTTTTTGAGGCAGCAGACAGAGCTGCTGTATTGCTTTTCAGTAATGTCTCAAGAATCACAACACTGGAATTAAAACATGTTCAACATGCCTTGAAATAGAGTGGCATATGAAGGTCAAAATTACTATGAAATGAAAGAAATAGAAGTAAAGATAATTATTTTTAAATTCTAGGACTTACATAAATGAATCAATTTTGCCAGAGACACTGTGCTAATGTTTTAATGTGTAAATCCAGAGCTGTACAATCCATGCTGGACTGTCTGGATTTCCTTGTGTTTCTTACTGCCTCACTTCATCCCCCTTCTCTCCCCATTTCTCTCAGATTTTCATCAGGCAAAACACAACCACACTTTCAGCATTTCAAGACTTTTAAAACAGGACAGAGATGTTTAAATCTAAATGTTTAGACTACTCCTGGAAACACTATATGGTGTGGCAAACAGCACTCAAATCTTTGGGATTTTATTAAATGCTGCTTGAAATGCTGTCTGAGGGCAGGCTTTCTACCCCTTGCTCAATGGATCCAGGCAGCTGTATCTACTTGAAGGAGGTGTTTTAGTAAAATATTCTTCATAATGAGAAAAAAGATTGCATGCTGGGTTTTTAAGATGCCTCAATACAGCATTTTTTTGTATCACTGATATTTGTGTCTTTGCAAAACACTGAAAGGTTTTCCCATGGAGGCTTCTGTTGTTTTCCTCCAGTGTTTGCTGGCATGTGAGGATGATATCACACAATTTTTATCTCATTGTAAAGAGGAGACTTCCATGGAAACTCCTCTGGGTACTCCAGGGAAGCCCACCAAGCATTTTAAGGTCAGAAATCAACCTGAATTTGGAGAGAAGGGGCAGTGAGCTGGGGAGCAGGGTGGGGAGGTCTGGCTGCTCCTGGGGGTCTGGGGCAGGTTCTCCTCTCCCCTGCCCAGTGATGACCATCCCATAACAACCTGCTGTCATTCAAGACATTTTTGTGTTTCCACAGCTTGGTTGTTAAGTTCCTTTAGCCACAGAGAGCAAACACAGAGGCTGCCCACGTTGGCAGAGAGCTGAGCGTGGTTTGAGGCACATTGGCAGCTCTGGTGTGGCTGTGGCGGTGGCCAAGATCTGCCCTCCTCCCTTTGATGGAAAGCCCTGATTTTTATGGAATCATAATATTTTTGTTCTGTGGGAGAAAAAAAAAAAAATGGAAAAAAAGCTGGGCTAATCGCAGGATGGTGGGACTCTGGGACTCCTGAAGTGATTTAGGATAAAAAAGGAAAAAAAAAAAAGTGTGTGAAATATGAAAATCTGGGTTGGCTTTTACTTGCTCTGTGGAAAACCAGGATGTAATGTGTATAAACAGGGAGGAGAGAGATGTAGCAATAAGCCAGAAAAAACCCACCAGTATGAAGCAATTTAAAGCAGAAAAGCAGATAGGACAATATTGCTATGTTGCTGAATCAGAATGATGGGGGCACAGCAAAAGCTTTTTCCACACAAGCTGCACTCTGTGACATCAGTTTTGGAGCTGTGTGAACTGGACAGAGCTGACTCTGGTTTCACTGAAGGAGCACAATCTGCACGTGGGCTGGGGCTGCAGCTCCTCAGGGCAGCTCCACTTTCACTATTTTCTGCTCAGTCACTCACTTTCTCCTTTGTTTGTGGCTTTCTCCTGCTAAAGCAGATAGAAAATGTCATTTCACTGTTTCCTTCAGAAGTGAATTAGAGAAAGGTGATGCAGACTGTTGGGAGCGTTCAGGAGATGGAGGTGCCTGGCACTCCTCATTCCTGGACTGAAGAGGTTTGACACTGCCAAATAAAAACCAGGGAAATAAATCCCTATTGCTGCAGGGACTGCCTCCAGCCTTTGGGCAATGCAGCACCTTTAGGTCTAGCTGCAGTATCTGTTAGCATAAGTATGCAAATACTGAATTAAAAAAGGGGAAAAGACACTTCTCCTGCCATGTTGGTCCATGAGAACCTCAGTCTCGTTGATTGACAGCAATTTTGCGACTATAAGGGGCACCGGATTATAAGGCGCACTTCTGGGTGTCGGCAAATTTCAGAACTCTGTCCATATATAAGGCGCACCAAACTATAAGGTGCACTTTTTTTTTGCAACGAGGATCCACGTGCAATAAAGTAATGAAAAAGTAACGGAATCGCGTGATCACGGGGTTTACTGGCAGGTGCTCAATTTGCAAACATTTTTCACGGATCGGCACAGCCTTTAAATGCGGGCTTGGCTTGGGGCTGCTGCAGGCTTGGCTTGGCTCAGCTCGGCTCGCACTTCCAGGTTGGCAAATTTCCGAACTTTGTCCATATATAAGGTGCACCGGATTATAAGGCGCACTTCTGGGTTTTGATCAAAATTTTAGTCAAAAGGGTGTGCCTTATAGTTGTGAAATTACTGTATTTCCTCCTTAATGTCAAAGGTGGGGGAAGAGGTGGTTCAGGAGCAAGCTGCCCTCTGCCCTTCTGCAGGAGAAGCCCCAGCCCAGCCTGCAGTGTGGTACCTGAAGGTGGGAGTGAGGGAAAACCTGTCCCAGTGTGCCCAGTGTGGAACACACAATTGTTCAGACATACAATAAGCACAAAAAGCTTATTGACACCCAGCCATGTAACAGCTGCTCTGCTTGCTGGCTTCTGCTCCTGATGTGTTCCAAGCAGGCTGCTGTTGGGCAGGATGGCAGGGAGGAGGCAAGCACTGAAGCCACATTTGCTGCAGGTGCTGCTCAGAGATCCAAAAGACCACTGTGATCCAGCTATTCCATGTAGGCTTTCAGAGCCAACGCTGCAGGGCTTGCTCCAATTTTAGTCTTTACATTTTACAAGCATTGCTGTGACATTCATCCTCTAATGCCTCAACCTGCTGCATCCTCCTGTGAGAAAGGGCACTTTTATCTCCTTATTGTGGTGGGGTGCTCCTGAGGTAGAGCATGGTTATAGAATTTGTTCATAATCACCTGCTAGGGCTGTGAAAGCAGCCAAGAATAGCTTTGTTTCCCCATTGTGGGCCTTAATCACAAAAAAATAAAAAAAAAAGAAAAGAAAAAAAAAAAATCCTTCCACTCCAGTGAAGCAGGTCAGGGAGCTGCTTTTGCACCCGTGTGCATTAGTCCTGCAATTCACAGACCTCCCTCATTAAAGAGTCACATGCTACAGCCTGAATGTTAGGCCAATCTTCCAGCCCTGTGTTTTTGGACTGGAAAGGCAAATGCTGGCATGGAAAAGCTCAGCTTTCATCAGGCACTGTCTGCACTGAGCTGATCTCGTTTAAGCCCCACCAGAGCAGCAATGCTGTGAACACAGGTTTGGTCCTGAGCTTTGCTGGGAGGTACAGCCACATCACACACTATGCTGGCTCTGCTGCATCCAGCAGCAGTCCCCACTTCCTGGGAAACTCTGTTAGCAAAGCCAAGAGAGAGCCGAAAGTGCCCAGCACAAATACTGACAGCAAGTACAGTAATTTCACGCCTATAAGGCGCACAATTTGACTAAAATTTTGATTGAAACCTGGAAGTGCGCCTTATAATCTGGTGCGCCTTATATATTGATAAAGTTCAGAAATTTGCCAACCCAGAAGTGCGAGCCGTGAGAGCCGTGGCAGCTGGCGCTGGCGGTGGGCGGGAGTGCCGGGGCCTGCAGCACGGGGAGGGCGCCTGGGGTTGAGTTTAAAGGCTACACTGATCCGTGAAAAATGTTTGCAAATTGAGCACCTGCCAGTAAACCCCGCGATCGAGTGATTCTGTTACTAATTCGTTACTTTGTTGCGCGCGGATCCTCGCTGCAAAAAAAAAGTGCGCCTTATAGACTGGTGCGCCTTATATATGGACAAACTTCAGAAAATTGCTGACAACCTGGAAGGGTGCCTTATAATCCAGTGCCCCTTATAGCTGTGAAAGTACTGTAAATAACAATGCCCTTTGGAAAGAGTAAATGAATAAAATACTTGTGACCTTTGGTGTCCTCAGGGATCTTTGCTGTCCCCAGGTAGCAGAGGTTCAGGTGTCACTGCCAGAGCAGGGGGGGCTCTGGGAAGTGATGAGCTGGTCTTGAAATATTTCTTCTCACATTACTAACCACCTTTCATCAGCAAGTGAACAATGTGTGCTTTCCCTCTCTGGTGACCTTTACTGGCACATCTTCCCCGTGTGCCTCACTTTCTTCTGATTCCCTTTTCAGGGCCAGCACTGGGGACCTGCTTTTCCATTGCTTTAGGAGTTGTGCCCACATCTGTGTCTGGTTTTGTGTGTGCATTTCTTCAAGTCTTTCCTCTGGGTTTGTAAGCAGCAGTGAGAACAGCAGGATCCTTTCTCTGCTCTGGATATCACCTGTGCCTCTGGAGAGCAGCTGCAAGGAGCTGTGAACTGTCCCATCAGCCCAGGAGGTCTTGGCAGCCTTAACGGGCTCACTTGTGGTACAGGAAACACTGTGGAGGGCTAGAATCATCTCAGGTCTCGCTGTCCATCCACTAAAAGGCAGCAATAGCTGTGGATAGCCAGTGTTACAGGGGTTTCTAAACATTTCCGATGATCATTCATTGCTTCCCAGCATGTGTGAGCTGCTGTTGGTCACTTCCAGGTTGTTTTATAGCAAAACATCAGCAGATGCAGCTGGAGGGTCCTGCCTGGGGTGTGTACAGGGTGTTGTAGGACTGGCATTTAAGGTTTGATTACGTTTGGTGTGTAGAGGAAAATAACTCAAATGTGACAGGAACTTGTCTTAAAAATGAGCATTTTCCTAAATGGATTTGTTCCTCTGATTCACTGCTCCAGTGCAGGCTTTCAGTCTCCCCAGAGCAGCTCCTCATTCACTCATTTTTGCTCTATTAATAAACACACATGAGCACTTAGATGGAATAATGTACCTTGTAGAAAGGGAAAAAAAACCAAACAAGCACACAACTTGCTGTCCCCATGGGAGAAAAAAGAACCTACACAGGGAGAAACTGTGCCATTGCAGTAGATTTTTGTTTACTAAAATGTGTTTGATTTGTGAGCTTAGCTTGAGGCTGTGTGGGGCCAGGGCAGTTTTTACACTCCTCTTGTTTAAGGTACACAACATCATCTCCCCTCAGAGCTTTTCCTCTCTCTCTTCATATGTTGTTGTGTTCCATATCTGAGTCAAATCTAGTACTAATTTTGTGAGGTTTTGAGCTGTGTTTAAATCAGTATTTAACAGGGAAGCTGGCTCAGGATGGGAGTGCCATGACACTCACTGTGAACAGTGTGAGATAAAACAGTCCTGGAACAGATTGGAGTTTGGAGTGAAAGAACAGGCTGTGTGACATCATGAAAAACCTTATTTCTGAAGACTTTGTTCTTTTAGCTGCGGTTCCCTCTCCTTAGATGGCTGTAATGTAGATGTGTCTGGGGGTCAACCCAGGTTTCTCCTTGCACATTGTAGTTTAACTGGGATTTTTCTTCCACACTGGAAGAAATCTCACAGCAGCTCTGAAATTCCCTACCCTGGGGAATCCTGTCAGGAGGTGTTCACCTGGGCAGACAACAGATCTCAAACAACCAACCTCCTATGAGCTCCTGGGTCGAGGTTGTATTTTACACTAATACTGAATTATGGTAATGATGATGTTTTCAAGAACTTTCCTCGGAAGCTGTGCTGTGTTTCCAGGGGAGGGTGTGTGTTTCTGTGTGTGCAGGACAGCGCAGCTCCTTCCAGGAGTGCACTGAAGTCCCTGCTGCCTTGCTGGAGAGCACCTGTGGTTTATCTTCTCCCCCTTGGAGAGTCCAAGCTGTGCTTCACCCCCATTGCTAGGGGTTCCCTTGTCCCAGCAAAGGGCACATCCCTCCTCTTCCTCCCCTGCTCCTCCACCTTGCCCTGTCCTCTCCTGCTGCCTTCCCAGCTGTGTGCAGGGGCTTTGTCTGCCAGGGTGAGAGGGGCAGCTCTGGCACTGCTGGGAGAGGCAGCCTGGCTGCCTTCAAGCTCCCTCTGCAAGGGGGAAAGCAAAGGATCTCAAAATGAGTCCAGTGTATTAATAAGCCAGGCTGCCCCACATAGCAGGAGTGAAAGTGGGACAGGCAGCACACTGCTAATTTTACACAGGCCCAAGGGGATTTTTTTTTCTAGGGAGTGTGTTATCATTATTTTGTGTCCTAAAGAGCCTAAAATTGGGGCTTGTAAGAAGCAAGCCATGGTTGGAGGCTTTGTCCCAGGCAGCCCAGCCCTGGGGAGAGCTGGGTCTCCTCATGCACGTGCCCCATTCCAGGTACTCCTCAGCCTGGCAAAAAAAGGAGGTGAAAGCAGAGGGGTCTGGCTGCAAGCCCCCTTCTGCCACCCCTGTCCTGTGCCTCTCTGTCTGCTGTGTCCACTCTGTGCCCACTCTGCCCCAGCCCCTGGGGCCACCTGTGCTGCAGCAGAGCTCGGCTGTTCCTCTGCTGCAGAGTGGGAGCTGTGGCCAGAGTTAAATGAGGGATGAGCTTTTCAGCATGAAAACTTCCAGTCAGTTAATTACAGAGAACATTTGCAGCTTCTCTTTACATCCCAGCACTGCCTCTGTGCCCCCCCTTGCACTTGGGTGCCATCCAGGATGGGAGCAGGGGACACTTTGGTGGATCCTCAGCTCTGTCTCACTCACCCCACTGCCAGAGGAGCCCTGGGGTGTCCAACACCCCGAGCACACAGCCTTGGACAGGTTTGGGGTTTGGGTCATGTTTCCCTGAGTTATGTCCCCCTAACCCCTGGGCTGAAGGGCCCCATCCTGAAGGGGCTGAGGCAGCCCAGGCAAAGCAGTTTCAGTCAATGGGTTTGTTCTGGAAGCTAAACACTTCGTTAAGTGCTTTTGCTTAATTAGGCCAGACCGAGCTGTTCCTTGCGGGATTGAGTGCAAAGTGAGGCACTCTAGGTTAGAACCAATATTTTCAAGCATAAAGCTAAAAATGAAGCACTTAGCCCCCAGTTCTGCAAATAATTAAGCACATGGGTAATTACTGATTTCATTCCATTCATCAGTTGTGTTGATTTCAGCGGGGCCATGAAATGCTGGTGGTTACTCAAGTGTGGGAGTGTGTGCAAGGTTGGGCCCCCAGGTTAACAGATCTCAGAGCCTGGGGAAATGGATGTTTATAAAGTGTCTGGCACGTGGGATCTGTGATGCCTGCACGTGTCCCTGGGTAGTGCCCTAGGAATAATAATGCCACATTCAACTACTAATGATTTTTAAAGATGCTGAGCATTGGCCTTACCCATGGAAATGTGGCTTGGGCCTCCTGTGGCAAGCAAGCCTCATCATTAATGGGGAAATGAAACAGCATTTGATATCTAGACAAGGAAATCTGTAGCATTCTGTTCACCTGAGCTATTATTTTGGCCAGGGAGGTTGTGGACTCCCCATCCCTGGAGGTGTTGAAGATCAGGCTCTCAGTAACCTGATCTAGCAGAAGGTTCCCTACCCACGGCAGTGGGGTTGAAAATACATGATCCCTCCCAGCCCATACCATTCTGTGATTCTCTGATTGTTTTCCAAAATATGAATGCTGAAATAACTGTTTTCATTCTGCAGCCCCAAACCCAAAATGAAAAAAGTGAAATCCAGGCTGAAGTACAGCTTGACTCAAAAAGTCAGCAAGAAAGACTCCAGCTGATATTCTTTTGTCTGTTTGCTTTTCCCCGGGCATGATTTGTTTTAATTCCTTTTAAAAGCAGACCCAGCTCTTATCTGTGAGAAAACACAAAATTCTTGGTATCATTTTGTTCCCCTGCTGATGATTTGACAGCGATGTTTACAGGACTCACAATTTAGGAAAAAAAAAAAAAACCATGAAGGGAGGAAAGAATAGGAGGGAACTGAAGTGAGCTGAGCCAGGAGAGGCTCCTGCCACTGCACAGGCAGCTGTTAATGATGCTTTGATAAGGGGCCATGCTGAGGGGACCCTTACATGATTTCTTTCCTGTATCCAGACGGCTTTAAGCTGATTGTGTGTGCCCTCGAGGGGGGGGTGACAGCGCTGTGTTCTCAAACAGAGCCACATGAAGCACCTCGTGTCACAAACAAGGCTCATTAGCATAGCTCAGCAATTAAAGCCCAGCTCAGTCTGCTGTCCTGAGATAAAGAACTCCCAATTTATGGCCCGGTTGACTTTTGCTGGAGATGAATTGGCTGACAGCTTGGAGTGGTGACGTTTGGTCTCCTGGGTGCAGCTGCTCGCAAGGGTGATCTTTCAGAATGTGACTTTTCCACAGCCCAGCCAAGGGTATTAGCAGGAACTAATTACAGGGAGAAGCCAGGGGCCATGGTTTTCCAGGAGTGGGAACATCACTGGCCCCAAACAGCTGGGTAGTGCCAGTGCTTTTCTCTCCTAGAAAAAACAGCCCTGCTGGGGGAGAGCTCCCCATCTGGCAAGCTCTTCTAATTCGTATAATAAATGCAAATGATATTTGTCTTATTTATTTTTTTACTAGACTTTAATGAAGTTTAGAGAGGACTGGGCACATGTGGCAAGGCAAGGGGCTTCTCTGCAGAGCGAGCCTGCTGTAATGTTTGATCAGTGACATTGTGTTACAGGAGCTGTCTCCAGGTTCGTTTGTGTTCAATGTTGTGGTCATCAGTTTTAGGAAAGGAGTTTTCTGCTGCTTGCATCTCAGTGCAGTGATCTTTTGCTGTTTGATTTTGGTTCTCGTGGGTTGAGCTTAGGTAAAACAAGAGCATAGCAGGAGGTCATCACATACAGAGCTGGCCAGCAAAGCAGGGACAGACACAGGAATGTGTGTGCAGAAGGAGTCTCTGCCTTCTGCCACTCTGGAGAATGAAATCTGTGCAGTGAATGTCCATGTAAACCTTCTTTTCTTCTTATTAAAAAAACTTCTCAGTGAGTGAGTGGATCCCCATAGAGCTAATTTAAGTCCATTAGCAACAGACTCACTTTTCTTAATTACCCTTTGTAGAATTATCTCAGGATTCCCCGGGGTTCTTGGTCTGCAGGTTGAAAAGTGTCTATACATTGAAGAATGACATGTCTGATGGGGGTGGTTGGGAGCACAGAGCACAATTTCTGAATTAAGGATGACCTAGTGGTGTTGGTTTTGTCATGATCCCTCTTACATACCCCAGCTTGCAGCTCTAGGGAACAATGTTCTGAGTGAGAGGCAGGGATGTCCACAGCTCAGGTGGCCACAAGTCCTGTGTTTTCTTCAGAAAATGTTGTTTTTGAGTCTGGGCCAAGCAAGGAGCCAGCCCAGGCGCTGAGTGGTGAAGAGTGAGAACATAAGACTCTGATCTCTGTTTGTGGCCACATAAATGGCAGCAGGAGGCCTGGGGCTGTAAGATCAGCTTATGTTGACTCTTTTGGAGCCAACAAAAGTGCTGGTTAATCTGCATGTGGCTACTTTGAAATGTCACTGCTGTTTTGGCAGCAGTGACTCGAAGATTTCTTTGGATGGATGGATGGTGGTGGAGGGGGGAATAAGCTGTGTACATTGATGTTTAACTACATGGTGTGTTTATTCCCAAGCATGTGGGATGTTTTGGCTCTTTTCACAGCTTGTGGTGCCCTGCCACAGATTCTGCTGAGTGTCTGAGGAGCCCTGAGCTCCATATTCATGCTCATGTCCAGGTGTATCCACACAGAACAGACAGGGTCAATGTGCACTCCAAGGACCAGAACTGCCAGGTCCACTGCAGCATCTCCCTCTGCTGCTGTGTGGAATTAGATGTGGGATTCTGTGATTCCAGGACTGCTGCTTCCTGCTGCAGAGTGGGTATTGCCTGGCAGAAATGTTTCAGGAATTAGCAAAATGCAGAATTGAGACCAGCAGAGCAAGCAGTCTCAGCAAACTGTCAAGTGTATGTTTTTCTTCATTATTTTCTCACTGAACCATGATAATGTCTGATGGAGCATTATGGATGGAGAGAAGGAAGGAAGTGTTAGCAAAGCTTTAAAACCAGCCACTGCTCTGGAAATTCTGGCTGTAGCAGCAGTGAAGTCCAGCAAGAAATAATTGGGTTTAATTTGGAGTGAGGGAGTGGAGAGTGCATTAAGACCCTTACTGAGTCAAACAAAAAAACCTTTAACTTTACAGCTTCTCCTTGTCCTCTTATCTAGAGAATTCACATGGGCATAAAACTCATACCCACTGTGTGGATGGCTTGCACATTCAGTTGTGGTGATGGTGGCTGCTGGAATTTGTTGTGGCTTTGATCCAAGGCCCTTTCTGGTCTTTGGAAGATGAGGAAAACTAGGAATTGTGCTCTTCCTGCACATCTGGAAAGAGTTGGAGACAGGTTAGTGACCCCTGACACCAGATAGAAACGCACAACTTTTCACTCAAACCAGTTTGGTGAAGGGGTGTTTTGACCTTTTTAGTGTAATTGTGAAACTACAAAATGGTAAATGAAGGCTGTGATGTGCTGGCCCTGTGGCAGTAGTTTCTCAATTGCATTTTGGACAGATGTGGTCACAGTTTCTTGTGAGTGTGCAGACCTCAGAGTTGGAAAGGACTGCATTCAGTGCTCTGCTGCAGACTGGGATCCTGTGGTGTGACTTTTTAAACTGCCCTGGCTGGTGAACTCAGCATCAGCTGCAAAAGTGCCTGGAGATGTGGGGAACTTGAAAATTCTCCAAGTTCTTCCCTAGTGGTGGGCTCCCAGGGTGTTGGGTCTCTGGCTGGTTTAAAGCAAAGGGCTGGAGATGCACTTGTGCTTGCTTGGGAGCTGGTCACAGGTGAGCAAAATGCAATATATTGTGCTCTGTCATGGTTTCTGTCACCAGAAAACAGAGACTCCTGTGTGGCTGTTATCACACACTGATGAGCTGAACATTGAATGCTGGTCATGAGTGGGCAGGAGGAAAATGAGCACCCACATCACCATTGATCATGTCAATGAAACACAGGGGAAAATAGTGAGTTTGGATCTTGCACTGCTGAGTTGCCAGCTCTCCATGCAGGGACAGGAGCTGTGCTGCCAGCCTGGAATTCTTCCAGCTAGCCAAACCCAGCTGCTAAATAGGACAGAGGGATTTGCACAGACTTGGGCATTAACTGCACAAAGTTCTGCAGGATCTGGCTGTGAGCAGGTGACCCTCATGGCAGCTCCTTGCTCCCTGACTTTGGAATTCCACGCCAGAATGTGGCTGCAGAGGTAAACACCAGCTGGGTGTCACTGAAAGGGAGAGAGATTAGTGGAACTTGACAGTTCCTGGATACGACCAGCAGTCTTGAATTTCATGTTCCTTTAGAATGAGGAGATCAAAGCACTGTGATTTGGAGGCAGCTGGGCAGCCTGTCACGGTGCATTAGCGAGGAGCAACAACCCCAGGTCCAGGTGAAAATGGCTTTTGTGGGATTTGGTATGTGGCTTTAGGATGGGAATCCCAAAATGCTCATGGATTAGGCAGACAATACACAAGTCCTTTGTAAGTTTGGCGAAGTGCTCTGCTGCCTGGTGGAATTTGCCACCCTGGGCTGCATTCTCCAAACCAGAGAATGAAGGGAGAGGCCTTGGTGGAGGCCCTGGGAGGGCTAAGGGGGTGCTGGCTGGAGCTGGATTGTCTCAGGGGCAGTGCTCAGCTTGGCATCACCCCTGCTTTGAACTGACAGCTCTGAGATCTCTGGTGGGGCTGGGGAGGACAGGGCTGGCCTGTCACCACTGCTGGGGACAGGAGGGACAGTCATCCAGGCACCAGGGAGTGCCCAGGAACAGGGCAGCTGTGCCAGTGTGTCTCCACCCTGGGTCACCTTGCCCTGTGCATGGAATGGGCTTCAGGGAAGGATGGATACACAACTCTTGTGTAAGGATTTCTTTCCTCAAGTACCTCCAGGCTCCTTTTCATGTACAGTAATTTCACAATTATAAGCCGCACCTTTTTCATTGAAGAATCCAGCCTACCCCAGTAGTGCGGCTAATCATCAGGTGCAGCTTATCTATGGACAAATCCCAGTGAAATGCCAACCGGGAATTGAGAGCCGGCCAGAGAAGGTGCCTGGGGCTGCCTTTAAAGGCTTCCCTGGTCTCTGAAAACTGTTGCAACTTGAGCACCTGACACCAAACCCCGCTGGCAGCTATTCTGTTACTAATTTGTAACTTTGTCACACATGGATCCTTGCTTAAAAAAAAAAAAAAAAAAAAAAAAAAAAGCGGCTTATATTCAGGTGCGGCTTATATATGGACAAATCCCATGGTCTGCCCCGCTAACGGGAGGTGCGGCTTATAGTTGTGAAATTACTGTATTTATGCAAGGTCTTTTGAACCCATACACACTCTTGATGTTCACATCCACAGGATTATAAGCGGTGACAGTGTGGTTGAAATCTTTCAGAGGGACCAGCCCTGAATGCCAGACTTTCTCTAGGATTTCTGTGCTTAAGTTTCCTCTGACAGGATGCTCAAAAGTGCTTAGTGTAAAGCCTGAGCTCTTCTTTTATTCCAGCTGCAGGTGCTGATTTGGCCATTTAACAGGAGTAAAAATAACTTAACCAAAAGATGCCCTTTTATTAAGCCATCACTGTGTCTTAAGTAAAGTGTTCTTATTCTATAAATAGATGTCACTGTGCCCTAGGAGGAGCCTGGTATTTTATTAATGTTGTCTCTTCACTAGAACCTGCCACCTATTCTGTAGTGCTAAAATGGGAAAAGCTCTTAACTTTTATAGCCTATCTCAGTTCTTTGCTTCCAAGTGCCTGTGAGACCATTGTATTTGGTTTAAGGTCCAGTTATGAGGGTTTTTTTTTTTTTTTTTAATGGACACTTTTTGGTTTTGTTTTGACTTTTTCCCTCCTATTGATTTGCAGTGCTACAGAAAATAACAGCTGAATTACATTTGGCTTCTCCTGCTTCCTTTCTCTTTGAGATGAGGTTACAACGACCTCATCTACCTAAATCAATAATGTGCACCCAAATCTAATAAAGATTTAGCAGGGCCTGTAAAATAGCATGTAGCCCAGATGGAAAGGGAGGCCCTAATGTCCAAGCCACTCATTAGCTATTTATCAACCATTAATGATGAGAATGGGAGTGGTGTGTGGGGAGAAGGACACAAAAGCAAGACAGCAGAGAACCTTCCTGAATATGAGGAGGAGACAAAGACTATACAACACATGTGCAGGCTGCAGCCTGACCCTGGCTGGGGACAGGGAGCACCTAAAAAGTGGAATTTCAGTGGGACTTGACTTGCAGAATCACAGATTTTTATACAAAAACCCCCTGAAGTTACTGTTCAGGAGAATATAACTAAGAGTTGAAATACATCTGGCTTCCCATCAGCTGACCCTGCATCCCTTTGCAGATGGGAAAGCACAAAAAGCTGAATTTCCTGGAGCTGAATATTTTAACATTTTTGATTTTTTTTTCAGTAAAAGAGAAATCATCTATGTGATGATCTCTTAATCAGTAGTAGTGTTAGGAAAAATCCACAATTTCCCTGTTTTTTTGCTTTAATTCTAAGACTTTTCTTTCAGCTGAAGAAAATGTTTTGAATATTTTGAACATGTTTTGAAATGAAATTACTTCATGCAGTGAATGGCCACCAAAGGTTTTTTTTTGGGTTTTTTTTTTGTTTTTTTTTTTTTTTTACCAGATTGTGTGAGTGTAGAATAAGGCAGGCAGTGATTGCAAATAGAGAAATATAATTTTTCATCACTGATTTTTGTTTTAGTGGTTAAACATTTTTATATGGATTTGAAGTTTTCATGCTTTCCTTGGGGGAGAAGTGTTGATATTTGTTGGACATGGAAAATATTTTTTCAAGAGCTGGAGCAGTAGCACAGAAAGGAATTTGGCATCTCTGGAGTTTGTGGTATGCACAAATACAATCATGTTCCATGAAACAATATTTCAGATTCCATCAATGCAGAACATAGTAGCAATTTCAAAGAAAACAGGAAATAGAAGTAATTAGTCAGGCAGGAGCAAGAATCCCAAACATGACTAGGATACCAAAAGCTTTACAGAGCAGTAGCCAAACCCATCTTTAAATCTTTGAATTTCCTTCAATCTTGCTCTGCAGGTGGAAAGCCAAAATCAGTTACAGTCAATTTGAATTCTTTTTGATGAAGGCTCACTTCAAATTTGTCTCTGAACAGCTGCAATGAGTGTTTTCCTCCACATATCTCACCTGGCCATGGTGCAGAGGTCAAGTCCCTCTCCCTTTCCAGCATCCCCATGGCTCCAGCTCTGCTGTGTGCAGGACAAGGATCTCAGCAGAGCTCCTTGCAGGCATTGTTCAGGGTGGACTGAGGAATCCACCGTGTCCTTTGCCAGCTTGCTCTTGCTGTTAAAAACTTGTGCTGTATTTTCTATTTGAAGTTGTCTGGTTTTAGCTTCCAGCCATGGGCTCTTGTTAAGCCTTTCCCTGCTAGATTAAAGAGCCCTTTATGGCTGGAATTTTCTCTCCATGGAGGTACTTAATACCCTGTAATCAAGTCACCCCTGGTCTTCTCTTTGATAAGTTCAATAAATCCTGCCCATCAAATTTCTCACTGGAAGCAGTTCCTCCTCCCCAGCCTTTACATCATTTTGGTGGCAATTTTCCTCATCCTTTGAGTGTTGCAGTTTTCTACAAGATAGCAGACACCCAAGGGTTGTCTGTGATCTTTCTGCCTGAATGCACCACGATTAATGGAGAAACACAACTGCAGCCCCCAGCAGTGCCTGGGGAGCTCAGATTTTGGGCTGTGTGACTGCAGCTGCTTCCACAGGCACTTTGTTCCCATGTAGACTTGAGGGCTGTTGGCATCCCCTTCACTCCTTGTCCCTTGCTCTATAACTGGAATAAATAAATCTTGATGAATAAGCCCAGCTCACCAGCTAAGTCATTAAACTGTATGATTTCCTCCTGGGAAAGCCATGGATTGTCCGTAGCTGTGAGGAGCTGTGGAACAGCATCTTTAGGAAAGGAGAGTTCTCCATGCCCATGGATGGCTCTGGTTTGGCAGAGAAAGGTTCTGCACACAGAAGGGATGGCTTGGCAGGCATCCCATGACACACCAGCCTCTCTTCTGTGTTGGTTAAACTGTCCTGAGGTTTTGACAGCCAGAGCTGCTCCAGGAGATGCTGGATGAGGGAGAACCCCACAGGGTGTTCTGCAAGTTCTGTTGTTTATCATGGTGAAACATGACCTGTTTTTTCGACTCTGTGCAAATACTGGTTCTGCTGCTGGCTGCTCTGCACCTCTAAGGGTTTGCATGGCTCACAAACAGGTTTTGGATAAATTCTTTTCATTTCCTTCTGCAAATATGCTCATGAATGCGTGGTAAGATTTCTCTGTCTGCCTTTCTTCATCAGGACTGCAAAGGTTTGGGTTTGTTGTTTTGTTTCCCCACCTGGAGCAGTAAATCAACAGGTTGTAATTAAAGAGGTTAAGAAGCTCCTTCATTTTCCAGTCAAAGTTACATTTACTGAAGCATCTCTAACTATCTGGGAGCTGAATGACACATTTTATATTTCTCTTCTCCTTTATGGAGCAGGACTGAAGATCAGAGGCACCAGAGACTCAGTGCTGCTGAGTGTATGTATCAGCCAGGGACACCTGTGGCTGCTCACCTTCCCTTTTTCACAGCAAGCTTTTCTCAGCTCTGCTCCAGACCTGTAGTTTTCCATTTGCTGGTTGCTACCGTTGTTCTCCCTTTGTTTCCAAAAAGAAAAAAAAAAACAAACCACAAACAAAAAAACCCCAGATGGCTTCAGTGCTGTTTACCCCAGGAAACATTTTGAGCATTCAGTAATAAAACTGGGAGGAAATCCTTCACTTCCTTTATGCCTCCTAGCAAGTAACCACATCAATATGAAGTGAGGATGTTTTTGGGTACTAACCCAATGTCACCGATCAAAACACAGCCATAAATACTTTCAAGATGCAGTCTTGAATCAGGATGGTGGATGAGGAAAAGGCACTTCTGTTTTGGAAAGGAATTCTTTCCTTCTGCAACCACTTTCTAAATTGCACTGACATTTAGCAATTAACATACAAAAGCTTTTGTATCTGCAGTATCATTTTTCATGTCAATAAACACATTCCTTCGCTTTTTGGTGCAATGTTTAATAATTCTCATTTCCTATAGGGGAAGAGAGCCCTTGTACTTTATTTGTATTACACAAATTACATGGAAGAAACAAAGCCATATCTGATCATAATTATAAAATTAAGAACATTTGCATAAATCCTTTTTTCCCCCCTCCCCTAATCTAGTTTGCTGTTGGTAAACAGTGTGCTATCTAGGTTTAGCAAAGCATTTGGTTTCTAGCCAGATTTTTGCTTTCCCCTTATCCTTTTTGAAGTTCTCTTGGCAGGCAGGATCTGCTTCTCCTAAGCTATCTGTCATCACACAAAGTGGATTCCAGCTTCAGACAACAAACGAGTTGCTATTCTGGATTCATGGGCTGAACTGTCATTAAGTCACTGCCTCTCTGCTCTGAGGTTTTAGGAACTGTGTCTGTTCCAGCCCAAAGCTCTGCTCTGGGAGCTCCTTTGGGGGCTCTTCATGAATGGTGGCACATTAAGTGGAATGCTCTGTGTTGCTCCCTGTTTGCTGGGTCCATGTCTAGGGGGTGAGAGCACAGCTTGGTGTGTGGGAGTGATAAAAGGAAAAAGGACTGTCTGGTCTGCATGGGTGCTCCCCAGATCAAGTCACAGTGACACGATGGCAATTAAGATTAAAGAGAAGAATAAACAAAGAATAAATTAATTTCTCCCCCAAGCCCCTGCCTGGAAGTGGGGGGGTGTGTTGACAGAAGTGATCTAACACTTCCTACAGAACAGGAGGGATTAGAAACACCTGAAATAGCCATGAAATGTTTGTGCCTGGCATAGCAGAGCCCTGGGCTAGCTCCTGTGCTCTGGGGCTTGTGCTCTGTGTTGAGAACCATGAGCAGCCTGTGGTGGCACCTGCAGAACTACAGAGAGCACGGAGCAGCCTCCAGTTACCTTTATTTCCTGCCAGGTGGCTTTTTTGGGATGCTGGAGGGCTTGTGGATTTGGGTGGATGAATGTGAAGGCTGGGGCCGTGTCAGGCTGCTGTTACAAGTTTCTGGGTGGCTGCTGGTAAGAACTCTGGTGGGTTTGTGGGAGAGGCTGTGGAGTCCTTTCCCATTCCCAGTGCCACCTACTTTAGGATAACCTGATTTCATGCCCCTGCAACCACCTTCTGCTGCTCCTCTCACTTCTGGAGGAGTCCTTCTTCCCCTCCCCAGCTCTGCTGTTGGTTATTCATTTACAGTAGTATTTCTTTCTTTGCAAGGGAGAGAATTCAACAGCAATTCAATCCTGAGCAGCAGAGGTTTTTCTAAGGAATGAAAAGGACACTCGGTGTTTGTGAAGGTAGCATTTTGACCATTTCATAAATAGTAGAATTTTCCTTTACTGCTCCAGGAAACCCTGTCAGATCCAAGCCTGGAAATCTTTTCCTTTAAAAGCTTGCTATTTAACTGCTGGCATGCTTTTCCTAACTGGAGATGCAGCAGGCTCTGAAAAAGAAGGCGGCAGCCAGGGAGCAGTTACCCTGCTGAGATGTGAGATGTGCTCTCAGCTGGCTCCAGGTTTGTGTGTCCACAGAGGCTGACTCTGCAGTGCCTGTGCTGGGCTGGGCTCTGTCACTGTCCCATCCCTGCCCCATGAGCTGGAGCTTTGCCTTGGTGCATCAGGGGGAAGAGGGAGTTTAGACATGAGTGAGACTGGGCAGATCGTGGAGCTGAATGTCTCTGGAGCACCTCCAGCCTTGCAGGTACCACTGTGGCTGTCAGGTGGTGTCTACACGGTGTCCAAATTTGGGGCTGCACCACTGGTGGACAGCCCCCTTCCCCAGGGTGCCCTTGCTCAGAGAGCAGCCTTGGAGGCTGTCACAGCTCCTCCTGATTGCCCGGAGACTCTGGGACACACGGAGGAGCTGGCACCGTGAGGTACCTGACAAATCCTGCAAAGGGGGGATTTAGGGAGTGTGAGAGAAAGGAGGGGTCCTGCATTTGTGGAGTCTGGTCCAACAACCTTTACAGACAGGAGGCTCACATTGATCTAAATGGAATCTGGATTGACCTCTAGTAAATGAGATCATTTGCAAAACTGAAGCCTTTGTTTACTTGCTGGATTGGAGTCTGACTGCTGGTGGGGTCCCAGAGACAGAGAGCCAGGCAGTTAACTTGAAAATGACTTTACTGCAATAATGTCATTACATTTTATTGACCAAGCATTTCCACAAGTGGTGGAAGGGGATTATTGGGAGATTGGGATGAATGTGCATTATGTCACTTTTGAATCATATCCTGCTTGCAGGGAAGATGTGAGCCACCAGGCAGAGGGGGTTTGTGTGTAGGAGCTTTGCCACTGTGTGCACAGGAGCTGGGGGCTGCCTGGATGAAGGTTCTGCTAGAAAACTACAAAGCCATATCAGAGGAAATGATTTCAACTTATCTAAATCAAGATGTAGGGGCTTTTATCTTCGCATGTGTTACGTACCCCTGAGCTCCTTCTGGTCAACTGATAGTCATTAGACAAAGCTGCATTGCTTTGCAATTTACTCATTGCAGGGCCATGACTTCACTGCTAACAGAGTAATATTTTTCCTCATATGTAACTTATAATTTGTTGGATGTGCATCCAGCTCCTGCCATGGGTGAAATTTCCAGAGAGGTGTGCCACTGCTCTCCAGGCTCTGACAGCCTTCAGGCAGCTGCTGAGCACAGCCAGATGGGAAGTGTTAGCACAGTTGCCAGCAAAGGCCTTTTCCCTTGCACCCACATTTAGCTAGGAAATGAAATACAAGATCACTGTGACATCAAGAAAACATTCTGTCAGCAAGACATGTAAGCTACCTGGAAGCTGAATTCCATTTACAGGAATGGCAGCAGAGTACACTGTCTGCATTTTCTTACCCCTCCAAGAATCAGTTTCTCTGATTGATTGCATTTGTGTTTCATCATGTGTTTCCATCACAATTCTGTGATTCTGTGTTAGGGAACCTTGTTTCCATTTGTGGTATTTTTATAAGGCTTATGAAAGTGAGTGATACTAAACCAGGAGGTTTAGGAGAATGGTTTTCTAGCAGAAACAATAAGATTGTAAAAGATTTTCTATGTTTGTTAATATTCAGCTGGGCTTTGGTCTTTAGATCCTAATACTCTGCATTGGAAGCTATTCTAAAAGTTATTGCTCATAAGGGAAACTTTTGGCATATATGTCTAAATATACTAAAATAATTCTCCTCAAAACCACCTAAATTACTTTTCCCACACTTTTGTGACTTTGCAGTGAACATGCCTAACTTCAGTGATTCTTATACACAGGAATTCTTGGTAGGATCATCATAAGATACATGCCCTGATCCTCCAGGACTGCTGAGATGACCAGTGAGAGATCTGAGGGTGAGCTCAGGACCAGTCCAGAGAGCTGCAGAGGAATAGCCCTGCAGCAAGCAATGCTGGGTTTTTAATTTCAGCAGAATTTCTCTTTCAGTGCCAGTAGTGATCCTCTTGAATGTTGCATTCTCATCTAAATTGCTATTTGACAAAACAAGAGGAATGCACCTCACATTAATTCTGGACAGAAGAATACGACTGAAAATCAAGTTTCTTCTATTCAGATATTTAGAATACAGATTAAATGCCATGCTTTAAATAATACAAATAGAGCTTAGGGATAGTAAGATAACTGTTTTTTTTTTTTCCTCCCAGTTTTTGATTAGTAAATAGCACAGTGTTCCTGTTTCTTCTGCACTAAATCTCCTCCTTGAGACTGTAGTGATGCCACAGGAGCTGGCCCCAGCAGAGGCAGGGAGAGCTCTGTTCCTGCTCAGCCCACGTTCCCTGCCTGGTCTTGCCCATCTTTTGGTCTGCTGTGGCTGCTGGTTTTGGGCAAAGGCACTGTTTGTGTTTGGGTCACGGGGCACCCGTGGCTAAACAGTTTGTGCAGCCTAATCCATGGCTGTGGCATGAAGGCACACAGCTCCCCAAGTGATATTTTATCTAATCCATTTCTGGCTTTAAGCAGATTATAAATTTCTTTCACTGAGCTTCTCTTTTAATAAAAATAAAGGAAGAGCTGTAGATGAGTTTGCTGCTAAGATTTGTGTGTGTGTGCGTGTGTATGCACTGAGGATTTATTTATTAGATTTATAACCATAAACAGTTTTATGTTTTTGAATTACTGCTCAGTCTCATTTAGTTTGGTTGTGACCTTGAGCCATACATTTCCAGGGCTCTTGCTAATGGACCTTTTAAATGATGACAATGACATACACCAGCCTCTTTGATAGGGGAACCACTGCTACACTTCATATTATTTTAATGTTATTCTACAAAATAACCATTATAATACCGTTATTATTTTTTAACTCTGGTTTTATTGTGTCACACCAACATTACAACAATCTACATCTGAAATATTTCCTCATTTGTGCAAAGCACATTTCTCTGCCAGGGGTAATGAAATGACCAAGCAGTGACCCTCATTTTTATGTTTCTCCTACTGTGAAGAGGAATTGAAGATGAAATGTAGAAGCTAATAGCTGTGCAGCCCCAGTGAATCTAGCAAATCTAAAGAGCCCAGCCATGGGATACATTTAAATATTAAAGCAGTTTTTATGTGCTCTAAACAATATTTGATGCAGCTCTCAGTATGCTTTAATCTGGCTAAATGTTTATTGTGTTATGTGTCCTAGCTGTAAAGCTGTCGAGCTCTTTTGTGGTCAGGATACTTCTCCCCACTGCAATTTAGATTTGACATCGATAAACATAAAGGACCATTCTCCAAAATGTATCCTGAACAAGTTAATCCTGCATGAAGCAAGGTGCTTGGAAACCATCCACATTTATTTAATGCTTCCTTCCTGATGTGCACTGTAACAGTTGCTTGTAGGGTAGAAAAAGTGCTGGTTTTTCAAGGGGAAAAATTTAGCTTGACGCAGTTCAGTCCTACAGGGAGGGTGGCACTGCCTCTGTCCACTCTGGATTTGGAAAGGAAAATGCTTGCTGGAAGTTGGCTGCTCTGGATGATGGAGCATCTCCAGGCAGAGATGTTGGACTAGTGGAACTTTTTTGCATGTGTCAAGACTGTGACTGAATTTCCAGTTCTGTGTCTCTTATGGGGTTTTTTCAAGGCTTACAAAGGCACTGATAGAATTTTTCCTGGTTTTGCAGTATTTCTAACTGAGCTCAAGTTGTAGTATTATCCTCAGGGGCAGTAAAAATTTCTTGCCTCCTTTTTACCTGATTCATGTCCATGAGATGTGAATGAATCATTTTGCCATTTTTAGTCTCCCAAATGTGATTGAAATAAGATAGTGACCTCAAAAATGAAAAGGATCCATATAAAGCCTTGTTTTTCCATATTTCTTTAGAAAACCAGGCTAAATATGGAGAAAATACACATTCTGGGTTTTTTCCTAACAAGAAAATTATTAGAAAATTATAAGAAAAGCCACCTCCATTTCACCTGTTCTTCCTTCTACACCTGAAGAAATGAATTCCAACCCCCAGAGCAGTGTGGCTGTAGTAGTAATAAGAAGAGCATTTAGTAACCTCTGGGAACAGAGTTTCTGAATTACCCTGAAATCTCAAAATTACTTTAGCAATCTCCTTTAAATCCCAGGTGGGCAGTGATCCATATTGTAAACCCTTCACATGTAATTCGACACAATTAGCAAATTCTACTTCTGAGACCCTCCTGTGCATTTTGCTGGGAGTGTTTCCTGCAGAGGAGCTGTTGGGGTCTGGGTGGAGGTAAATGAACAGTCCTGGGCAAGGCTGATACTGTCCAGCTTGCCCTGGGCCAGCATGATGTTGATTAAAGAAAGTCTAGCTTATCCACTGTCAAAGGAAACATTTCCCTGTTTATGTTCCAGAAACAAAGCAGACCATTGCACAGATTCCCAGTGCAGGTCTTTTCTGGACTCTGAGTTGCTTCTGGTCAAACCTGTTTTCCGTAAATAAAGTGATTTTCCAATTCCTGTAACTGACCTTGCTATCGCCAAGTCGAATGATCTTTGTCAGTCTGACTCTTTTATGATCCTGCTAATGAACTTTCCATTTTATGCTTCTGGTCTGATTAGCAATGCCAGAGGTTTAACCAAGCAGAGATAATTCATCAGTCTGAGCCACAGCTCTGAGGGCACAGTGTCAGACCCTCCCTTCCCACTCCCTGCACTCAGCTTCTCTCTGCTCTGGGATCTCCGTTTATTTCTGAGGGAAAAGACAGAAACCTGCTCCTGCTGCTTATCCCTTAAGTATTGGTCATTCTTGACTCATTGGCAGTAAAATTCACAGCATTGTTATGGAAACTCTTAAGCTGCCATATATTTTGAAAATCCATACTAAGTTTCACTCAGATGAGTGAAAACAGAAAAAAAGGTGTAAATTCTGACTCGCAGTGTGTAAAAATAAGTGGTTATTTGCAGCTTATGGGTGCAGTTATGTTTATTTATGCTGCAATCCCTCTTCTGTCTGATGGTGTTTTAATTTGCTGCCCTTGAAATTCAGGAATGAAATATTTAATCTGTTTCTGAGTAAGTGGTGAAGTCAGTGTACCGTAAAGAAGGACAGAGATTTCTCTGAGAATGACTCAAACATGTTGGTTTGATCTTGAGCTCCTTGTCTGCTGATTGCAGGGGGTTGTTTCCTTTCTAGAGCTGCTCTCTGGGATTGGGAAGCAGATACTCAGTGGATCCATCTCTGTGCTTGCTGCTGCCACACCTGCCCTGGGCTAGTGGACTGTCCAGGCTGACTATGCTCTTCAGCAGATTGTATCAATTCCAGCCCAAAACCTAGTACTGCCAGACAGGGAGTGTGGTGAGCAGGTGTCCTAGTTTGGAGGACAGGTGTCTTCTAAGAAGGGCAGGAACCTTTCTTTGAAATGGAGAATGTAAACTCTTTTTCTCTAAATTACTATAGTTTTGAAATAAAGGGGCTTTCAGGCAAAGATATGGGAATTAGGAATAACAGTTCTTTACTAGG
>VRYO01002114.1:3516866-3572833 GCA_009812075.1 Sialia sialis | reverse complement strand
AGGATAAATCTCCCTTTCCTCAGTTGCAGAGTGGTTTCTTAGACAAACTTCAGAAAAATCTTGTTTTATCCTGGAACCAGCAGCAGGCTTGTACCAACTCTACCAGAAAAGCTGGAATCAGAGCCAGTGAAACCTTGCAGTGGGAGAGGACAGATATGGGCATGGGAGTCCTCTATGTCAGAGCCTGTAGCTATAGCCAGGTGAGATTTTTTGGCTGAAAAGTCTCTAAGACAGTTTGGCTGCTCTGGCACCTTTATTTAGACCTTTTTTATTAGCTTTTGCCAAATTTCATAATCATTGCAAATTTGGTAGATTCACCAGATTCTCGCAAGCTGTACCAGATTGTGCCAGTGATGTTTTTAAAGTTATTTCCTTTAAGGAATAGGTGCAAACCTGTATTCTTTGTGTACCCACAACTACCAGAAAAAACAGGGATTATTAATCTGTCAGTGACACGGTCATTGCAGAGAAAAAAAGAGACTTGGGATGTTCTGCACAGGATGCCATTTATTTATTAGCTCCATGAAAATCAGATGTTTTGCAGTGTGGACACTCCAACCATTGTCTCTTGGTGCTGGGCTTAGTTCCTGTGTACACCACGCAGGACATGCCAGACAGAGCATGTTGGGATCTCTTTGTGATTATCCCCCCACTGCCTAACATGTGCCCTTCTCACTTCTGGTGCTGCTCCAGAGGGTAGGCAGGGTCTAATTAAACACAAGCAGCGATGGATCTGCACATGTTGTTTGTGTTTGGGGACTGTCTGGCTCAGAGGAGTAATAATTGGCTACAGGGCCTTTCACCTCTATGGCATGGCTTTGAATGTAGATCAGCTCAGTGGCTTTTAATGCCATTGCCATGTGACAGCTGTTTTACGTGTGAAATTAGCTGGTTGTTTGAGTGCTCTTCCTACAGGAAGCCAATATCAATAATTACCACATCAAATGGTGCTATTAGGACTCCTTAGAAATATAATAATATGTATAATTTTAAGTTTTATGGACTTGCTTCAAGTATACATACTGGTGTGTGTTGTAACAACACTGGAATAATTATAAATCCACTTAACTCCATATTTAATCTATGTGTAGAAGAAATTCATGCTGTTGGTAAGATATAGCAGTATCATCTGGAGGGATCCAAGATCTCTCTGCATTTGTGGTCCCACTATAAAATAGGGCATGTAAGCTTATGATGCATTTAAAATTAGTCTGTGTGCCTCTCCCCTAAATGTGTAAAAATCACAGTGAAAAAGCAGCATCCAACAGAAAAGGTCAAGGTAGCTCAGGGAAAAGTCCTCCTTGATAAATGACTTCCATTTCCATGGGGGGAGCTGTAAGGAGAGATATGTCTTTTTAGGCCAGATGATACAGCTGAATAAAACAGATAAGCTTTTGGACACAGGGCCTCCTGTTTTTAATGTGCCAGCCCTAGGCTGAGGCAGCAGCTCAGCTCTTGTTAAAAACTTTTGCACTTTATCAGCTGCAACTGGTTTGCCTGAAGAGGAAAAGTCCCCGTCCTCCTGGCTGATTCCATCCTTACTGGTGGCTCTAGGCTGAGCTGGAGATGTTTACAGGAGGAAGTTTTGCCACTTGTGCTGTGATGAAAATGTGATCTCATGACAGAGACTAGGGAAACGAGCTGAGGTTGAAGGCTGACCTCAGATTCTTTGTCCTCTGCTGCTTTTTGGAGTTCTGTTTTCCATGGCAACCCTACCAGCAGCAGTAATGCAGCTGTGAACCCTTGCCTCATTCCCCCTCCTTCCCACCTGAGTGGGAAGCTAATGATGCAGCTGGGAATGTTGACTAAATGTATTTGTGCTAAAGAGCAATGGCTCATGAAAGTTAAAACCTTCTGTGGAAAATGATTTTTTTTTTATTTTAAAAAGAGCTTTTTATTGCATATTCCTCCTGGACCACAGAGAAAAACAGCTCCAACAGAAGAACCCAAGGTTTTGCAGGTTTCTGGTGAGATAGCAGTCCTGAGTGTGGGTTACTGGCGTTCTGTGCTTGGTATAATACCAGATTTGTGCAAAGAACAACAGATCCAGGCTTACTGAGATAGACACAGCCTCACTCTGCTCTGAGGAATGGAAAGGAATATCTGACATCTTGCCACCACTTTTCATAACATGGAGTTCTTCCAGCAGGTCCTTTTCAAGGTGATGAAGGGAAATTTCTCAGCATGACTGTTCCTTGCTCATCATCAAGATTTTCTGCTTGGTTGATTCTGTAGGTTTGCATGCAATCCCTTCCTCCTCACAATCACGTAATGCCTATATGTGCTCATACATTATTATGGTAACTTGTTCTCCTCAGGGTGAAAACTATGCAACTCCCCATAATTCTGCAATCCCCCATAATATATGTAGCCCCTCCCATTAGGTAATGAAGCCATTATTCACTAACAAATTAAACATGCAGGTCTGTGAAGGTCTTTTGTAAATAAATAAGGAGGTGTCTGTTAGGGAAGAGAGCCTCCAGGCTATCACAAAACAGGATCATTTACATGATGTGAAGGATGTTCCTGAGATCCTGCAAAAACACAGTAACAGAGGATATCTTGATTTTCAGTGACACAAGGGGTGGCTTCTCAGGCCCAGCTTCTTGGGGGTCTTCAGAGAGTGTTTTTAGAATAGGTTAGTGTCACATCTGGCATGAACGCCAGAGTCCCTTCTGGCTGATCTCCGAAAGGCCTCACAGGCTGCTCTTCTGTAATAGATTCATGCCCAGGCAAGCACAGGAACAGATTTGTACCAAAGGAAGTGGAAATGTTGCCTAACACAGGATTACACAGATTGGGACTACTGGGTGAGCCCTTTTTGCTTCCTGCTGCTGCCATCCCTGTGCTAGGGTGCACCTGAGCCTTCTATCCTTTGAAAAGCCTGTTGTCAGGAACCCAAAGGAAAGAAATGCAGCATGTGTAGCTGGCTGAGAAATGCTGAGCTGTAGTATTGAGCTGAGCTTCTAAAAATGAAATTTTACAGGTGAAGTACAGTAATTTCACGACTATAAGGCGCATCCTTTTGACTAAAATTTTGATTGAAACCCAGAAGTGCGCCTTATAATCCGGTGCGCCTTATATATGGACAAAGTTCGGAAATTCGCCAACCCGGATGTGCGAGCCGCAATGAGACATAAGAGCCTCAGCAGCTGGCGCCAGGGGTGGGCAGGAGTGCCGGGGCCCGTGGCACGGGGAGGGCACCTGGGGCTGTGTTTGAAGACTACGCCGATCCGTGAAAAATGTTTGCAAATTGAGCACCAGCCAGTAAACCCTGCGATCGCGCAATTCCGTTACCAATTCGTGACTTTGTTGTGCGCGGATCCTCGCTGCAAAAAAAAAAGTGCGCCTTACAGTCCGGTGTGCCTTATATATGGACAAAGTTTGGAAATTTGCTGACAACCCAGAAGTGTGCCTTATAATCCAGTGCGCCTTATAGGTGTGAGATTACTGTACTTGATGGGAGGGTTCATAAACAGAGGGATGTTGGTCATTTAGCAAAAAGGAGCAGGTTCATTGCTTTGTGCAAGGGAAAATTCAGTGACAGGCATGGGAAGAAGGACAGGGACACGTGTCACTGGCACAGACACACCGTGTCTCAGTGGGGTGGAGATCTCTCTCATTACTGCATCCCACAAATAGCAGCCTGTCCTGCTCCAGATGTGTTTTACACCTTCATCACAGACCTCTTTCTGCGTGAAAAGCAATTCCCCCCAAATGGCCCTTCATTAGCTGTGGGGTCATGTCAGAAACAATCATCACTCTATTGCTGATGTGGCCAACACATCTTGTGAACTTCCTGACCCAGCAGTCAGCAGGATTTCTTTATGTGAGCACTAATATGAAAAGCATTAGCATTAATAAAAGAGCTCTCAACCTAGTTGGTGTAAGGGGTCAGCAGAAGTTTACAGACACCTCCACCTAACATTCTTATCATACCTGGCAGTTTGACTCTCGTCTTGTTTTTCACAATAATTACAGTAATTTCATGACTATAAGGCACACCCTTTTGACTAAAATTTTGATCGAAACCCAGAAGTGCGCCTTATAATCCTGTGCACCTTATATATGGACAAAGTTTGGAAATTCGCCAACCCGGAAGTGCAAGCCGTGGCAGCCAGCGCCAGGGGCAGGTGGGAGTTCCAGGGCCCGCAGCGCGGGGAGGGCACCTGGGGCTGTGTTTAAAGGTTGTGCTGATACGTGAAAAATGTTTGCAAATTGAGCACCTGCCATAAACCCTGAGATCGCGCGATTCCATTACTAATTTGTTACTTTGTTGCGTGCGGATCCTCGCTGCAAAAAGAGTGGGCCTTACAGTCCAGTGCGCCTTATAGTTGTGAAATTCCTGTATGTAGTTCTCAAATCCTTCTGCAATTCATCAATATAGAAGGAATCCAGCACAACTGGGAGCCACCCCAACTGCAGGACATGACCCAGCTAGGGACTGGTCTGTCTGTTCACAGGCACTCATTTATGGTGTAGGGGCAACACCCTGCTGGAAAACAAGAAAGTGGGTAGAGCAGATAAAGATTTGATTAATTTTTTTTTATGTATTTATTTTTTTTTAAGAAACCTTATCCTCATACATGTCTTGACCTGGCTAAGAATCTCCTCCATAGATGGGACAGCAGCTTCCCAACATCCCTTGATCCAACACACTCATTTCAGAGAACGCAATGACAAATGCTGAAGGTTTTGAGCAGTCCTTACCCATTACAAAAGTATTTGGAAAAAGTGCCAACAAAAAAGGGAATCAGAAGCTGTTGTGAAGGGTAGAAGCCTTTTTTATTAGTACCTTTTTCTTTAAAATTAGTAGTCACTTAAAAAAAAACCCAACTGTATACATCAACCTGATTTTTGCTTACAAAAATCTAGTTTGCACTTGGATCAAAGGACATAGAGGTAGAAGGTACAGAATCCTGGTGGGTCTGTAGAGCAATGGCATGCATTAACTGCAGAACTTGATATGCAGGATGTTTCATTTTGGAGCCCTAGAAAACATTTGGGTTTCCATCTGAGAGCCACCAGCATTCCGTGTGCTCACAGGGATTCCAAAGGGGGTGGTCTCTCAAATATCCATAGCTGGGAGCTAAAGGTTTGGCGGCCCTTTGGGTATCTTAGCTTCCTGTGCTGACTGGAAATATTTCTAAGTGAATGGCAAGCCAGTTTCAGGTGCAGAATGAGCTACATTTGTCTATATAAAAATGTGGGTAAACATAGTTTGGATTCTTATTTCTGTTTGGGACTCCTGATTCTGGTCTTTACAGCAGCAACTGAGCATATTATGCTTCATTCTGTATTTGCCTTATTCCAGCTCCAGCTCTGATTTGCAGCCCTGTGAAGCAGTGTGAGTGGAAGAGCTCTGTAACTGTTTTGTCAGCCTTACAGAAGTGGTGGGATGAGTATCTTTTTGATTCCAGCCTGGAGTGCTCTCCGAGCTGTCTGGCATCTCACAGAGCTTGTTATGTTTCAGAGGAGAAAAAAAAAAGTGGATGCTTGGCTGAGCTATGGGGCTAAAAGTTCATTGCAAAACAAACGGTATTTCAGCTGTCTGACTTTTTGTAGGAGATGTTTACTTACTGCAGAAAGGTGATTGTAGCAGCCAGTGTGGATTTTCTGTGTTCTTAACAGCACAGAAAATGACAAAATTTAATCAGGTTTGTTGGTTGGTTTTTTCCTTGCCCAGTTGAACTGTTTCACTTTGCCATATTCCAGCTAGGTTGAAAATGTGGCACAGCAGAGGGGGATGGTGATTCCTGACCACACACCAGCCCCGTGGTGGGGTCCACAGTGTCTGTATCTGCTGTCCAGACCCTTCTGCAGGACAGACAAATCCACCTTCACCATCTCTAACTCTGCACCTGCATCCATCCTGCAGGAGCTGCAGCCCTGCCAGGGTCACAGAACTGGAAAAGCTCAGCCAGAGGGTCCAAGGTGGGGATGCAGAAACTGCCAGGACTGTGGCTCTTTGGTCATTATTGCTCACATCACCATCAGGTCCCACCTTAGAGAGACAGAAGAGGCTGTCTGGAGGGAGGTGTGGGATATTTCATGCTCCCTTTTGGGTAAACATTAGCTTCTGTGGGAGTTGCTTTATTTCTGGATTTGTTATGCTTGGTTTGTCTTGCTGGTTTTAAATATTTGTACAAGTGACTAGAGCTATGCAAACTGTGCCTGCAGGAACTGTGAAACAGAGGAGAAGAATTAACTGGAGGTACTAAAATTGGTCAGTATCCTAACTAAAACTATTACAAGGGAAATGGAAGGAATATGACAGAAGAACAACGAAAAATTTCCTTTCCTTTGACCTGTGGGAGAAAATGTCCAGGGGACGTGCTTGTCTGACAGAGAGGCTAGAGGTGAGAGCTTGTCTTTAAATAGGTTTATGATTCACAATGTCTTTTAAAGCAGTAATTTATTTGTGTTTAGACACAGCAGTAGGTAGGGAGGATGGCTGTAACACCACTGTTCAGACATGTTGGCTTCTGCTGCCAGTTTTTTGTCAATATTTACATTGATTTTTTTTAATTTTTATTTTTAAGATTT
Source organism: Sialia sialis (assembly GCA_009812075.1). Lineage (NCBI taxonomy): Eukaryota > Metazoa > Chordata > Aves > Passeriformes > Turdidae > Sialia > Sialia sialis. Next base: position 3,566,287 of record VRYO01002114.1, on the reverse strand, counting down.
ACTAAATATGTGGTAACCTTTAAATGGCTGTCCAGATATGGTTAATACAGCCTCTGTCCCATAACCCACAAAGGTGAGCAGCACCAGAAATGCTCTTTGCCATCACATGAGGCAGTGAAGTTTAAATTTCACTGGACAAGTTTGGGCAGTGTTGAAGGGTTTAAAAATACCTAAGCGTGGGACACATCACCTTCCCAAACACACAGTTTGCTATCTGAAATATCAAATGACAGGATTACATTCACGAGTATAATAATTCCATGTGGAAGCAAGTGGATGCCTTTTAAATTAATTGATTCCTTCCTGTCAGCTGCTCTAGTGGAAGACAATGCTTGTTAAGGAAAATGTAAAATTGCCAAATGGAAAGCACAGAAAACCAGAGATATGTTGATATGCAGAGAATAGCAGTGGTGGTGAATAGCTGCATAGAACACAAGTTAAAAAAAATCCATTATTATTGCTGCTGCCTTAACTGCTGGTTAAAAACAACTCAGCTGACAGGATTAATGGCATAAATCCATTAGCGTGAGAGAGAAATGAGGGAATAGGTTTCCTCTAATGGCATTGCTCTGTAGACAAGCACCTGAATATCATTTTTAGCTTGTTTGCTGAATAGGGAGGATGAAGACACCAGCTTGGTGTGATGCTAATAAGATTTAGTTGCTGAATATCATCCTCTGGAAGAAAAAGGGGTGGCAGCTGAGTGCCTGTGACTCTTCAGTGTTTGTGACCAGGCTTGAATAACCCAACACCTTCTACTACACAAGGGAGAGCTACTTTTATCATTTTCCTCTGTATTTGCCACTTTTAATCTTTTTCTATAAATGCAGGAAAGACAACAATAATGACTTGGCATTATTTTTGGGTACTACAGAGATGAAAGTTTCTCAGCCTCATTCCCAATTCATTAACCTCTCAGTTCTACCATATAAAACTGTATTTTGATATTAATTAGGGTTTTGTTTTCTTGGTTGTCTCCAGACTGTTCACTGATTATGCTGAATACTAGTGAGCTGAAGTATCATTCAGTAAATAAAAATGTGTCCTATTGTTTCATGGAAGTTTAAAAGAAATAAAAGTATTCTCTAGAGGGAAGGACAGATTTAGCATTCTGCTCTCCCTTTATAGCAGCATGTGACTCCTTCAGCTCCAGGGGGAACCTCAATTAATGCAGCAAAAACTCCCCAAAGAATTCACATTTTGTAAATTGCTGCAGACATTTCTGTGAGCAACAACAAATCGAAGCCGGCAAAATCAAAGCCTGCCAAAACTTGCTGAATATGAAGGCAAGATGTTTTCCATCTCTGCTCTTGCAAAGCAGAATGTCTCCTGCAGCTTCTGTCTCTGTGGCTGAGCTGGGATTTGTTCACTAACACACATGCAGATTTCCCTCCTAGGAAAACATGCAGGTTTTGGAAGAGAGCACCCAGCAGAAAGGGCTGTGTCTTTTGGCTCTCACTTCCAAACAAATTTGCAAGCATGAGAAAGAAATGCCTTCAGGAGGCTTAAAAATAGTTCTCATAGCTGGAATTTTTTGTATCATATTTCTCCATAAGCTTATCCACTTTTGCTCCTCTGTTAAAAACTGTGATGGGAGAGAAATAGCAGGAGCAGCAAGTGTTATCTGATCACTATTTAATGTGATAGCATTACTATCTAACAGAATTTGAAAATGGTGCCTGGGAAAAATCCTAATTCTTAAAGCTTCATGTTCTGGCAAACAGTTTGCTGGAGATTAGCACTGTAGTTATGATTAAAGTACAATCTGCATTATTCCACAATTTTTTCTTTCACATAGCACATTATGCTAATCATGCTATATTCCATTTTTCAATAAAAGGTCAACAGTGCACTGTTTGTGCAGAATGTGCAATTTAAACTTCATGTCTGTCATTAGAGATAATCTAGGTTTGCTGTATCAAGTGAGGTTGTCATAGAAACTAGACCTGAGATCTCTGTTTACAGCCTTTGGAGAATAAACACTTTGCATTTATTTCACTGAAAAATAGGCGAACAATTAAATAAGGTTTGAAAACAAAACTGTAATGGCCCAGAGAGAGATGTCATTCATCAAAAATCAATATATGTTATGCAGCTGGTAAACTCCAAGCATTCAAGCAGTTGACTGACAGCAATAGGGAAATATTTCCCGGGGGGTGGAGGGTAAGGGAGTAACTGATAGTGTATCCTAATGCCTGGAGCAGAATTAATTTAAATTTGCTAATAAATTTTGTTCCAGGAATTACAAAACTGAAGAATATTTGTTTAAATTTTTTCCTTGCATCAGGTAAGGCTTTTTGTGTTGACTATTTGGATATTTTAAGAGCACTGGGAAATATGTGACTTTTAATTTTTCTGTAACATTCTGTGTCTTCCTATCCTATCTGAACTTTCCGTTGTGGATTGTAACAAGGTTTGCATCATTCCTAAAAATATCTCTAGTATCTGCAGCCTCATTAGTGAGCAAAAGGGTTACAGCTTCCAGCTGAACACTGAGATCTTAGCTGGCTCTTTCTGTGACGTGCTATTAACTTGGAGAGCTCACCTTTGTCAGGCAAGGGTATTTAGAAATGTTTCAGTAAAGGATTAGAGAACTGCGTGGACAAAGACTGCTTCTGTGGTTATTGCACAGTAAAATCACCAGCACTATCAATCTTCTTTTCCTCAGGGCATAATCATATTACCAGCTGGGTGTTTGTGTAGGGGTTTTGTCAATGGCATAGCATTACTGTGCTGACGAGGTGAATTATGTGGGTTGTGTCTTCTGCAGCATCTAAGCGCTGCCTGATGTCACAGCACAGGGTCTCTCACAGGCAAGAATGCATTTTTTTGTCTACCACACCCTCACTCACAAAGGTGCACCCCAAAACAGGAGGCTGCTGCCAGCTTTTGGGGGAAAGTGAAACACAACATTTAACCAGATCTTGAAATGAGACTGAAGTGAGCAGAACCCATGGCTAAGGCAGGCTGAATGAAAAGCTTTTGATATTTTGCTTCTGTGTCAAAGTAAGGATTTTTCTCCCAGCAGACAGGGCAGCTTTTCCAAGTGGGAGGAATCCATGCTCTGCTTTTCAGGGCGCAAAACAATACAGCAAAGCCTGATGTTTTCTGCTGGTGGAAGGTGTTTGCACAGCTGTGTTTGCTGCAAAGCATTTCTCTTTATTTCTTCTAGCACTGAATGTGATCTGTTAGTCTCCCAGGGCTGTCCCTGATATCTCATTTTCCTAGGAAGGAAGGGCACAACTCTGCTAAGGGCTGCCTGCATTGTGTTATGCCACTGGTGAATTTGGTCATCAGGTCTGTACAGAGTCCCATTTCAAACCCTAAAGCAGGAACTGGAGTACTATCAGCTGATAATCTTGTATTTGTAAACCTGCAAGTTCTTGGTTTTTCATGAATGCTCAAACCAACATGAGGTAGTTCTGTAAATGCAATTTCTCTACCTTTCCAGAGCAGAAAATCTTCCTGTGCCTGATGTGTTTCCTCAGCACCACACACTTCCCTTCTAACTATCTGCTCTATTTGTATTTCTTGACCTCACATGCATCAGTAACATGGTAAGTCTGTGGATAAAGTTGTAACTTGTTGAACTGCCATTCAGACAATTTTTGTGATACAACATAAAGCAATAGAATATTAGCAGGAAGACGGACCTTGAAAAGCACTTTGTGTTATGCCTGTGCTAATGTTGAGACTCATAGCCCTGCCTGGGTGACTGGCACTGCACTGGGTGAAATACTGAGAAAATCATTACCCATAATAAACTGTTTATCCTGGTCTTAAGCTTCCCTCAGAGCTGTTCTGGCCCCTGCGCTGCTTTAGCACTGGCCACGAGTCCACAGACACCTCCAAAAAGAGAAGGCACAGCAATGCTGGGGCTCACAGACAGCATCTCCACTTGACTGAACAGCCTCAAAAGCCTGGGAAAGCCCTGGGGACAAGCCAGAGTGTCTGCAGGCCTGGAGCTTGGGCCATGGCAGGGATCAGGATGGATTTGGGAGGGATGGGCTCTGCCTGCCTTGCTGTGTGTGTCAGGTTTGCACAGGCTCTGCTTGAACACTAATTTCAGCACATCACAAAAGCTTAAGTTGGTGGGTACATCATATATCTGAGCTGGCAAACAGTTGTCTGGAAGGAATTGCATTGCAGATCCAAAGGAATTATCCTTTTTTCCAGCCTGGCTTCATCCCACAGCTGATTTTCTCCCCTTGTCTCCCCAGGAGTAAAATCTCATCTCTGGGTTTGGCCCTGGCTTTATTGGCTGCATTTCCCTGTGCCAATGAATGTAACCAGGCTGGAAGGTGGGGAGGGAAACAGTGCTGGGATGTACCCTGTGAGAGATGGAATGTTGATGGCTAGTGACTCAATCCCCCATCTGTGGGTGCTTTGCTGAGGCTGAGTTTACACCCTCGAGGAGCAGGCAGGGAGATTTTGGGTGTGTGGTGGTGTTTTGGTTTGGAGGACAGATGTTTGCTAAGAAAGGCAGGAGTTTTTCTTTGAAATGGAGAATGTAAACTCTTTTTCTCTAAATTATTATAATTTTGAAATTAAGGGGCTTTCAGGCAAAGATGTGGGAACTAGGAATAACAGTTCTTTACTAGGAAAATTAAAATTAAAATAGAAATACAGTACTACAAAGAAACAAACTCCAAACCCTGACAAAGTCAGAATACAACCTGACACCCAATCAGTCAGGATGTTGATAGCAGTCTGATTAAGTGGTGGCTGCAGCTCTTTTGCAGTGATAGATGTAGTTCAGTTGAAACTGGTTTTGTAGAAGGGTGCAGGTTTTTTTGGAGGTCTAGTAGTGATGTGGAGAAGTCCAGTTTTTCTTTGGAGTTTAGTAGAGAAAGGGGCTACATTAGTGTTCTAAATTTTCTGGTTTTATTTTGGTAAGAAATGTTGGGCTCTTTTTCTTGGTTGGAGCAACTTCCAACAGGATGAAGTAATTTTATCAGTCCCACAGTGGGATTCAATGGCCATGAGCAGAAGAAAACTCCCTGGAGGAAGGATGGGTTGTGAAAAGATAAAGAACACTGCCCCAGCTGGTTTATAAAATATGGCCATGAACAGGAGATGTCCCCTTTGGAAATAAAGAACACTGCCCCAGCTGGTTTCAATGGATGGCCCATTAGCAGAATATCTCCCATGGAGATCAGGATCACTGCCCCACCCTCAACAGATGGTGATGGAATAGACAACCCTGATCACATCCTGCACTGCAACCCAACACAGGTGGTGATGCCCAGCAGCAGGGAGTGAGGTTTGGTGTGGCGGTGATGCCCACAGGCAGTGATGTTTTGGTGCGGTGGTGGTGCCCCAGGGGCAGTGAGATTTTGAGTGTGTGGTGGTGATCCCTGTAAGACAGAGGGGCTGAACACCCACCCCTGGTGTCTACAAGCCAGGCTTGGAGCCAGATAAATTTTTTATCATGCCACTTGTCCTCTGCTACACCTGCAGGGGAAGGTCATGTTCACACCACTGCCTGAGGGTGTTCATCCCTTCAGATGGGGCAGATCTGGCCCAGCTGTCCACTCATGTTTCAGGAGGGGTTATAAACCATCCAAGACCCTCAAAGCACTCCCAGATTCATTTCTGAGGCTTTCCACCAGAGGACTGAAATCTCCTTTCCCCCAGGAGATACCTGGGTGTTTCCACCTGAACCTTACATGATGTGACATTATCCTTCCAGCTGGAGAGACAGCTGGTGAGTGAGAAGGAGCATTCTCCTGTTCCTAGATTTCTCTTTTAGTCTATATGACAACAGTATGTTTCATTTAAAAGTCCTTAGTTTGGCTGGTGGTTGAAAGCTGTTCTGTCCAAAGTCTTACTAGGCAGAGCTCACTTTCTGATCTATGCTGTGCTACATTTTCTGACTAGGCAGGAATCTCTGCCTTTTATAGGAGGCTGAGTGAATATTGGAGTGTATCACAAACAATCTTAGAGAAGGAATTATTTCCCTTCAAACGTCTTTTCTTTTTTCTTTTTTTTTTTTTTTTCTTTTGGTACATATCTAGTCAAGTTCTCCAGGTAAATGATTTGCCTTGTAATTCTCTGCATTGATTAGAGTTCTTTCACGCTCAGCATGGATTTTTCCATTTCCATTTTCAGGCTGCTCCTCACTTTTATCCATTAATTTTTTCTCTCTAGTCCCTTGCATTTATAGGCTGCAGTTACCTCTTTTATTTCCCAGTTTGCAAGCTCCATGCATCTTGTTCCCCATGATCCTTTCCTGAGAAATATCTCCTATGGCTTCTGTAGAGGGAAGAGCAGTGATTGCTCGGGTTGTGCTGGTTTTCCCAAGTGATGAAGCCAGTGTCTCTTTTTAGGGGGAAGTTTTCCCTGCACTTGCCTAGTGAATTGTAGACATGGATGTTGTTGATGTTAAGAAATCTGAGGCAGTTTTGGCAGTTAGCAGTGTTTGGTTTTTGTTTTTGTTTTTTTTTTTTTTTAATTTGAAGCAAGCTTCTCCTCACAGAATGGATGAAAAATTGCATTCTGTTGTAACTCTTTCCTTTGCACATTCCTCCAGGCCTTTTGGGTGAGCTCTACTTGAGGGACTTTATGGCCTTATCCATTTGGTGGCAACATTTTGGTGTGGAAGTGATGATGACAAACCTTGCAGCGGGACCCTGGAGCGCAGCCTGAACCTCAACATTATGTGAGCAGTGCCAGATGTCAGGATTTGCTCTTCTGCTTGGGGTCATGGACAAACAGGGAAAGACTGATGCAGAGATTGAATCAGTGTTTTTTGAAAGCTCTTGCTGAAAACATAGTGCAGCTTTTGTGGACATGGTCTCCATCTCCCCAGTCTCCTGGGCTGTGAAAGTCAAGGCTGTGGTGGCCTGATAACAAAGCTTCATTACCCTCAATGCTCAGACCTTTCCAAAATCTGTGATGCCCACAAAGATGAGATGGTTACAGTGGCTCTTTTGCAAGGTTAATCTGTAGAGCTCATGTGTTTGCAGATGGTGATGAGTGATTTGTCACGTTCCCTGGGCCCGTCTCACCGTGACCTCCTCTCCCTCTGTCTGGCCTTGACCCCTCCAGGGTGTGATGGGGAGGGACAGCTCCTCCAAGCCACCTGTACCTGCTCTGCCTCCACCCTGGGTGCTGCAGGAATAATGAAAAACCCCATTCAGTGCCTGCTGACTACTTCCCCCAGTTCTTGGGCTTTTCATTCAATTGCTGCCAAGTATTATTAAAAAAACCAAAAACGTTTGCATTGTGTTTTACAATATTTTTGTGAATGAACTGACTGCACATGGCACATGTCGAAGATGATTTTGGAGGGATCTGAAACAGAAAGTAAAGTGGCAGTTGCAGATTATGACTAGAATTTACTGGGATAATTTAATTATTATTATTTTTTTTTAATTAGAAGATGTCTCCACAAATTCTGTTTTGGAAGAACTGGGATATAATGCTACAGCTTATTGCTGCCTGCCTCACACTTAAAGGTTTTAGTTTTAATTTATGATTGTATCTTTATTTTCAGTTTTAAATAAATATAAAAATAATCCATGGGGAGAGTTTCAGTCTGTCAATGGTGTTATTTTCCAAGATGAAATAATTCAGAAGGGCAGTCAGTGCTTGGAAAAACTGGCATCTATGAACTAGGGGGACAAGAGAGCTCGTATGTGACTCCAGAGCTCAGCAGTGAAATGGTTTTGTCTCCAGCTTGGGCCAGCAGATTTTGTGCAGCCACTGCAGCGAGAAAGCAGTGGGGGAGGAGAGGGCAGAGGCTGGTGCTAATGTTTTTAATTTCTCATTTACTATCAGGCAGCTCCATATGGAGCAGAACGGAGCATATAGAAGAAAGAGGGATGGATGCCATTTTAATTCCTTGAGCTTCTTGTTAGAAGAAAAGGAAAGTGAAATCTCTGCAGGTAGCTTGAGCCTTGCCAGAAAAGTGTTTTTTGTGATTGCTAATGCTGGTGAGGACATTTTATTTAATAAATTGTGTGGGGTTTGAGGTTTTTTAAAAATTTTTTTTGTTCTTCATAGGACGAGCAGGATTGACTTTTGCCTCTTTAATATTTCCATAATGTTAGTGCATTATTTTCTTGCTGCATTCAGAAGCATGCTAGGCGCTTGTCACAATCAAATATTATTTATTTGGAGACTCAGTAGGATGCCCAGGCATCTGAATGCCTCTAAAAGAAACACTGCTGCTTTGAGTGATTGTGCAGGGGCACTTCTCCTCCCAGCTGTGCCTCACAATCTTGGGCTGCCAGCAGACCTATGGTGAGCAGAGACTTTGCCTGCTCTGCTGCTGCTCCTCCGACATCTCTTCCTCTCTCAGGTTGCATTGCTTTGTTTTGTTTTGTTTTTTTTACCACTGACCACTCAAAGCCAAAAGCTTTGAAATCAGGTGAGGGGAGGGAGAAGAACCTGCCAGAAAAGTGCCCTCGATGATCTGGTGTTGTAACTTGTGTGCAGAGGGTTCTGAGAGCCTGTGGGGGCTCTGAGCTCCCCTGCAGCTCTCACAAGGCACTAAAGATGTGGGTAGGAGAAAAGGCTTGGGAAAAACTTTTAAATAAAGCATCTCTTTGGAGCTGTGCCATCCTGAACATAAAGCTGTGCCTGCTCTGTGAGAACCAGGCTGCTCTGTGTCAGCAGGGGAGCCCCCAGCAGAAAGCCCCTCCAGTCCCTGGGCAATGAGACCAAAAACTGTGTGATTGAGACCAAAAACTGTGTGATTGAGACCAAAAACTGTGGGTGTTTGTGTGCTTGTTTAGGCATGCAGTGCTCATCCTGCTCTCCAGTGTCTCTGCTAGCGGGGTGCCTCTGGAGCCCCAGGGAGCAGAGAAATCCATTGGCACGGCTCCACCAGCTCTCCTCCAGCCTCATGCACCCTCAGCTCAGTGCTGCAGATTTCAATGATCTATAAAGCATTATTTGCCAGATTTAAATGATCTATAAAGCATTATTTGCCAGCTTCCCTCTTTAACAGGGATTAGTGTATCTTCTATCTATCCCTTGTGCTGAGCTACAAGGCTACAACCTCATGACTCCATCTCCTAATTGTGTTTTAGGACTGCTTCACTTATTCATAATGGATTTGCAGTGCATTCAGAAATGAAAAGCAATGTTTATAAAAATATTGGGTCGAGGGCAGCACAAAAACACCCTCAACTCTCTCTTATGAGTCTCACTTACACTCCATTGACAATAGATATGCAGGCACATGTCAAAAATGTCAGTATGGCTTTGTAATGGAAAGGATGTCCCGCTATTGATCTTCCTTTAGAAGTTTTACCTTCTCTAATTCATTCTCAAAAGCCTCACTGTGTTTTTCCCAAGGTCAAAGAGACATTTAAATCAGATCAGGTGTGCTGGGGTCTTGGCTATCTTGTGTGTTCAGGTTCTCCAAGCAGCAGGCAGATATTTCAAAAAGTGTTTTTTTAGTGGAGAGGGTGGTTAAGTGTAGTGATCAGTCTCAAGCTGCTGCTGTGAACCTAAAAAAATGCTGAGTGAGAGACAGTGGAGGGGTGTTTGGTGCTTCTCACAGGTATGAGCTGGGGGAAATTAGTGCCAAAAACATCTAAGAAAAAGCTTGGTGTGGGTACAAAGCCCATCCTGGGTAGTCTTACAAGACTTTGACAAAACTCAGTCTTTCTCCTGCACTGTGTGACTGAGACTCTCTCCAGCAGAGTCTGGTCATGGCATCTGGGACTTTCCTGACTCCTTGCACTGCATCATTAACTGCTGGCCTCAGGGATGGCATACAAGGGTTTTACAGCCCTGGTCAGTGTCCCAAGTGGACAGAAGGTAATGCAGTAACATGCAGAAAACTGCTGTCAATCTGCATGTGTGTGTATTTCTTACCTCTCCCTGGGAGCTGCCTCTTCCTGTTTGTGCATGACATCCTGGAGCAGGTAAGGAACTTGTTTCCCTGGATTGAGACAAGCACCTACAGGTGAAAACAATCATATTCAGGGTTTCTGACTTGCCTTCCCTTTGAGCTGACTATTCAGTACCTTATTTTTTTTAATGTTCCTGCTGCAAAATGGTTGTGGTGCCTGAGTTAGAGCAGTGCAGCAGCTTCTGGTGCTTCACTGGGACATGCTCAGGTGACACCCACCAGGATACCTGATGTGCCTGTTTGTGAGGGTGAGGAGCCCTGAGCTCAATCACTGAACATTTGCCAATGCAAATTTGTTAAACCTTCTGGGAAGTGTTTAGCGTGCATGCTCCAACTCTCAAACTTCCAAATTTGTGCAGAAGAAAAGCTTGCTGGGACTCACTGCTGATCTGCAAGAGGTGCTTGCTTGCCTTGTCCAGCTGGCAGCCTTCCCAGGTGCTGCATCCAAGTGCCCAGGCAGCAGTGTCACATCACAGCACCCCAGGGGAACGACCTGAGCTCACCACTGCAAGGGAGGAGATTGGGAAGGAGCTTTCAAGGAAGAGAAAGGAGGTAGGTGACCTTGAATTGAAAGGGTCTTTATCGTATTTCTTATCTGAATCTCACTGGATCAAGACTGGTTGAAAATGATTTTCTTCTGCTGGTTGCTCAATGGCCTGTGTGAAATGTCATTGACAGATTTGGCTGTGATGCTGCCAAGTTCAGGCTCCCTGTGAGTAACACAGCTCTGGCCTCTGCTGTGCAGAGCCTCTCGTACTGGAACGTGAGGCACTGCTTACTTTCCATGATATTTTGGGGGAGGAAGGCAGTTTTCTACCCCACACAATGACTCACAGCCGAGAGGAACACAAACCACAAGCCCACGCACTAAGTTTAGTCTGTTGTTTAGCTCGCTGCTTGCCTCTCATGAGAGCACTTTCAGACAAGTTGCATTCACATCAGTCCTTCATTAAGAGAGCAGTGGGGGTTTGCAGAGTGGAAGGGTATTTCAGAGGATATAAGAAGTGGGCTACAGGAGCTAGAATCATCACACCTAGCTGTTCAGAAGAGGTGGGTCTCAGCTTCTTGTCATCAGAGCAAAGAGGCATTTGTGCTTTGAATTCCTGGAACTGCTCAAGGCAGGGTTGGATGAGTCTCTGAGCAACACAGCGAGGTGTGAGCAGTCCCTGTCCATGGCAGGGGGCTTGGAATAGATAATCTTTGAGGTCCCCTTGGCAGGGGGTTTGGAATAGATAATCTTTGAGGTCCCCTTCCAACCCAAAGAATTCTGGATTCTGTGATTCAGTGATTTGAGAGGGTGACTCTATTGGTACTTCCAGGTGGGTTTGGCCAAGGTTTTGGCTCCCCTGCTCTTGCTGGCCCAGTGTTTGGGGACGGGCTCTTCATGCTCAGCTCAGATCTCTCAGCATTTTTTGCTCTTGAGACACAAGCTCAGTTCCTGCAGGTGATTCATATGAGCTTGGTGCTGCATCTCACTGGTGCTTGAATTCCAGGCTGCTCCAGCTTTTGTGATTAGGGGTTTTTTTGGGGTGGTTCCTGTAACTGGCTGATGCACTTAGGAAAGATTTCTCCACAAGGGACTGTAATATAGAAAATTGGATAATGGTGTGCTTCAGACCTTCAGTTTATGGGTGACTTTTCAATGTCTTTTACAAAGAGAACACAAAGGACTGTGGCATTGTTGGTGGGATGCACATCCAGCATCCCATCGTGGCAGCACAGAATGGGAAGCCTTGATTCAGATCTCCTCAGGATCCAGCTGCAGGGAAGCTGGGATATTGAGGAGGGAATCTGGATATTGTGCCAGTTTTAGTGCAGGGCTTTCCATATTTCATGTGGCTAAATGAGGCTGACTCTTAAGGAGTGTCTCTGTAGGAAATATGCTTCCTGTGTGACTAGAAACTGCCTCACTCTGCTTGGGTAAGGTCTGGACAGGTAATTCTAAAAAAGAAACTGGTTTTTGAGGCAGCAGGGGCTTTCTAGAAGGTATGAAGATTGAACTTGGAAATAGGACACATGTTGGACATTGCCAAGGAACTCTGTAGTATTCAAGGCTGGCTCTCCAGTCTGAGACTTGACTGGTTCAGTCATGTCTAGAAATTCCCATTCAGTGGATGTTTAATATAAAATGAATTTGCATCTAATTTCCAATTCTTTTTCTGGTGCTACTGTCTGTCACATTCCTCTGAGACATTCACCTGACCTCTAAATTGATCCACAGTCATTTTTCAGAGGTGAAACCTTGCTGCTTTTCACCAGGCATCAAGCAGGGCAGCCCTCTTCCAGCATTTATTGCAGCTGAGACTTTAGATTTGATCAAAAGTTTATTCTGTGATGTGAAAATCCTGCTTTTGTGCTCCTGCCCCAGGACAACACCTTGAGTTCTGCTCTCTTGGGGTCTCAAACTGGCAAAGGAGGTAAAATGTGCACAGGTGGCAAAACCCACCAAAGCAGCAGAGAGAGCAACAGGTAATAAGAGGAGGAAGAACTCAAGGGTTTGCCAAGCCTTGGAAAATCTTTGGGTGCCAGAAGATGTGGATGAGGTCCTGAAGAGCAGGCAGTGAAATCCAGCCCTGCAGTGAAGCCCTTCATCACCTCTCCTCACTGTCATCTTCCTCCTCTTCCTCTGCCTTGAAGGGACAGCATTTTCCCACAGATGCTGCTACTCTGACTGCTTAATTTAGCAATTCCTCAGTGCCCAAAGCTGTTGAAAGAAAGAGTCCTCGATGTGGTGAGAGGAAAAAACAAACAAGTCAAAGGTTTCATTAGGGAGCGAGTCCATCAGGGGTGGCTGGGGTGAGAGATGAAGCCCTTTGCTCTGCTGAGGCTCTGTCACAACTTTTCCTGTCCTGTATCCTTTGCTTTGGCCTCACCTTGGAGTTGTTGCTGGTGACCCTGGTGTAGCTGCCACACAAGCATAAATTGGATGAGAGCTAATTAACTGTCAAAACCCAGGGCAAGAGACAATAAACCCCTGCTTCACCTCCTGGTGGGTTTCAGTCTTTTCTCTTTGAAGTGACAGCTTGTCCTCCATTCCTTTTGCAAACAACTCACCATTGCAGAGGAAATGCAATACAGCAAGGCAATCACTTATCGCCAGTGACAGCAAATAAACATGAAAAATGGGCTTTGAAATACTAAAGGACAATGATCAGAAAGGTTTCTTCTTTCATCCTAAATCATGATGTTTAGCACTCGGCTGTAGTGTTATAAGTTATTTATAAATGTCTTGGCTTGTTAGGAAATATATGTTTTTATATAAAGATAAATAATGTTTTTAATCAGATGATAGATGTGCATGCAGTGCATGGGGAGGGGGAATGAGGAGAAACCAAGCAGACTCGGTGTAATATCTTCATCCTAATGGGGAGGCACCTAACCAAGCTAAATATTGCAAAGTGACATTTTCTCCTAGGCATGAGTAACACAGACACAGTGTTTGTATTGAAGGAATGCTCATTAAAATTTCTGATGGAACAATTTTCTGCCAGAAAATAAAGTTTCGGCAAAATCAGAATGCCTTACTGAGAGGTGTCAATCACACAGATATTTGTAGGCAAGGAATATTTTTGTTTTGCTTTGGAAAGGTAAAATCCTTTTTTCTGTGTTTATTTGGATAGTTCACACAAAATGTTGATATACTTTAGCAGGATTTAATTTGCTACATTGCCTTGATGTTCTCAAAATTTTAAAATATCAATATGGATGGATTCAAAACTGGATTTTTTTTTGGATTGTCACTTCATAAGAAATTTTAGAGTTTTTGTTCTGATTCAATGGAAAAACATGCCAGAATGTCAGTTTCTCATATGACACAAGTTCTGTTTTTCACTCAACTCCAATTATAGCATTTGAATTTTGGAATTTAAAGAAGCAGAGAAAAACAGGAGGCAGGAAGAAGATGTGTCAAAACCACCTTTTGTTCCCCCCCTTCCTCAGACACATGAATCAGCTTTGGCAAACTCAGCGTTTGCCAGTGTTGTTATTGGAATTGGAATATTGGTGTATTATTATTTCCATGCTATTGTAGGCACATTCCTAGCTGGGCCTTGTGGGGATGTATTTTTTTTCTGGAAAACGCAGTCCCTATACCTAAATGTGGGATTCAACCTCCTCACTGAAAGGGAGGTCTTGCACATATTTTGCCTTTTTGTGAATTCTTATTTCTGCTGCTTGTGAGGGATTTGGGCCATTCTGCTGATTGAGAGTTTGGAAGTGATGGAAGCTGCTGTTCTCTGCAGGCTCTGGGGCATCCTGCTGACTTGAGGGACTGAGCTGTGGAGTTTCCTCTGTACAATGGGAGCTGGGGAGCTGAGGAGGCAGCAGAAGGCAGCTGTACCCAAAATGAACAACCCTCAGCAGCAGCTGCTGTGCTGCTAGCAGCTTTTATTTAAAAACAACTCCCAAATCTTCCCTGGACTGTTTCACAGTGTGAGAACGCTTCTGAGGGATTTGTTTTCTTTGCAAAGAAGTTGCAACTCAACACACTTTGGAGCAGCCTGTGAACAGTTACAGGTGCATCTATTCAGGGGTTGGTTTATCTTGCTCTCAGCTGTGATACCTTTGGAAAAAATACAGTCATTTCACAACTATAAGGTGCACTGGACTATAAGGTGCACTTTTTTTTTGCAGCGAGGATCCACGCGCAACAAAGTAACGAATTAGTAACGGAATCGCACAATCGCGGGGTTTACTGGCAGCTGCTCAATTTGAAAACATTTTTCACGGATCGGCACAGCCTTTAAATGCAGCCTCAGGTGCCCTCCCCATTCTGTGGGCCCTGGCACTCCTGCCTGACCCTGGTGCCGGCTGGTGCAGTTCGGCTCCTCGGCTCCATGGTTCACTCTGCGTTGGCAAATTTCTGAACTTTGTCCATATATAAGGCACACCGGATTATAAGGCGCACTTCCGGGTTTTGGTCAAATTTTAGTCAAAAGGATGCGCCTTATGGTCATGAAATTACTGGACTTACCTTTTGTGAACACACAGGCAAAACAGAAATGCGGAAAGAGCCAGGCTGGAAACAAGACTGCAGTATTGCCCCAGCACCCCCTTACTCCTGCACACACTTTTGGATTATTTCAGTTGTTTCAAGGTTAAAGCAGCCTAGCTCAGGAAGTCTTTCAATGTAAGTCATGCTGGAAATGAGATTTTGGAAAACAAGAACAACACAGATTTACTTCATATAGGATGTTTTTGGTGTTTGAAATTAAATTCTGCTCAGCAAAGGCGTTCTCTGCTTAATTACATGATTTTGACAGGTTTTATTCCAAGAAGAAAATGTCACCACTTGTCACAAGCCAGCCTGAATAAGCCCTTGTTTATACATTCCTTTTCCACACTACTTTGAATTATACTGTAGTAAATTTGGAGCAGCTCTACTGAGTTCACTGGAAAGTGACTTTGGTTTTATACAGGTGGAATTAAGAAGAGTTTTGGCCTGTTGCACTTGGATTTGTGGCTAATCTAAGATTTCCTACAGCAAATCTTTGGTCTTCTTGACATCATTCAACTCATTGCACTGTCCTTCCCCACTTCATAAAAGGTTCTGATTTGCTTTCGTTTCCAGGGTTTGTTTTGCTTTTGAAGGGAGGAAGGAGGGAAGACTTTCACTGTGGCAAAAGTAGAAAGGGAAAACTGTGACCTTCACATGTGATTTTGTTTGGCTTCTGTGTGGTTTCAGATGCATGAGGAAAATGAACTTGGATTGCAAATGGTTCTCGGTGTGATAAACTGGTTTGCTGGGAATCCCTCTTGAAATAAACCCTCCAGCCTGGAACAGTTTCTTGTGAAGGGTTGGGGACAATCCTGCATCAGCGCAGAGCTCTGCAGGTTTTGCACTGTCCTGCAAGGAGCTGTGAGTGGTGGGTGGAGGTGTGAGGCTCCAGGGGTGTGCTGCTCCTGATGAGCCTTGCAGCCTGAAGTCCTGCTTCAGGGAATGCAGTTCTTAGAAATCAGCCTTGTCCAGTTTTATTGGCTCTATTGGCTCCTTTGAGGTGACTTCTGGTAGTGCACAGCTGTTAAATGAAGTAGCTCTGACTTGCAAAGAGCAGAGAGTGAGGATAAGGCACAGTAACAGTGAGGGAAAAGTCATGCCTTGGTGAAAGATTCCTTTAGCTGAACTGTAATTGTGTTAAGTTCTTCCCTGAGGGCAAATACTTGATTTTATTTATGACTCCTGAGTTAGAAGAAAGCTTTCATTTTAGAAGAGTTTCAGAATTGTTTCCCCTCTCTCTCCCACTTGTTATATCTGACTAGCTGTGGCACTGACTGTCGTTTTACATGATAAAAACACTCTGCTACAGAAATCAGAAAAGAAATGAACCTCGTGATACACTAATCTTCCTATTTCTTGGTTTCCAAATCAGGTTGCTGTGTAAATGTTTATACCTTGGGCCTTTTAAAATTCCCATCACTCCAGTGTTTCCCTCCTCTCAGACTCTATTAGACTCAAGCCTTTTAAAACACATTTGTTTTCTGAAAACAACCATAGACATTTTTGTGCCCAAAACCTTTATGCTCCAACACTGCTTACAACTTCAATAATGGGATAACCCATTTGGATTATAATGGGATAATAGGATATCAAAGTGGGGTGATCCATTTAACTGTTTCTAGCCCTGCTGAAATGCAGAAAATTTAAATCTCTTTCCTTCCCCTGGCAGCTCCCACTTCCCCACTGACCCTGCTGTTGTTCCCTCTTTAAAGCCAATAAGCAGGATAACCATGTCCTTGGTATCTATGCCCACATTGTGCAGTGAGAGCCATGTCTGTGCTGAGAAATGTGAGGAGAAAGCTTAAGAGGGGCATAACATAGATCAGGGCAGCTAGAGAAATCTTGTTTTACATCCTTCCCTCCCCCCTCACCAGCATCAGAAATATGAGAAGCCCGAGGGAGCAAGCAGCCAGGCAGGTTTTGCATCCTCAGGACACTGATTTGTGCTCAGCTTTGCCAGATCCTGCAAAGGCTGCACCAGCCTCAGCCTCTGTCCACCTGCATGGGCACAGCCAGGACCCGGGATAAATAAACTGATAAAGTTTAGCCTGCTGGGCCTCCCTTGGGACTGCTCCCATTTCCAGAGCTGCTGCAGGGCAAGGCTGATGGTCCAGCAGGGTTTGTGCAGAGGGCAGTGAGGACACAGCAGGGACCAGAGGTTTGGGGTCTGCCCTGCACACTGACACACCTGCAGTAGATAACAGACCCCTGGGATGATCCCTTGGCTTCCCCAATGATCCCCTCATGCCTTGGGAAATGGTTCATTTTGTCTTTATTGAAGCTCATTTCTGAACCAGCCCTTGGGGCTCTCTAAGGTTTAGCTTTCTGCGCCATTCATTTGTTGTCTGTTCCCACTTAAATTGCCAGTCTCGATGCCATATGGCTCACTTAACAGACAAATAAGCCAGTGTATGTGGTGTAAATATTTTCTTACAAGTTAGATTGCAAATAAGGAAATTATTTCATGAGAATAAATTGAGTTTTCAAAGTGAGATTAACAACAAAAACAAAAGAACCTGTATTTCAATAGTGCTCCAGAGGACTTCACTCTGAAGGTTTTGAATGTCTAATACATCCTTCTTTTTTTTTTTTTTTAATTTAAATAATTTGACTAGATTTTTAATTACTCTTTAATCTGCCCTTTGGTAAAACTCACTAAGATCTATTGGCATGTTATAAATAGCAACAAAAGACCTATCTCTCTCTTTTTTTTTTTTTTCCAAGCAGTGGATATAGTATAAGAATAGGAAATGTCAGGTGTAAGATTATATGATATAAATGGTGCAATGGAAAATGTTAGGCAACTCACAGTGCATTTACTGCTGTTCAACCCAATACCCTCAGTTCAAAGCTTAGCAAAGCTGCAAAGGCTAAAACAACAACAGCCCCTCTCTCCCATGAATGTGCTCTGGGAGCAGCTTGCAGCTTATTAAATTAATGCAGGTACTATAAAAGGCTGTATCTCAAAGCTCATCTCTCAGATGTGCTCTCCTGTTGTGTACATTGAGCTGCATAGGGGAGGGAGACTCCTGATATTTCCTTCCCCTTAGAACACTTTGAGGTTAACACAGCCCCATCCTATTTCTTGAACTCTGTCTTTTTTCACAGACTGCTTTAACCTGATCTTGTAAACAGGGGTGAGAACAGAGGTGTTTAGAACAGAGATGCCAAGGAGTCAGTGGGGAATGAAAAATCGAAGCAGGGGGTGGGTGGATGGGTTTCAAACCCATCCTCTGCAGAAATCTGGCTGCTTGTTCAGGATGCAAGTCAGATATATGAACGCAGTTGAATGCTGGTTTAAAAAAAGGGGTTTAATGCAATGCCACCTTCCAGAGCTCAGTGTTATATGAGTCTTTTGGTGATTTCTGGTTTGTTTTGTTTAATCACATTTTTCAGCTATTCGTGGCTAAGCAGGACTCCAGCCTGATCTCAGAACCACTGGGTGGGCAGAGATGGTGAGCAGTGGGCACTGGCAGCATCTCCAAGCAGACTGAAACCCCAGGGCTTCCCCCTGCAGCACAGCACTGCCCTGCAGAGAGGGAGGATGTGGGAAGTGATATTCAGAGCAACCAAGGAGGAGATCAAAGTTGAAAGATGATGTAGCCTTAGGTGACTTGTTAACATCTCTGCATGTAGGTTGTGCTTGGAAGAGTTCTAGCCCTTATCTGATGGAATAAATTGTTCCTGGCACTAAGTGCTGATGGCCTTGGGAGTGAGAGGACTGCTGAAGCTCAGAGAAATGAGGATCATCTGTTAAGAGTCTGACTCTTGTGCATTTTGGAATTTAGGTTTCTAGCTCAACTGTTGTCTTCTGAAGATAAACCATCAGGTTGAGGCAGCCAGAAAATATTTCAAGGGAGAAGTGGCTGAAACAGCAGAGCTGTAAGTGATTTTATCTAATCTGCCTTTGAGAAGCCGGACTATGGCTGCCAGGTGTGCTACAAAAGCGCACTTGGAGTTTGCTGGTGGAAGAAACAGAGTCTGTTTAAGGGAGGTGCAGCCATGTGCTGCTGAAGTGGCTACTGAGGCATGAGTTTGTTTTGTTTGAATGGGATGTGCAGCTGTTCCAGGCTTCTTGTGATTTAGCCATGGATTTAGCCATGGAGAGTGAGCAGAGCATGCTGTGAAATGAGGATTTTGGCAGGTGGCCGGGGCTGAGTTTGTGACTGGTACTGCCTTTGCCCTGTCTGGCATGGGGCAGACTGAAATTAGTGTGGGTTGTATCATCTTTTGTTCCTTCTCCTGGGCACACAGCTCCAAGCACTGCTGATAGAAGAGGTTTGAGAGCAAATGTCCCAGAGGCAGGGAACTGGCTGGGGAGTCAGGGCTGCCTGGCACAGCTCTGTCCCTGCACTCCTGACACTGAATTCCTGGCCTCAGGTGGTGGGGGGAAGAAAAACCCACTTCTCATCATTCTGTGGGTCACCAGGGAGAGCTGTGCTCCCAGGAGGATCTCTGTCACCTGGCAGGAGGAGAGCCAGGATGTGTCCTGACAGAAATTCCAACTTTTTGTTCCTTCCTTGGCTGCCTCTGCTCTTCCCAAAGCCTGAGGATGTTTGAGTAATGATGACCTGCTACGCCCTCTCAACTGCAGTATTTTCCTGTTCCTGTTGTTGTGGCATGCAAAGGTGGTAGAACACTTTCTCCCTAAACTTCTGCCTCTCAAATTTTCTGTCTCTCACCCTGATTTACTTTGTCACTAAGGATTTCCTTGCATCATTTAATAATAATTTTTGACACTAAAAGCAATGTTTTCAAAATGTTTGGCCAACTCCTATAGCTTTCAGGGGCTATTCCACAGCATCCATAATGTCCTGGAGTGTAACAAGAGCTCCCACTCTGGTGGTTTGCAACTCAAAGGGTCTGCAGGTTGGATAAAAAGTGTGAGGAAATGAACACTTTTTGTGCCCTGTGCTATATGTGCTCAGAATGATCTGCTGGCAGAAATTTAATTTTGTTTCCAGTAATTTGAGGTTATGGATAGGATTACATCTCCCAGTCAGAGAGAGACATTAATCAAGAAATAGGCCTCTTAATCCTCCTTTCAATTTTAATGAAACACTGTAAAAATGCCTTTCACCAGGGGATGTCAAGTATCAGTTGTGCTTTGATTAACATGCTTTTGTGACAGGTTTACTGTTGTACCATGTACCAAGTTATTCAGCAACCTAATTTAAGCTGTCTGTCAAGGGAAAACAAGTACAAAGAGAGCATTATTTTCTCATTGGACTTTCAATAACAGACTTCTGCATCTACAAACTTTTTTTTTTTTAAATGCTGGTTACTCCACACCCGTTGTGACATTTTTAACCTTCAGAATAAATGGGTGAAAGCTGGACGTGACACACATCACACTGTCCCCTGAATAGCAATTAAGAAAGAGATAAGAAATCGGAAATGTTTTTGCAGCTGATGTAAGTTAAGCACTTGCCTTTCTCACAGCAAAGTGAAATTTGGATCAACTCTTCTGGAGTATAAAGGGTGTAAATCTGGGGCAATTGAGAGGAGCCCTGGGCCCTGAATCTCTAATCCTCTCTTCTTTTTTCCTGTCCCCCTTTTAAGTCAAAACACATTTTCAATGGAGGCTTTGTGGTTTGAGTTGCATTTGGCTTCTTATCTGCTCCGTTTTTTCTAATGTGGCTTGATTATATTAGATATGAACTTCCTCGTGGCTGGAAGCCAGCCCCAGACTATTCTCTCTCCCAGTCACTGAAACCTGACAGGGGAGTGCCAAGCCTTTGCACAGGAGTTGGTTTATTTTTGGAGAGGGATGTTTTTGTTCTTGCCTCTTTAAAAACTGACCTCTTGAAACAGAATGGCCCCAGATGGAAACAGAATGGCCCCAGATCACCTCAAAGTAGAACATAGCTGGAGACTAGAGTCTCCCACTCAAATACAGCTATTACAGCACACAAGTCCACAAACTGCCCTCACCAGCCTGGCTCCCACCAAGCTTTAAGAGCCCAGTTAGCAGAGAGAAGTTTTCTGTGTGAGTGGGTGTTCCATTCCATTCTCGAGCCATGGAATGTGGATTAAAGGCTTCACAGCCCCTTCTCTTCTGTGCTGGCTGCTCTGCGGATAGAAGAAATTAATTACAGCAATTTCACGACTATAAGGTACACCAGACTATGAGGCGCGCTTCTGGGTTGTTGGCAAATTTCCAAACTTTGTCCATGTATAAGGCGCACCGGACTATAAGGCGCACCTTTTTTTAAAGCGAGGATCCGTGCACAACAAAGTAACGAATTAGTAACGGAATCAGGAATCGCAGGGTTTACTGGCAGGTGCTCAATTTACAAACAGCTTTTTCAAGGATCGCCGCAGCCTTTAAACGCATCCCCAGGTGCCCTTCCTGTGCCGTGAGCCCTGGCATAGTTGTGAAATTACTGTACACGATGGTCTTTCCATTTGAAAAGATTATGAGTGAAGTCTCAGTCTAATTCTGGTGACTGATTGAGGCTGTGTCATCAGGAGCTTTGGTTTCCTGGAGGGAAGGGCTGCTGGAGTTGCAGCATCTGGAACTGGGGGAGTCACTGAGCTGCCAGTCCTCTCTGAGCTGGGCTGGTTTTCCCTACTGACCAGCAGCCAGGGTCTGGCAGGAAGGAAAGCTGAGCCA
Source organism: Sialia sialis (assembly GCA_009812075.1). Taxonomy (NCBI): domain Eukaryota; kingdom Metazoa; phylum Chordata; class Aves; order Passeriformes; family Turdidae; genus Sialia; species Sialia sialis. The sequence continues at coordinate 3,544,807 of VRYO01002114.1, read as the reverse complement.
TGTTCTTGCCTTGTCAGGTTTCTCACGGCATCCAGACCTTCTCAGGTCCCTAACCTCCAACTCCCTCTGCGACTCTGCCAGGGTGCTCTGTACATCCTGGTGACCTGGGAGGGTGTTCAGGAGCCATTTGTAACATCTTCATGGCCATATTAACACCTCTAATTGTAAATGACAGGACAATTAGTCTCAGTATAGCAGTTTGAGCAATTATGTTTGGCCTGCTAAAGTGACAGAATATTCATTAATGCAATAAGAAAAAAAAGGTCTCCTCAGGATTTGTTCCTCTGAGGAGAGTAGCCTGGCTGTTTATCTGCTTTAAGCCTCTTTAGAAAAATGCAAGTTTATTTGCAGCTCTTGCCAAAAATTCTCAGCTGTCAAGCCTGTTTATTCCATAAACCACACTGAGGGCAAGTGTGTGTCTACTCTGCCTCTGACTTGATTCACAGGCAAGAAGTTTAAGAGAGAGAAAAGTGCTTCAATCTCTATTTTCCACAAAGCCAAAGAGTCTTTGGGCCTCTTAGCTGAATCCCAAACTATCATGATGGAATCCACTGACAGAACCAGGGTGCACATATTTAGGGTCAGGAACTGTGATGGGGGTTGTGCCAGATCTCGGTGTTTACACTGCTTTGCACTCAAGGCCTCATCTAAAAACACTTCTAAACCTCACCTAGAAACTGTTTTTCTGGAGGAAGCTGTGCTTCAGCAGAGTCAATCCCAGCACTGAAGGCTTTGCTGCCTTCAACAAGACGGCCAAAACCTGAGGCAGCAGGGGATGTGAGGGGACCTGGACTGATGATGTGTTACATTTCTGACTCTCTCCATTAGATTTCACTGCTATGAGGCAAATATAGGCACATGTGCTTTGATTTTGTCCATGAGACTGTTTTTCCCTGCAATGGAAGCTGCAAAATAGTGTTTAGTCACTTGCAAGAATTCTGTTTGAAACCCTAAAACTGGTTACTTTACCACATTGGTTTGTTATCTGCTCACTTTCTGTCTCTCTCCTTTCTGACATTCAAGTGGTAATTTTCCAGGTGTATTTCACCTGATATTGCCAGCACAGATCTGAGGGATCCTATGGGATCTCCTTGGGCTGGGAGCTTTTTTTGGGATTTTGGGTGAAGGGCAGCCCAAAAGCAGACTCATTTTCCCAACACCCTTTGTGGTATTGCTCTCAAACAACATGCATGATGAAGCTGGGAATTCTTTAAACAAACTCTGTTTAATGTTTTAACCAATGAGCATCCTGGTACCTTGGATGAGGTGGCATTGGTTTGGGGTTTCATTTTGGTTTTTCTTTTTGATAAGTCCATCCGCAATCTGACTAGTGAGGTTGTGATTTTTAAAAAAAATAGCTTCACTCCTAAGTGAAAGCTGTCACTGCAGATGTGTTTTAGTTCAGTGCAAACATCAGGACTGTGTTTGGGACTGCAGGATCATGACATCTTTTTAAGCACAGTGGGAGACAGATGGGTGAGCAGCCAGCTTGATGCAGGAACAATAAGAACAAATGAGCTTTTTAAAAATAGAACAATTGCATTTGGAAAGAGGAATGGAGGGGGGTGAAGCTGAGAGGGAAATAATTCTCCCATGATTCTATCCTGGTTTTTATATTAAACAAAACATGTTGCAACATTGTCTTAGTTAGCAATGAAGTGACAAACTGGAGCACTTCCAAATTGGCTGGCTCCAAACTGCTTTCATATTGACCTGAAATGTCAGCTGCTATTATGTTCTGCTGACCACTGATTGCTTCCAGAGTAGCATTTTCTCCTGTGAAATGAAAGGAGTTCCATCTCAGTGATCTCAGTGTCTCCTGGTGTTTGTGGGCAACGACAGTCATGGGAAATGATAGTGCCTTGATTTCAAACCACTTCTCAGTTTGAATGAAATTAATTGTTAATATTGAAGTTATTTACGCTGTGAGAGTGAGTTTTGTGCAAGAGTTTTGCTCATCTAGTAGATCCTCCACTTCACCTTCTTAGAGTCAGAAAACCGAGGTGACAAGGGTCTCTAATTTGTTTCCCTACCTTCACACACAGGTACACAGAGTTGGGCTTGGACACAGCAATGTTGATATCCTGCTCTGCAGGTAAACTTTAAAATTTTCCTGTGGAACTATGTAAAAAAAAAATAAATATGGAGAAATGGTATTTCTGGTATCAGTAGTTGAATTATCAAATGATGCAATAGAAAGTATTGAGCTTAATTTTTTAATCCTCTTTAGAAGACAGGAGAATGTTCAGGTAATTTTTATTTCACATAATGCTGGCTTAAAGTTATGTTAAAGTGCTGTAAGAGCTTCTTGGTCATTAATTCTCAGAGAAATGTGAACTAGATTTTTTCAATATTTCTCTCTAGAAAACCTGCATGATATCACTTATTCCTACATTCCTACACTCTATTTTTCTGCATTTATCACTTTTTCAAGTGATATCTTCCAAGCAAAATTGCAGGAAATAGGTTTTTTTTGTTGTTTTTTTTTTTAAAGATTAACAGGTCTGTTATCTGCTTAAGTCTAGAATGAAATTCACTGGACATGTAACCCTACTGGATCTGTTCTTGTAAAGCAATAGCAACTAAAAGCTGTAAAATTGTAAAAAAACTGCACCCATGTGAGCACCCAATTACCTCAGGGGACTCTACAGAGATGGGCTTTGGCCATGTCCAGTTTCATTCCTGTACCATTTTCCTCCTGCTTGTTAAGGTCCTTCTCTATACTTTATTTCTCTCATTTGTGAAAGAACTAGAAATGATGAATTTCCTAAAAGAGAGAAGAGAAGCATAAAGTAGAATGGACGTGATTTCGTAATAAGCATTGACTGTCCTCTATTTTGTGTGTCAAGAATATGTGATTTTTGCTACTATTTTGCATGGTGAAATCTGACAGTTTGTCCATTTAGATCCATTCCATCTTACTCTATCAAATTAAAATTAACCTAAAATTAAGCTCAACTTGTGGAAGAACCAACCACCATTATGAGAATATTGTTTTCTGAATTTATTTTTTATAGAGCTATCTCCACTCTGAACAATTACTAAGAAGAAAACAAAATCTGCAGCACTTCTATTCATTCCTAGGGGAATTCTGAAATATCTCAAACAAAGTAAAAACAGCTCCTTGCTGAACAGTGGATGAAGAATTGAATATTGGCAGGCCAAGACAGAAATGTTGTTTCATAATGCTCTGCTTGATATTTCTGAATGCTGAGTGGAGTTCAGGCAATTAAAAGAGGAAATCCATAATATGAAACACAAAAGCAAATTGTTATCTGTGTGGAGATCAACAACAATTACTGAACCATGAGAAGGTTTCATCAGGAGAGAATTCAAAGGATCTTTGGTGGAGACCCCCAAACAGCTCAGGATGTTTTATTTGCAAAAATGAGTTACGTGACTTGATTAATGGCAGGTTCAAATTGCCTTCTTCAGGGCTAGGTGTCAGTCTGTACAACATCCCACGAGGAAGTTCTTCCTAATGAAAACAAACTGTCCCTAGCACAAGCCAGGAAACCACCCTGCTCTTGTGGGGAGCCTGGGATCTTGCTCTGTGCTTGCAAAGTAAAGGTTTGGGTTGGGAATTTTTGCAGTGTTACCTTGAGGGCTTGCTGTAATACCAGCTTGCAGCTTCAAGCTGATTGGGATTGTCGGGGGAAAAATAATTTTTTATTCATTTTTAATTTTTAAATTTTTCCCTGACAGTGGGATGAAGGTGCGCCTATGTTTGTGCCAATACTGCACTGGGATTAGAAGCAGTGTTCGAGAGTTGGGTTATTTTTTAAATTTCAAATGACTTTAAAGGAACAAAATGAGTGCAGATCCCCTTGTCACAAGCTAAGATGGCAGAGAAGGCTTGGATATTTTCCCCCGCTCTGCTGAGAAGCAATCTGTTTCAGGCAGCTTTTATCATTGCAATAATCCATGGAGAGGCCAAGCAGAATGGCACTGGGGGCTGCACCTGGGAGATGTTGTGTTTCTGCACATGAAGGGAACACAGAGCAGTAACAGTGAGAGCAGTGCTGAGGTGAGAGCTTCCCAAAGCAAAGGGGCCTCTGATGAATGAAGCCATGACTAACTGCTGGCCTTTGGAGAAGGAGATTGGAGCTTCCAAAGCATCCCAGAATAGCTTTGTTTACAAAGCTTGCAAATAATTGAAGTATTAGCAGCGCGATTGAGTCATGGGGAGATGAAACGGTTTTACAGCTGCTGTGATGATTCCCGTGGATCTGCAGGGGTTTGTCCTTTGGGAATTTCATCCCTAACAGTAGAAATAGCAGCTCTCACTATGAGTCAGGGCTCATGCTTAGCAAAAGGCGATTGGGGCAGTGGTAAATTCGGTAGATGTGAGTCAGTGCAGCAGCAGCAGGAGACCACAGGCTCCTGTTTCTTGCCAGTCTGGTCCCTTACAAACTCTTGTCTGTCCTCCAGAAAATTCCAGAACAAACAGCTCTCCTGAGGCTCCTTTCAGTGGGTGGCTGCCCAGCTTTCTTTACTGATGCTCTCTGAAATGTCCAACAAACCAGGCATGAAGGGCACCAGAGGAATGATCCAGCAAGGCAAGGCTATGGGGATGGATTTGTGCTCCCTCCTTGGTTGAGGGCTCTGGCCCTTGGGAATGCAGGTGAACAGATTTCCCAGGGTGAGTCTGCCCTATCCTGGGTTTTATCACAACCTACAGAGCCAGCAGGAATTTTGTTGGATCCATTTGATAAAATATTAGCTGCACTTCACTGAAAATCTAATGCTTTAAATTCTGCTGCAATGGCCTCCCAACCCCTGCAACTGTAAGGGAAAAATTCTGGCCAAATAAAGGATCTGTGCAAACATCTCTTTTTATATGACACCCTGTTAGCCTTAATAACAGTTTTCTCTCTGTAAGTGCAGTAAAGTATGGAAATATTGCTGTGCTGCATGGTGCAATTTCTGACAGTGATTTTCTCTGATAAAAGCCTTCAGAGAGTGCATTTTCCTTCCCACTTATCTGCCATCAAAAGGCAGCAAATACATTCAGCTGTCATTCTAAACAAAATATACAATTACTCTGGGTGATGTTTTAAACAGAAATGATTTCCATAGCAAAAAAACCCCTGCAGCTATTTTCTAAATGCTGTGGTGTTTCCTTCTGGCTTTTTGCATTACACATGTATCACCTGTTTTGGACATTTGAATGCAAAGATGAGATATCACAAGTTAAAACATAGCATTTGCCAAATTAAATATTTGCTGGGCTGAGCCCAGTTCATTACTTGACTGCTGTTTTGCACCAGAGGATGAAAAATCTTTTCCAACATGCCAAAGGTGGTTATTTTAGGAAGCTGACGAAGAGGGCAGATGTTATTCAAGTGGTTGGGTAAGAAAAAGAAATAGTACATGTAAAGCCTTCTGGAATATCCAGGTAGATGAAAGCAAGTGGAAATATTCCTGAAATATGATGATTTTTTTTTTTTTTACAAATCTAAGCAGAAAATATGAGATGGAAATTTAATACTTCATCTTTCACAACTTGAAATGTTAAATTAAGGCTTCTTATATCTCATATTACTTGGAATAAATTACTTTTGGGGCATCTCTGAGCTTTGAAAGCACCCCAAACCCAGAACAATGTTCCTGTGCTGTGGTTTCACTTGCTTAGCTTATTTTGGCATACAAATTATTCTAGACATCAAGAAGTTTCATGAAACTGTATTTAAAAGCTGAGATGGAAATTTTTCTTATCTTGTTTCTAGGGCTGAACCTAAAAAATAATAGTAAAAATCAACTTATCTCAGCAAAATAAACAACACTTTCTCTTTTTGACTCAAATGGAAAGATGGTTGGAACAGGCTATCTAAGGAAGTGGTGGAATCACCATCCCTGCAAGAGTTCAAAAAGGATGTGGATGTGGCACTTGGGGACATGGTTTAGTGGTTCTGGGTAAACAGCTGGACTCAATGATTTTAGAGAATAATTTCCAACCTCAGTGATCTCTTTTGTTTTGGAAGTCACTTTGGCTTTATTCCTTTCTGTCACCCCAGCTTAAAAAAGTTATACTTCATCTGGGTCATTCTGAAGTGCCAACTCACAACAGTTGAAAACTTCTAAAAGTATTTTAGCACTTCTAAACTAGAACTGTTGAGTTTGGAAGAGAGAAATCTACCCCTCTGCTTAAAACAGAAACACCAACACCCTTTGAAAACATGAAGAAAAAACCTATTCTGATAGTTTAGGTGTCACAGAATCACAGAATCATTTGGGTTGGAAGGGACCTCTGGAGATGATATATTCCATCCTCCCTGCTCCAGCAGTGTCAGCTGGAGCAGGCTGCCCATGTCCACTTGGGTTTTGATGTTTCCACAAATGGAGATTTCTCCCTTTTTTCCCCTTAAACTTTAATGTTAATGCACTAATAATTTTTGTCTCCTCTGATATTCCATCTGCAAATTAAGCATCATTCAAATAGAATACAAAAAACCCCTCCCACCTCACTTTTTTTTTGTTTCTCTGGGATCCATTTCCCAGAAAGTACTGCTATTTGCTCCAGCTTGGGTTTTGTTACTCTTGGTTATGTATGCAGCATTCTCTGGAGAGCGCTGCAGCATCCTCTGGTTTCATATAAGGAAGTCTGATTCACTCCTTGTGGAAATTTTCTTGTTATAATTAATCTTGGCTTTTGCTCAGAGGGTCTCTGCAGTGGGGATTCAAATGTGCTGGTGAGGTCATGTCACCAGTTAGAGCTCCTGCAATGAAACTGAGTCCCGAATGAAGATACATGGCCCTCAGTTAAATTATGTTAATTCAGTTTGAGAAAATGAGTGTTTAGCATTTCGTGCTGTGCGAAGTTATTGTTCAGAAAATGTCATTGACCTTCCCATGCCAGCAGCTTTGCTGTTGCTGTGAGCTGAGCCAGCCCTGCTCTCTGTTGTACCAGACCTCTCTGCAGGAAGGTTCCTGGATTTTGTTCATCTCACGCTCAGGTCTGAGCTGTAGAACCTCCCCAGCGTTTCCTGGTCACCGATGCCAGTTCCAGGGACAGATCATTTACCTGCTCCTTCTCCCAAGGGAGTGCTTGGAGCTAATTCCAGGCTTAAAGTCCACAGCAGGACTCAGCCTACAGAAGCAGGATTTGAAATAGAAAAATAGAGCAAGCCTTTTGGTGAGACAAAGTCAAGTCAGCTGCTCTGCTGCTCATATTTATCCAGCAGTGGTGCTCAGCCTCACAATTAAAATAATCTAACACTTCTGCATAAAGGTCAGGCAGCAGATCCTGCCATCAGACCTGACAGGTTCACTGATAAGCTTCACTTCAAGGCAAAGCATTTAAGAAGAAAACAAAGTCTCAACTTTTATTATTTCCAAGCACATGTGCACATTCACAAATATGTGTCTTAGCAGAGAGCTTATTCTTCATCTTCCAGTAGAAATGTGCACTACTAAGGCTCAAACTTTTGAAAACCATTCCACACACAATAAATAAAATGGATATTTCAAATAAGATATGTGACAACTCCGATTAACAATTCTTTAACTATAGTCAAGTGTTTGTGTAGTTAATGGCAAATGTGTTCTGAAGAATGAATGGATATTTCACTAATACACAGAATATCTTTGCATAGTAATAATGGAAGAAAAATCAAATTATTCCAAAGTCTGGCTAGGCATTGACTGGAATTTTATGAGAATATAAATTGGAAAGAGAAAGAGCCGTATCTATTCTCACCAATCTTTTATAGGTAATGAATTGTTTAGAAAATTTAGCTAAGGAAAAGCTTTTGAGTTGGAGCCTGACAGTCCTTCAGGGTATTCTTAGAGGTTATCTCTCCAAGACAGGTGGATGAGGAAAGAAACAAGCTTAACCCTCTAAAAATAATTATGATATATTATTAGCAACTAATGGCAGTGTAATGGAGCTTTTTCAGCAAAGACAATACTGGCTGCAATTTCTCTTTGTCATCTGCATACAAAAGCAACTCTTAATGAAGCCTATATTCTGGTAATTTCTTCAACTCAGTGTAATTAGCAGGAAACTTCCCGCACTGGAAACTTCTCATGGCTCAGCAAACTTCCACACTACCCCAAATGGGAACACCTCACTAGGACAGCACGGCTCAACACTGACATCAGCATTAATTAGAAATCTGTTCAGACCACATGATCTACTAGATCAAGAGTATACCTGGGCTTTTTCATTCCTTACCTAAATTTTTACTTTCTGACTTTTTTTTAAACATTAACAAACTGACATGACTTTATGAAGGTTTACACATCAGAAGCTGTTGGATCATTTTACTCCAAAAGGCATAAAAAGTGCCTGTAATAACTGTGTCTCTACAGGCTTTGTGAAATGAGACAGCTGGATTGAGGCTGGAGACCCTACACATAGCCCCATAAATCAACAAGGGGAGCAAAAAAAAAAATTAAAATCACTGTAAGAATGGAATTTGAGAGACTGTAATCAGCAAACAAGACACCAGATGCATGAAGCCTCACTGCAAAATCCATTGCCTAAAAAGACTTGAGTAATGTTTGGAGAAAGGAAAAAGGAGAGGACAAGGATGACATTAGCAAAAAGCAGGGCACATTACACAGTCAATAAGTAATTGCTGCAATTGGAGCTCATCATCTGCTTAGCACTTAATGTCTTGGCCTTTTCAGAGCGAATTTTATTAATACTAATGTCTGAAGAAAACAGTGCAGTCATTATCTCTGTTGACTCTTGAGATGTTCAAAAGTGAAGCTCTTCTCTCGCTTTTGATCACTTGACTCTACCAAACTCTTCATGCTGCCAAGGGCTCTCAGACACTTCAAACTTGCCCCCAGGGTCTCGGAGGAGAAGGAGTGCCAGCCCTGCTCTCCTACAAACACATACCAGCTCCTCCCACTCACATTCTTTTCCTTCAGAAGTTTGGAAATGGAGCAAAAAACAGAAGTCGTCCCCTTCCCAGGGGTCAAGGTGGGACCAGCCAGCCTGTGGTTTTCTCCAGACCTCTCAGAGGTGATGCTGAAATACCTCAAGGACTAGGATGGCTTCTGTTCATCCCATTCTTTAGAAAACACAGCACGAATTTCTCTATGAATTCTGCTGATCTTTTCCTTTTATGCCTCTTCTGTTTCCTTCCATCAGTTTCCTCAGTTAAGAGTAACTGCCCTTGCAGCAAAAGCTGAATCATCTGCAGTCCTGCAGAAAGATGTTTTCTGTGGATTTTCTCTGAAATTGCTAATCAAAAATAATTTGTGTGCTCTAAAAGTGAGGGTAAACAGAAGCCTTGGAATAAAAGTGTTGCAAAGACCTTTTTCTGTGTCTTTTTCAAACACTGATTTCTTGAGGAAGCGAGATCATCAACAGGAGAACAAAACAAACCTTCACATGCTGGGGTGGGCCCTTTAGAGGAATGCAGGTTCATTAGTCCTGCTAAATACGATACTGTGTGTAAAGTCAAAAAAGCAGAGTGAGGTCAGGAAAACTTGGCAGGAAATCAGCCAAGAGCCATTAAATTCCCTTTCACATGGCTGGGTAGTGGTGGCACTAATTGAAGGCTGGGCTCTCTTTTTGCTGACTAACACTGGGCCATTTTAATTTCACCTGATTATGTTGCCTTGTTGTAAGAAGTCTGACAAAAACAAGGTTTGTGGAGACTCCTACCAATGAGTCCTTGGCTGCCCAAAAGCTCTCTTAGAAGCTAGAAGGTTTCTTTAATAAGTGGACTGACCCATTTTCATTTCTAAACATCCTTGATAAATTTGCAACTGTACTGCTGCATTTCAGTTAAAACTGGCCAGATTTCTGTAGTTCATCAATCTGTATTTACTGTGCGTATGAAACTTTAAATATTAAAATGGTAATACTGAAAATGTTGCAATTCCTACCCACCCCCATACAAAAATAACTTGAGCAAGACCTGAGGGTTGCCAAAGAGTGGGAGTAGATGAAATAAGTGCTGCTGTAGGAAAAGACCGTACAATAGTGGAATTGTTTTGGGAGAACTTTTTGTCACGCACTTGGATAAGAACTGTGATTCTTTGCTGCTTTTATCAACATTATTTGTAATTTCCTCTTGTATTTCCCCTGCTCTTTCTTTGCAGTTCCCTGAGCAGTTCACTCAGCTGTATAATAAGGAGATGAGTTTTACCTCCTTTTTATCGCTCCAAATCTAAAGTGACTCTGTAGAAGTCAACCTGATGTTGGCTAAGGGAGAAACGTTCCCACTAAAAAGCTTTCTAAAGAGAAAAAAATCCCCTCTCCATCTGTGGAACAAATTAAGTTCTAGAGGCATCCAGTTGGATGCACCTCTCTGGGGCCAATGAGCAGAGAGATTTAAAAGTCCATTAGGCTAATTCCTAATTCTTTCTTTGCACAGAGGAGATGTCCTCTCAAGCTGGGCTGTGGCAAGGTCCTGAGTTTCCATCGGGGAAGGGATTTACATCAGCCAGGAAACATTTGGTGATTACAGCGACCAACGGCGTTAATCATCGGCTTCAATTAAAAGTCACTGACGAGTTGCTCTGGGAGCCGTGTGGCTGTGCAAGGGAAAAGAGCCAGAACCAGCATTCCTGAGCAAACTCAGCGTGCCACTGAGGCATCATCCTCTCCCTCGGTTGGCTGCTGACACATTGCTCAGAAATGGGGCTCTGTCAGAACAAAATCTTTTGTTTCTTTTAGGGCACAACGGCGTGGAGGGTGCTGTGTTTGAGGAGGGTGTTATGTGTGGTGCCACAGGGATCTTTGCTGCTGGATGGCTGCTCCAAACAGGGCAAAGCTGAGCCCTTTGTGTTGCCCAAATGGCTTCTCCATGGCCAGAAGAAGCTGGGTTTGGAGGGTCAGCACCCAGAGCTTTGCCTAGGGATTTTTGGGAAGCAGGAGCAGCCTCCTAGTCCCTTGAGCCATCTAGTGGTGCCTTCCTTGGCTATTGGGCAGAACATCTCACTAAAATAACCATAAACAGCATCTCATTAATATGAAAACAGTGATTAGTGCTAGAAGCAGGCCAACCACAATGAAAGCACCAGTGCTTTTAGTGGGGTTACCAAAGCAACAGAAATTCTGGCCTGGATATGGCAGACAAGATAAAGAGGTGGATGCTCAAGGCTAAGAAGATCGGTCTGGTGTGATCTGTTTTGTGCTTTTGTCTTGGTGTTTGCAGCCCTTTATGGATCCTCACTGAACGAGGCTGGGATTTGAAAAGCAAAGCTGAACTTTCCGACCTGAAACCTCAAATCCTTTTCTGATGGTTTTTGTAACTGGAAAGCGGAAACAGAGCCTTCAGTAATTCAAAAGAGATTTAATGATCAAAGCTGCAATTAAAAGCCTGGTGAGTCATCTTACAGTCTTCCATGTGCTAAAACACACAGGCTGTGCAAGAGATTGTGTTGTCATGGCTGGTTTTACTCAAAACAAGGATATAGGAGCTGCTATTACTTCTAGCTCCAGAAACAATCTGAGTTCTGCAGACCTGACCTGTGTTTATAGAGCAGAAGAAAAGGCTCCTGACTCTCCCATTTGTGTATTTTATTTAGTAGCTCTGCCTGTAACATCTGAATTCGTTATGGTGCTTTATTACTTTTCGCCTTCTTTCAGAGTGTCTGCTCTCAGTAGGAATCTTGATTTTTTTTTTTCATTTACACTAACAAATTACCCACCAAAACAAATACAGAAGAGGTGATCTTTAGAGTATTAAGGGTTTTTTCTGCTTTCTACAGCATGCACTAACAATGAAATATTTAACTGAACTTTTCACAGTACATGCATTTTCTCAAATTAAAATTGCAAAAGACAAGGAAATGAAGATAAAAATACCCAACCATGCTGTTCCTCAGAAACCCTCACAAGTAATCTAATATTTCTCTTTAAATCTTTGTTTTATTCTGCTCAATACAAAAAATAGTGCTAAATAGAATTTGGTTTTAGTAAAGGAGAAACTTCTTCTTAAAAATATTTAACTTGTCACATGCAAAAGCAACTAAAAGGAAGCAGGAGAGTTGGTAACTTCTACTGGAAAAATATGATAAAGTTTTTGATAATTTGCTAGTAATCTTGCTTTCCCTGTTCCTCAGTTTCCTTCCTAGTGGCAGTGAGGTATTTTATGTTTTATGTTCAATTTCTCATAATGGTTGCAATATTCAGACTCTAACCCACTACAATGACATGGTTGTAGCTCTGCTCCTACAGGTTTATTTGTAAAACAAGCTTTTTTATCTTGCCATTTTTGACACCAAGTACTTCCAGTCAGCGACAGACAGATAAAAATAAATTCCAGCTTTTACAAGAATCCCAAAAGGATCATCTAATGTAAAATATAATGCAATCAAATAAATTGGTGCTTTCTTCCCCAGGTTTATCTGAAAAAAGAGCTGCTCTGTATGCTGAGACAAAGCAGGTTATCAGATCCAGCAAATCTTGCAAACAAGCAAATTCAAATATCTTATAATGGATCAAATCCATTGTGGTCACTTCATTCAGTTGACATAACACAACAATAGAAAATGCTCTTAAATCCTTATATTACTTTACAAATTCAATTGTTTAGCAAATGAGAAGTAGAATTGCTATCTCTGTATTTTCAGTGCGTGAGAATGGCCTTTATCTACTGCAATCAAAGAGTTGGCACGGTTTAATGGGGAAATAGAAGAAAGCTCTGCTAAGAAAACATGGATCTTGAACTAAAGGATTTTATGGACTTTTGCTAGAAGTGGCCCAGGATGGGACAAACATTTGATGTCGAAATTTGGAGGGAGAAGCAGTCCATCTAATAACTGGGCAATGTTTTTATCACAGCTCAGCCTTGCCTTGCAGTGGAGGGAATATTAGCAGAAATGGTGGGAACTTCTCCTGAACTTGGATATGGATTTCCAGTGAGTTTTGACAAAACCTATCAAAGATCTGGTGCAGTCTGAAATGGTTTGTACCTGCCCATGGGTTCCAAGAGTTGCAATTGCTCTGCTGACTTAGAGGAATGTCTTGGTCTTGATATGAAGAGCCAGAGCAAAACCCTCTCTAGAGAAGGGCTAGACTGTGCAATTATGAAATTCCTGCAGGAATTCCCACCTGTCAGTCACTGGTTGGTTGATGGTTTGGGCTAGCACTGTTTTTATTCCTTATAGATAATTTGGCATCACCAGTGACAGGGTGAAATTCTTATTATCCAGGGAATCTTGTGAAGTGGAATGACAGGGAACCTCCAGAACTTGTAGAAATGAATCCCACAAGCTCATAATGTAGTTGATAAAAAAAATAAGTACAGTAATTTCACGACTATAAGGCGCAGCCTTTTGACTAAAATTTTGATTGAAACCCAGAAGTGCACCTTATAATCCGGTGCACCTTATATATGGACAAAGTTCAGAAATTTGCCAACCCGGAAGTGCGAGCCCTGAGTGCCAGCAGCCACATGAGCCGTGAGCGCTGGCAGCCAAGACATGTGCTGCAAGAGCTGCAGCAGCTGGTGCTGGGACGAGAAGGAGTGCCAGGGCCCGCGGCATGGGGAGGGTGCCTAGGGCTGCATTTAAAGGCTGCACTGATCTGTGAAAAACGTTTGCAAATTGAGCACTTGCCAGTAAACCCCGCGATAGTGCGATTCCGTTACTAATTCGTTACTTTGTTGCACGCAGATCCTCGCTGCAATAACAAAAAGTGCGCCTTGTAGTCCAGTGCACCTTTTATATGGACGAAGTTCAGAATTTGCCAACCTGGAAGTGCGCCTTATAATCTAGTGCACCTTATAGTTGTGAAATTACTGTAAATTGTTGCATGAATTTAAAACGTTCCTCTTTTGCCCTTTCTCATTTCATTGTGTATCCTCTACCTTTCTACAACAGAAGAGAAAGTTTTAGCAATTAACTGATGTTAAAGAATTTGATGAGGGAATACAAGAATCCACTCCATGTGCCTTTATGTTTTAACCAATCTCTGTCTTGTTCCACCATTCTGGTCCTTGCTCTGAATTTTGGTCACCTCAGACATTCCAAAATCTTGTGAAATAGTTACTGTGATAAATGTCTTGGCCACTCCCACACCCATGCAAGTGGGGATGGCTTTACTACCAGATGTAATCATGAGTGGATAACTTTAATCTTGATGAGAACTAAAAGAACTAAAAGCTTGACATTGAGGAGGAGGATTTTTCAAGGCTCAGGCACTGAAAACATTGACTGTACTTACTTTTTATGTCTGTTCAAAAGAGGAGAAATACTTGCATTTTAATATCAATCCAGCAATCTAAACTGAGAAGGAAGTAATTATACATGAAAGAAATACAGCCTTTTGTAATAATGCTTTTAAAGTATCGGTTTCATTCTATCATAATATTTTTATGATTAGATTTACCTTCTAATATTTTAATAACTTTGGTATGAAGTAAGGAAGTCCTTTGTAGCTTATCTCAGAAGCCTGTCTCTAGGACGTCGCACTTAATGAGGTTTATAATTCAATATGTCCACATCTGCATCTTTAATAATGCCTAACATTTAATCTTCATTGCACCACTTGAATCAAAAGATCTAAAATTAAACCTACTGCAGCTTAATCTAATAATAAACATGCATGACATTTTGTGCAAAATGTGTGCCTGATCAGCACGGTGCACTCTTACAATTGTATCAGATGGAGAAAAATAGAGTTTAATCAGCCAAAGGTAGATGGTGACATTTAACTCCTGCCATTGCATCTACTTTGGGAAGGTCTAAGATCCTGCCCCTGGAAGAAAGGGCTGGTTGTTAGATCATTACCAAATTTAGGTCAAAATCCCACTATCTAGAACAGCATTTACACATACCCTTAGCTCGTGATGGGATTTTAAGACCCTGCAACTCCAGACAAATAATTTTGGTACCTTCAACAGGAGCTGTCACTCTGTATGGAGAAAGGTGCTCCTATTTTCCCTCATAATTAACTGGAGAATGTGAGATCCAGAGGCTCCTGAATGTTTGTCTTGTCCCCTCAGCTCCCCCTCACCCTTGTAAGGTGTTCTAATCCTGCTGTTGTCCAGTTCTCAGGCGGGAATGGGAATCTCTCTGGATCATAGGAATAGACTTTCAGCCACAGCCATGAGGTTTGGTAGCCACAGCAGCAGGGCTGTGCTCCTCCACTGAAGAATGAGGGACTGCATATGAGATGTAGATTTTTTTTTGTGCCCAGAAGGAACTTTGGATGAGAAGGTCTCCCTGAATTAAGAGGGTTTGCACAGGGAGCCAGAGCAGAGGCCAAATTCTGCAGAGCTTTTTTGGGGCTCAGGGCTTTGCATGGGACCTGTGAGTTGCTGTTGTTTCCTCTTAAATAAATATTGCTCTCCAATGCTCTGGGGGCTACAACATTTCTGCCTTGTGACATGGAGATTTATCTCTGCTGTAAGTGAGACAAACAAGCTGGAAAGACAACATAACCTGTGGACACAACATTTTGGAGAGCAGGCAGTGTTACAATTGTCTAGAACCTGTTCAGGTGAAATGATGAATCTGTGAAAGCTGAGCACAGGTATTTAATGAGAAGCTAAAACTTCTCATTTATTCTTAGGTCAGCTACACTCATAATCACTGTTTAAATTCATTACAGAACAGTGTAAAAATTAGCAGTGTCTGTAAAAGATTGGAACTTACACTAGACGTTGATTTAAGATCTGTCCCTGTATTTAAGGGGCTCTGGCTGTGGAACAGGCTGTAGAGCAAAGTATTTTTTTAAAATGTATTTTGAGGCCAGAATGGTGAGCAACAGTGTAGGTCCTTCACCTTAGACACCTGTGTGATAATCAGAAGTCCCCATGACAAATAAAAAGGCAATTCTTCACCCAGATCTGATCAGGAGAGTTTGAAATCAGCTGGGTCAGGATAAGATGCTCTGGAGGAGAAGAAAGGCTCAGGAAAATTCTGCTGGGGTATAGAGTCCCCTGCTGAAGCTGAACCATCACAACTCAACTGGGCTCCATCTGACTTGAATTAAACAAGGGATGATCAAAGTCTACAAATCTCCCTGATCTCCATCAGCATGGAAAACTAAAGGTAAAAATTCTCAGTATCTTCTGCTCCTTTGAAGTCAGAGTGAGCTCTGTGCAGTGTGTGAGGACACAAGTGCCATTTGGGCAGCTGCAGGTTTATGATAATTTTGATGAAATGTTTATGCAAGCAGGGGGAGAAAAGCTGCGTCTTAAAATTATAACTTTGCAGCTGTGGGTCCCCTCTCCTCCCCCAGACTGGTTTTATCTATGGGATTTGCTTTGTCTTATGGGGATGCTCAAGGCACAATTACATCTAGGGAATCAGGGGAAACCATTATCTTAGTTTTTCTTCAGCTATAAATCACAAACTATTCCATTTCTGTACAACCATTTCCCCTTCTGCTTTCCTTGCATGCTAGTGAGGTGAGGTGGAGACTCACTTGATAAAAACATCCTGAACTAAACCAGCTGGAAATAGAGAGTATAATAAGCCAGCCTGCTGTCAGCCCTCATCTATTTTTGTTTGATCTGTATCTGATGGTGATGGAAAGGCTGACTCTCAGAGTTAACCACCTTGAGGCCAACCTTGAAATCGTGTCACGTTTGGCTCCTTGATAGCATCTGAAACATAATGTTACATCTAGAGCACATACAGTGCAAAAAAAAAAAAAAAATAGAAAGCTGGCATCTTGCTACGCTGCACAGCAAAGGAAAAGCATCATGGAAAGAATCTGGCAGACGTGCAAGGAAATGGAAATGCTGCAGGGCAAAAAAAGAGCAGATCCATGTGCATGAGCAGCTCTGGGCAGGACCGAGCAGTGACTTCCCCAGGGTCCAGGTTGGCTTCATGTCTAACTGCTGTCCCTCCTCAGCAGAGAGGAGCTTTGCCTGTGGATGGCTCAGGAGGGCTGAAATCAGAGCAGCTCCTGGAGGCAACAGGCTCTTGTCTGCTGGGGATTGGATTAGGGTTAGGGAGGGGATGGAGAGTGTGTTGGTTAGTCATGTGTAGGATGCTTATATAGGACACATGAGCAAAGAAAACAAAATAAATTTTGATTATGTCGAATAAAGTCAGGCGAATATAACAGTGACAGGTCTGCTAGAGAGGAGAGAGCACTGGTTATTTTCACTTCAGTTTGTGTTTTCTGACTGACTGCCACAAATAATAGCTGTGAGGCCAAAAGATACAGATCTTCAAATCATACCTCCCTGGAAAGAAGGGAGGGGTGCTGCCAGGGGTGGTGTCACTGGGGCCAGCAGCAACAAGCCATGACAATGAGCTCCAGAAGGGAGAGTTAGCAAAGTCAATGCACCTGCTGAAAAGACTGGTGGTTCAGCCAGAGACCAGGAATAGCAAGAGAAGAGTTGTGTGTGAATAGCTCTCAGCTCACCTGCTCTGGAAATGCAAATGGGAGCTCACTTGTGTTGCCATAGGTGTAAGAGATGTCATGGGGATCACATAAAATGTGGCTTGACTCTGGCTCAATGTGCTGTATGTGATGCAGGGTTGTGCTTGAGATGCTCTCAAAATAGCATGATAAAAAAAAATAATGTGCTGCTGTCACAATAAGATATATCAGAGATCTAAGCATGGGCTCTGCTAGGAAATAAAGGACTTTATAAAACAGAATTTGCAGCTGATGTAGAAACTGCTTTTTCAAAACATTTTAACATCATTCCTGTATTGGCTTGTCTAGTGGGTTTCTCACGAGGGGCTGAGGCCAGTCTCCTCTGGTATGTAATCCATAACATACCAGTGGTGCTTTCTAATTCCCTTCTGAAAGGAAAGGATTTTTCCCTTAAATGGAAAATCCATAGAAATCCATTATGATCAATGATGAATACTTTCTATATGGGCAGCCTTTCTCTCTTGGTGTCTGTTCGAGATTTTCTTTTATTCTCTCTGGAAGCAAAGCTCCTTTCAGCTTTCTGACTGAGGTTGTGTTTTCACCTGCACAGTTGATCCAACAAAGCTCCACTCTGGATGGGGGGATGAGAGGCTGCACACAGCTGGGCAGGGCTTTCTGCCTGACCGTGCACAGGGGTGAGCTGTGCCCCAGGAGATCAATATTTACCATTGGACACGCTGCAGTGGCCACACGGCTGCTGGGGAGCAGGTGGGGCTGCAGGGAGGGGAGTTTTGGTGAGCAATTGGACAAGGATAGTTCCAGAGGGCAAGGAGGACTTGCCCTTCATCCTGTTTGTCCCTGGATTCAGTGCTAGGCTGAGCCTCAAACATGACCTTCAACTCCTTGGTGCCTCAGAACAGCTGGGTTGTGATGGGAAAGGTGAGTCTGAGCGTTCTGCTGTGTTTTCACTGTTGTGGTAAAATGTTCATGTCAATACAAAGCCCTGGCAGCTGCAGGGCTGACAGAAGCACTCAGTGCCTGTGTTGTTTTAGTGGCAGGGCTAAAGCAACACCCCAAGCCCCACCTCTATGGCAGGTGAGTGTGAGAACCCAGCACATTTGCACACAACAAACCTGCCAGCCCTCAGCTCGCTGCCTGTTTATCCTCACCAACACTGCTCGGCGTTTTGAGCTAATGGTGCAGGAAAAGGAACGAGGAATGAAAGGTTCCCAATGGCTGTCAGGAAATTTATTTTGCAGTTAACAGCCTTCGTAATGAACAGCCTAACTTTATCTCATTTCACTGTGGGTGTGCTGGAATAATTGCTCAAGTACTTTGTTAAAAAGAAAAGCTCTCCACATTTCCATTAACTCCCGGCATGGTGTCTGTCTCACTTGGCTGCACTAGGTACCATTTACAGTTCAATTTCACAGTCATGATGGACTGAAATATATAAACCTGCTTTCTCTCCACTCCACTACTCACATGCCTTAATAAACAGAGAGATTCATAAGGTCTGTTACTTTTATTTTTCCTTTGCAAGTCTATTTTTATGAATTAAATCTTGAGCGTTTTTTTCCCTTGTGAAAACCAAACTGCCAGAGGAATAAATACAGTGTTATCTTATTCAGTAGGGTGTAATAATCTACTATTTTAGGGTAGCAAGCCAGGCATACTGAAGTTGTTGCAAACTAAAAAGACAAAAAAAATCCAGCAACAAAGAATAGCATTGTATGATGTCAATCTACAGTATGCATGTGTTTATATAATCACATTGGAATTCACTTTGAACTTTAGCCTGGAAAATTTACTTAGTGGGGGGAAGGGGAAAGGATTTGAGTATCTAAGCACCAAAATAGCTAAGACAAAGTAGTAAAACTGTGTGGTTGGTTGTGGAGCAGAACCACGTGAAAATGCAAAGAATCCCTTTTGTAACGGGTAGAGACAAGTAAGCCACTCGATGGTTATGGTATGAGATAAGTATACAAGCCACGGGAAATGCTGTGTTATTCACATTCCTCTCTTATTGTTTTTCCAAGGGTGGTTAATTTTTGCCTTTTTAAGGAACTTTTTTTTGTACATGACTTGTTCTTGTTCTGGTTTCATAATCTGAGTTCTCTACAGAAAAAGAACTCAGATAACTCCCAATACACAAGAGAAAACAGGGGTGAGAGATCAGAACACCACAGTCCTTTCGCCTGTGGTGTTTTTTTGGTGAGGCAAGAAGGAAAAAAAACCCAAACAACAAACCCATATTTGACCTACCACAGCTTTTATTAGCTCTCATTCACTCTGATTGAAGGGCAGTTGTCTGGTCCTAGGTTCAGTATAGCTACTCAAAAAGTCTTTTCTCTGTAGTGTCTGTCTCACCTGGCCCTTTGTGAAACTGGGTGTAGCAGCCTGTCTTTGTCAAGGGCAGAGAGAAGCATTCTGCTGTCTTAGCCAGGTTTTTTAGTGTTCAAAACTCAAATACTCAGCTACCTTTTTTTTTTTTTTAATTTGGCCAGAATAACAAAAGGCCTTAACATGCTGGTTGCTAAGTCATTTAGAAAATTCTCTTGCTTTTGCTGATAGCATGGAAGCAAAGCTTCAGAACCTCCCCCAGAAATGTTTGATAAAATGGAATGCACAGTTTGCATGTTGCCTTTATTTATTTTTCTGTGTTATGGAATATCCTGTGATGGTGGTAGAGCTGCATTCTGGATCATACATAACCTGTTCTTCCCTGGTGTTCAAGGAAAATCTTACTGTCAACAACACTAATTCAGCCTGCAGAAGGTATTTGTTATGGGCTGCTGGGTTTTTCATCTCTTTCTGCAGAGCAATACAGACTTAAATTCTTAGGATTTAATCACTAGTGTCAGAACAGCTTTGCAGCCTGCCTCTCCCCTTTAAAACCTGCCTTTTCAATGTATTTTTTTGAGAAAGGACAATATTTGGGATTGAATTTTCTACTTAGACTTTGAAAAGCATGGGTTTTTTTTTCTTAGTAAATGCCACCTGTCCTAAAAGGCAATTGGATGACTTTTGTGATAAACCACCTGTGCTGTGTAAAGGCACCATGATTCATTGCAGACCCAGCTATTGCAATAATAAAGGTTTTTCTAGTCAGTAGTTAAGATAATTTAATTACTTTATTTGAGCTGGAAGACATAAGCATGTAGAAACTTCCTCTGACTCACAGACTGTTTGGAAATTCACCATGACAGCCAGCATTTGCTTTAAAATTTACTCTCCCCCCTGTTTTATTTGGCTTTAGCAGGAGCTGTTAGGATGTGTGGGCCCAGGGCAGCCCTTGGCATCTTCCTGAGAAGGGGATTTGGGAGAGAGACAAAGCAGGGTGACATTAGGTCCTGAGTCCCAAATCACAGAGCCTGCACATCTGTGATGGGGTGGAGAGACTGAGGAAATCACGCAGCCCTTTCCTGCTGATTACTGACCTCTGAGCCTTTTGAGGCAAAGACACAAGAAGCGGAGGCTGGTCCTAGAAAAGCTGGAGTCACACTTGCAGCAGTCACAGAGGCCTGCATTCAACCCCTCAGTCTTCTGCTGCTGTAGGAACCCTCTGAGATCCTCCTGAGCCACTGATCACTCCGGTGATCATACACCAGATGGGAAATGATACAAGATTGTGTGAATGCACAGTGGCTGTGTTTGTGCCAGGGCCTGAATCCATGGGTGACTCGTGCTCAGCAGCAGATTCCCTGAGCTCCTCCTGGGTCTGGGCTTTCAGAGACCTGCAGGAGTGGCTGAGCATTTCTGGTCCTGGTGGGCTTTGGCTCAAATCCATATTTCTGTGACACTGCATTTAGTTTTATACACCGGAAAGCTCGAGACAGATGTTGCTGGACTGGTTGCTTACCTCTGTGCTCCACAGATTTGGAAGTGAAGCATGTCTGTTAACTCATTGCAACAAAAGAAATTACAGCAATTTCACAATTATAAGCCACACCTGATTATAAGCCGCATCTCCGGGTAGACCATGGGATTTGTCCATATATAAGCCACACCCGAATATAAGCCCCCCTTTTTTTTTTTAAGCGAGGATCCATGTGCAACAAAGTAACAAATTAGTAACAGAATCACTGCCAGCTGGGTTTGGTGTCAGGTGCTCAAGTTGCAAACAGTTTTCATAGACCAGTGAAGCCTTTAAAGGCAGCCCCAGGTGCCCTCCCCAGCCGCCTCTCACTTCCAGGTTGGCATTTCACTATCTATGGACAAATCCATAGATAAACCGCACCTGATGATTAGCCGCACTACTGGGGTAGGCTGGATTCTTCAATGAAAAAGGTGCGGCTTATAATCGTGAAATTACTGTAAGTAAGACATCACCCTGTGTCATGAGACCGTGTTATTCCATGTAATTCACAATTCTATGATCATACCACTCTATGTCATCAGACCCTGTTATTCCATGTATTTCATTGCCATTTACCTGAAGCAATTTCTGCAGCCAATGAGTTTTCTTCATTTGCTTCCCTCCAGGCTGCTGACTTGACTTGCTTCAGTTACAAATTTTGTAAAAAAAACCCAGCTTTAACCTCATGGATCTTGCAATATTCTTGATTCATTTGCAGTCAGTAGCAATTTAATCCTTCTCCTTCCAGTGCCTTTGTAATTCTTGTTCTCCACTTGGAGCCCTCAGATCCTGCAGAATTTTGTGATATCTGAACCTAGAGCCATATATTTTGACGTCTTCTAATAAATCCTGGGTTGAGTTTTATGGTCTTTCATCCACTTTTGCTCAGGTTTTATGAAATTAATTTATCAGGTTCAGTTGGGTTCTGCAGACTTTTCCAAGACCTCTGTTAAAATAATATATTAGTGTCTCTTTTCCGAGTCCTACCCTGAACCCAGCCTGTTTATCTGTAGTTATTTTTTTTCACCTTCCCCTCAATTCCTCTTCTTTCTCTTTACTGTTTACTCTGTATTTATTTTCATTCTTGAGGTATTGGTTTGTACAGTTCTTTAGCTGTGGATTCCCTACCTGCTTGTACCATGGGTTTCCAATGCCATTTAAAAATCATTTTTCTCTTTTGAACTTTTTTGTGAGAGTTTTGACTCCTTAGTCCAAAAAAACCAACCAAAGCCCACAACCAATAAGCACAAAAAAAGGCAACAATAAACCCTACACCTGCTCTCTTCTTTTTAAACCAGGAAATTTTTCTAGGGATCTTTCATCTGCTCTGTTCTGGGTTCTTCAGAACAATCTTTCTATTCTTATTTTTTCCTGCTCAACTTGAGCTGTTTTTTGCAACCAGCCTCTTCACCTCAGCCTTCCCACTCTTCTCCTGCTCATGTGCATAAACTGATGATCATAGGGAGTCCCCCAAATGCTGACTTAGTGACTGATAAAAAAACCCGTCCGAACAAATAAGAGTTGATACAAGAAAGGATTAGTAATGGACATAAAGCTCTGCTGTGTCCCTCTGCTAAGAGTGCCTCTGAAAGCATCCTTAGGAAAATTAATTTTTTTCCCTTTTGTCTGTTTTATCAGACTGCCTGGGTTTTGCTGGCTTCTGCCTTTTTGCTGACAAGGACGACAGGAAACAATAGGACCTGTGTGTAACAGCCTGTGTTTCTGGTCTAGATTCTTTGCCAAAATAGCTACACTTAGCACTTGCACAGCTCTTTTCATCTTCAAAGCCTTTCCCAGATCCGATGTAAACAGCCAGAGTTCCACTGATTTTGGTGGCAGAGCTTAGTAGCCTTCAGAAAAGGATTATGCATTTGCATGGAAAGTAGGAATATCATCTGCTGCTCTGCTAGCTCAAATTCTATAAAGGTATTGAGCTTCAAGCTAGAAAGTGTTATAAGCTGAATGAGGTTTAGTAACTTTCCTTGTGATCAACATGCATATTCCTGGCTATAGCTTCACTGGATGAATCCAGGATTGATTATTGAATCAATCCTTTAATGTGTTTACAAGAAATGCAATTGCTGAGACCAACAGTATTTTTGAGTGCAATTGATTTTGATGTTTTATCAAGCCCTGTTACCTGTATGCGCTAATGCTTTTGCCACACATGTGCAGGCATTGCCTTGGCAGGGTTTTTTTCAGTGTATTAATCTTTGAGATTTACTTTGTGATGTTTCAGGGTATTTAAAAAATAAGACTCTTTATTTCACTAGTGCATGCTGTACTACAAGGATGTACTAGTGAAATAAAGCACAGCCAAGTATCCTAAATGTATATTTCTATGCATAAGTATATAAAATATAAAAATTACAAAATTTAATACAGCCATAAAATCAATAAAATTAAAATTTAATATATTTAATATATAAAATTGTGTATATAAGTACATAAAATATAAAATATATTTATATATTTAACTTGGGGCACATTTAAGAGGTCAAGCCCTGCTTCTTACCCCTGCTCCTTTGCAGAACCAGGTCTACCTAGCTTAGGATGATGTTTATTTAATCTTTTTGTCAATTATGTTCTGCTTTTATTTGTTTAGACTGATACCCAGTTTGCCTTATAGTCAGGTGACTCTGCCTCTATAGTGAAAATTTAACCAACTCTTCTCAACTTTCCCTGCAATTTGTGTTTGTCTAAACTTATGATTCTTGTTGATCTTCTCTGAACAATCTCTAAATTTTATCCATTTTCCTTAGTGAGATGCTCAAACCCAGTTGCAATATTCTAGCTGAGCTCTCTCAGCTGTGTGTAGAGCAGAAAGTCCATCTCCCATCCTTGCACATAACACATCTGCATCCCAGAGCAGGACCATCCTTGTGGGGACAGTGTGATGGTGGCTGTTCAGATGATCTGTAATAAACTCCATTTCTGTTATGAACTCCATTTCTGCAGTGATTCTGCTGAACCAGTGACCCCTGACTCATGTTTTTGTGTTTGATGTGCTATTTGTGTCTTTACTGGATTTTATTGCATTGATGTCAGATCATTACTTATGAACTGGTGTCCATTTGTAATCTGAATTTATTAGCAGCAGGAATAAGCTCTCCCTGTGGTCGAAATAAGAGTTTCTCCTCAAAACCTGTTTGGGAAGGGATGGATGAGATGGGGTGAAACTGTTTCAATGCCTGGAATTGCTTTTCCAGCTGCCTTGTTGGAACTGCTCTTCCAACTTTGTCAGGTACTACAAAACCTTGGGCTTGGTCAGAAAGGTTTTTATGACATGGACATATTGAGATGAAAAATATTATCATTGACTCTGAAAAGAGGGCTACTGCAACATCTGTCCTTTACTTGGCTTTCTGACAATCTGGACATCAGATTCTTGAACCCAACCCTCCTGTGGATGTCCAGTCTCTCCCAGAGCCTCGCAGGTAAATGCAGATGTGTGAGTGTTTTATTTTTGCACATGGAAAAATAAGTACAGGTTAAGTTGTATTATGTTCTCTACTCTGGGAGCACCATGCAGCAAAGCCAGGATTTTAAACCACTCTTTCAACATTATGAGCTAGTGCTTCATCACAAGCCTGGAAAATTACCTCTGTAACCTCTGGAATATGAAAGATGATGAATTGAATTAAACACTCATCTTCTCCAGTGACTCATCTGCTTTTTCGTGTCAGTGGATGGACAATGTTGTCCTTTCTCTTTGAAGAAGCAGTCTAGAGTACAGTAATTTCATGACTATAAGGTGCACCCTTTTGACTAAAATTTTGATTGAAACCCGGAGGCGCGCCTTATAGGCTGGTTTGCCTTATATATGGACAAAGTTCGGAAATTTGCTAACTTGGAAGTGCGAGCTCATGGCAGCCCCGAGCCAAGCCCACGTTTAAAGGCTGCGCCGATCCGTGAAAAATGTTTGCAAATTGAGCACCTGCCAGCAAACCCGGCGATTGCGCAATTCTGTTACTAATTCATTACTCTGTTGCGCGCAGATCTTCACCACAAAAAAAAAAAAAGGTGCACCTTACAATCCGGTCTCCCTTATAGTCGTGAAATTACTGTAATTCCCTTATAATTGTCACCAGTGAATTCTGCAGGTCTTTAAACAAAATCTTCTCCAGAGTCCAATTCAGCAAACCTGACCCAGCTCCAGCGCCCCCAGAGCCAGCCCTGCTCCCCAGGGAGCACTGTCATTGCTACTGCTATGCTTCATCTGCAGAAGGCCAGGGAGAAAGAGCAGCAAAATTGTCTTTAGCTGTTTGTATAGACATCATTCCTGCTGCCGGGAAGAGGAGGTAACAAGCCTGCATCAAAGAGAGATGTCTTGACAACATTACTGTAAGCACAAGCCTGTTAGTGCCTTTTTTGTGAACATGTTGTTTGCAGGTATTTCACTGCTGCCTTAAAAATGTGTGTGCAGAAGGATTCAGAATTAATCCCATCCTCTGCAATGAATATTCACGTTTTCAGCTGTACATCTGCCTTATGATGTAACATCTGGGGACTTTATTCCTTTTGCATCCACTGGGATTCCTCTTCAGTCTGTCATTCTCTGCTCTTAAATATCTGATACTGACTTTCTGCTGACTGGTTCTTGTATCCCTCATAAAGTCCTTCATAAAATCAGACTTGTCTCCCAATCCTTTTTGATTATTTCCTGCTGTCTGTCCAGTGCTTTCTTTTCTCATAATTTCTTTACTGCTTTCAGCTATCTGTTCTCTACACAGGCCAATATAATTTACCTGAATCCTTGGATAGCTTTGAATATCACCTTTCCTGCCTTTCACTTCCATTTAAATGTATTGTATTCCCAAAATGCCATCCTCTCTGGTTGCTTTTGCAAACTTTACTGTTGAATCTATCCTGGCACCAGGGAAAGTCGTTGCTGTGGAAAGGCCAATCAGGGAGACAAGGATGAAAATGTGTTAATGATATTTAGACCTGTAGTGCTTTCAGGTAAAACAGTCCAGCTTTGCTGGTTCTGCAGAGCTCTGCCTTTGCACGGTGGGGAACCACTGGTGTGAACCAGTGCTGTAATAATGCTTATGTGTAAAATACAAACCTGATAAAAATAGCAGCCCTTCAGACTCTGCTGGATGCATAAAGAAATGCACTGTGGTGTATTTGGGATTAAATATTTTAATAGCAGTATTTCTTCCATTACAGCACAAAGCATTTTACCTTATACTGGAATATGTCCAGAAAGACTGTTTAGTGGAGTAGATTAACAACTTGAATATTACTTTAAATATTTAGATTTTCATCCAGTATCCCAGATCCAGGATCATAAGGGAAAAAAAGAATCCAGATCCAGGGTACTAGTATACTGATTGCAGGACTCCAGCTGCATGGAAGTAACGCAATATACCACAAATATATCAGATGTTGCGTCAGCTGGTTAATTTTTTATTGCTTTTGTGAAAATGCATCTATTTTGATGCAGATGTCGCTGTCCAATGCAAGACCAGAGTAAGTAGTATCTTCATGCCTCCTGGTAGTAATATCTAAATACTGTAGATTTTTTTTTTTCCTCTTTTGAGCCTATTATCTTTCTTTCTGTCTGGAGCAGTATTATTTTGTGCATCTGTCACTGATAGTGATGTGCTGGGAGGAAGGGTGAGCATAATCATTTAGTTATGAGACACTGAATAAAATGAATGATCTTTTCAGAGATTCATAGTATTTAAGTCCAGAAGGGATTGTTGCATTTAGCCTGACCTTCTCTACATCACAGCTTTATAAAGCCAGAGCTGTCTAATAATTTTTGAGGCCTGTGTTGCATACAATTATCAGTCTCCTGGATAAATACCAGATGTTGGGATCCTTCCAGCTATGCCTTTTCCTGAAAAGCCTTCTGTATAATAAAAGGGGACTGATGATGCTCTTTTTGAAAGAAAATTGTGCTGCAGGAGCCAGGAATGTAAGAAGGAGCTTCAGGTCCAGGAGGAATGAGGGTTTCTGGCACAACTCTGAACATAGTAAGAATGGATGTTGAAATGAAAGGATTCCCCAATCTGGCAGCCAGCATCTTCCATTTCAGAGAGGGAGAATTATGGGATGATCAGACTGCAGTGCCCCAGAATACGAGACTTCTCCCTCAGTTTGCAGCAGCTGTTGACAGTGTCCAAGAGGAAGGATGCTGTGTGTAAAGGAGCAGGAACATTTGTCCCTATGACAGTAAAAGGAGTCTCTACACCTTTTCCTTTTTTTTTTTTTTTGCTTTTGTGCATGTTGTTTCAATAATGAGCAGCTTGCCCACAACCACAGCAATCAGTAATAGTGTGATGGGTTCCTAATGGGTTTTCTACCCACCAAGGGTTGTAAATGTCCTGCAGTGAGACTGGATTTGTAAGGTTTGTACCCGTTTGTGCCACTGATGTCAGTCCTGTCAATGCACGTGCTGCAGTGGCTGCTGCCTGCAGTGAGCAGCTGTATTTTGGTTGTGCTGTGTTTTACTCAGAGCCTTGTGAGCTCGACAGATTCTGGAACTCTGCAAATGCTCATGTCAGTGCTTTTCTGACACCTGCCTGTGTAGATACAATCACAGCAGCACAGCCCTAGCAGGCCATGAGACACCATCGATCAATACTGGTTATGGCTGCAGCTCCAAAAGTGGCACGGCAACAGGATGCTGCAAAATGAATCTCCCTTTTCACTCTGTGTCTTGGTTTTGAAAGACAGGTGTCTGCTGAGAAAGGCAGGAGCTTCTCTTGAAATGGAGAATATAAACCCTTCTCCTTCCAAATTATTATAATTTTGAAATCAAGGGCTTTTCAGGCAAACATATGGGAGTTAGGAATAACAGTTCTTTACTAAGAAAATTGA